>VXBC01001833.1:602608-697545 GCA_013399945.1 Ploceus nigricollis | reverse complement strand
AAAAAAAAACCAGAAGAAGAAAAAGAGGCAACGTCGCAGAGAAAGTTTTATTGGCCAAAACAAAAAAAATTTAAAGCCTAAAAAGTGGGTAAGCTTTGTTTTGGAGTAGTATGTGACTGACCAGTGGATGAAGGAGCAGAGTTAGTACTCTTTTAGAAATGGTGTATTCTTCTAACAACACTGGTAGTTTCATTTGATACTATGATACAGACAACTGAGAAATCCATAGGGTACAGTTTTCTGAACAATTTTGCCTTAGTATTTCTAGTGTCGACATCATGGGTCAGCTGTTAGAATGGACTGGATTGTACCACAGCTGAACCACCTTTCCAGAAACCTTTTGTCAGTTTGCAGTCAACAGAGAGCCCCTTTTACACCAAACATGTTTAAAAACCAGTAAATGGTGACTGCCAGTGCCTGTCTCAATGGGTACATAAAACTGTCTTGGCAACAGCTGTCACTGGTAATGGCAACAGCAGGAGCTCAGGGCTGAGCCGGTGCAGAGGTGGAGGATGCAGCAGGCTGCTTCCAGTGCCTCGTGCAATGCAAGCACAATGAAAAGTGAGGAACTCTGCCTTTATTATAGGGGGAAGAGCAGAGCTAGAACCTCAAAAATTACGTTTTCACAACGTGCTGTGTATCCAGCTCGTGCTGCTGCTATGCTGTTGTAGTTGAGGAAGCTGAGGTCGGGGGAAGATACTGGTTTAATGAACATTCTCAGAAATTCGTGAAAAAAAACCCCAAACCTGACTGATCCATACATTTAAAAAAATGTTCAATGGGGACACTGGGGACCTGGATGGCTAAAGCGTACCTGCCATCTCCTTCTCTTTACCCTATTGAAATCCAGAAAGGACAGTCACATCCTGAGGGGCTGGTACCAGTAACAGCCGCTGGTGGCAGGGAGATAAAACGAACACGACATTCCAGGCTCCTATCTCCTATATGAGGAAGAGAAGCCACCCGTGAACTCCGGGGCTGCTGAACGGCCCGAGCCCCGCGGACGGGACAGGACGGCCTCTCCCGGTGTGGGAGAGGCAAGGGGAGCGGGAGTGGGATCGGGACTGGGATGGGGAGAGGGGGGCGGGCGGGCTCTGCCCGGGGGCGACGCATCTGGGGAGGGCAGCGCGCTCCCTCCTGCGGTTCCCGAGCGCCAGCAGGAAGTTGGCTTCCCTGAAGAACCGCTGTTTGCGGGCCCCACGCCATCCTCCTTGCTAGAGTCGTCTGGAACTAGATAAAGTGCGGTCTGAGCAGAGCTCTTCAGTGTGTGAAATGCCACCATCACCACAGCTGAAGGAGGAGATGGGAAGGCAAAGCAGGGCAATGCCCCTGAATGACTTGAGACCTCCGGTGACAGAAATGCCCAGTGATACAGTACACATGAGCAAGCATCACTCATCAGATATTAACTCAAGAAGCCTTCCCCAGGCATAAGAAGGGCTGTTGTATTTCATACCACAGGTTTGTCTTTATTGAAAACAGCAGCATCACGTATCAAAACCATCAAGTTTCCTTGACTCAGCTCCTGATGTGGGGAGCAAGTCTTTGTACCGAAATATCCGATGACTCCAGGAAGACAGGAAGGACAGCAATGCTTAAATTGGTAAAGTCACAGAATTAACCTCTCACCCTTAGAAAATAATCAGTCCTATCAAAGCTTATTTAAGGATAAATATTGGAATTTTGCAAAATATTTCTGTTTAGTATCACAAATCAATATAAATATCTAGAGTCAACATTCTATTGCCTTTGCCACATGGACAGACAGCTGAAGATTGGTTTTATAGTGCTCAACCTTCTCTTTGGGTTAAAATGTTGAAATGTTCTTCACTGCCTCTTTTCAAAGGAAAAAAAAAACAACAATGGAATGACTGGGAGAAATGCAGAAATCAAATGTTCTTGCATTTTAAATGCTAAAAGTTCTTGCAATTGCTAAGTGGGTTCTTTTGTCCAACTTCAAAATCTGATAGGCAAGTATATGTGAGAAATGAATCTTTACTTGGCAGGAGCCTTCAGCTCAAAGAAGATAGACAAAACAGTGCTAAAAGGAATGGAGAGAACTGACAGCTTGTTAGACTTTTGAATGTTTTGTGTGAAGCTGTCCTTTTGGAAGACATTGGTATTTTCTTGGTTGAGGATCAAATAATCCCCTAGTTTCCCTCCCCTGGCAATAAGCCACAGTGCTGGAGCCCTAATTTACTGGAGTGGGTTTTAATTACAAGTGGAGTCTACAAAATTTAGACTTCTATTCTTCTACATAATCCAAATAAAGGTTCAAGCTGAAGATTTCATGAGATGATGAATATGTCACTGAATTAATTAGAAAAATTGGAAAACTGTGATTTCTTATTCAAATTTGCATGAAAATGTTCACTGTCCCTCCCCTGTGGCCTAAATGAAACCTGTTTACCATCAGTTCTCTTTTCAAAGAAAAAAATATTTCAAACAAAGAAAAAGGGAAATGCTGATATCAATAGCAAAGACCAAACCACAGTGCTATCTCCCACCCATGCTGAAAAATATGTTTGCAATATGGCATGCAGAGCTGCACAGCAGGGAGAGGGTGAAGGGAACTTAAATCAGAATTGACCGACACATGGCTGAGATTAGAAATAGAAATGAAACTTCCCAGCCAAGAGAAACCACAATAACATACATATTATAAAATGAAGGAGGAACTTTCTACCCTTAACAGCCACAATTTCAGCTTTCTTTAGAGCTCTGGATCAGCAGAGAAAATAATCAGAACCATTCTGAAAGCCATTCCTGACCTGGAAGCAAAACAAGGAGATATATGTGCTAGACAGTGAATCAGTATCCATGTGTCTTTGTCCTTATACAATACAGATAATTCTCCACACTGACTTTAAGATACTGTGGCCTTTCTCCAAAACTAATACTATGTCATTGCCTTGGTTTTCTTCTCTCACTAGTCCACAGGCAGATTTAGTGGGATAAAAATAGAGGAAATAGACATAAGCAATTATAATACTATTTATGTGATATCAGAAGATGAATGTGTTTTAAGAATTTTCTTTGAATTTTTTTTCTGCACAATGCAAATACTGTTTCTGGGCTTAAAAATAAACCAGAGGGGTGCTTTTATTCAAGATGAGACATTTTCCAAATAAAGATTTTGCATGAGTACACTACCCAGTGATGTTGTTGATGTTGTTATCATGAGGTAAAATGGAGCATGTGCTCTGATGTTTGCACTGCCTTCAAGAAAGATAAATGTATTGGTGAAGTGTTAAAAGGCTGCAGTATTCTCCAGGGGTCTGCTACTTCCAAACCTGGTGTCTACAGAATGAGGTACAGATTTTTTTTTTTACTTTAAAGAATTTCTTTCCATATCCACACTGTCTCAGACTAGCACAGACATTCATTTCCAGGTTGTGTTCTGTTTGTTTGCTACCTGTAGGGTGTGTTCTGCCTCTGTGCGAGGGTGGATTCCTCCTTTACTGCCTGGCAACCAGCCATATGCACCGGCCAAACCTACGCCATCAGAGCATTTTCCACTCCATGTCAGTGTTTTCCCCTCCCTTTGTAAAAGTTGATATGGCACTGGGATAGTTTACTTTGGCTGTGTTGCAGTAAAGAATGGCATGTTCCGTATCTGTGCTGATAGGACTTCAAGAGAGCTAAGTTATCAAGTTAATACAACTTTTTTTTCCCCCAGGCAAAACTGTAGGTTGCTCATGGCTAGAACGTGCAGCTCTGTCTTTTGTCACTGGCTCACAAGCAGGTTAGACCTTACTGTCACACTCACATGTGTTGCTGTGTAGAAGCAGTAGATTCATCCCAGTAACTCTCACATGTCACCAACAAACCTGTGGAACAAAAGACCCAACAGATCTGAGGAGGCTGAAGATAGAAATCATTGTGGCAGTTTTGCTCTCCTCTTCATCATCCAGCCAATCTGATCTCACTATACCTTCTCCTTCCCCACCTGCTTGAAGTATAAAAATCTCTAGTCCAGCATAATCCCACCTTCCACCCAATCTGAGTCTAGAAACCAATTTTCCTACATTTTTTCTGCTGGTAGGAAAATGCTTGCAGCTCTTTTCAGTCGCTGATATATGGGGTTTTTGTTTCTACTCTTTACCTTAGTTTTGATCCCTGAATCAATCCAAGCATGTTGTTCATTACTTTTTGCAGATGTACATAACAGAATGGGCCCATTTGCTATTAGCTACAAAAGGCAGAAGTCCTCAGGGTCCAAACTCTCCTGTTAGATTGAGACCCAACATTTTGAAGAAAGGGGCTGGCCATATGTTGGGGAACCCACACACAGCCTCATAGGAAAGGTGAAAGCATAAAAGCTTTCTGCACTTGCTACCACCCACCCTCTCTGCTGTATCAAGGTTGATGCCAGCCCCTCCAGCAGGGAGCCATCTCTCACTTTTGCTCTTGGATGTCACCTGGCCAGCACTCTCATGGCATGCTTCAGGGGGCACATGTTGTGCTTGCTGCTACCAGACAGGGACTGGGGCTGGACAACACAGTCTGTGCTCCCACCAAGCAAATATGTCGGTGCTCCGGCCCACCCTGGCCTGCAAAGCACATCAGTGGGAAAGTGTAGTGATGGCTAAGGGTGAGCAGAGGTTGCTCAGCTCTCACTCAGAAGTTTCCTTGCTAAGTCAATCAAAAACACTCCCAAGTGCACGGCTTCCCTTCACCCCCTCTCCAGCACTAATTGGGAGAGCCACAAGCTCACTCGCCCTTTGCCACTCCAGCCCACACATGCCTGACCCTTGATAATCGCCTAAGACCCTCAGCTCTTATCTTACTCTACACACACCTCATCTTCTTTATCTCTCCCACTGACCTCTCACAGCCCCTTTGTTTGACCTTTCTGGGCAACAATGGTATGTTACCACATTCAGTTAAAGCTATTTTATCTCTCAAAATTGTCCCTTTCTTGGGGGAAAGAAAAACAGCCCCCTGGGGAATCCCTTTGCACCATTTATGCAGTGAGGTGCTAGCACCAGCCTGCAGAAGTGTGATACCTCAGGAGATGATGCAGAAAGGAAGGAAGCCAACTCCTTCCTTTTATCCCTTAAAAGAAGATTTACACTTATTGTAACAATAATTAAGATCAAGGCAAATTCCTGGGAAAGAAAAAAGGAAAAAACCCTAAAATCGTTTTGAGATGCTATGCTATGCTATGCTCTGTAGCAGTGTATTTACAGGCCAGCTGTAGCTCACTTTGCCATCGCCAGCCAGTCCCTGGGAAGGGGTGGGCAGATGTTGCCCTAACCAGGGAGCTTCAGCTTCTCCTGTTAACCTTTCCCTATGTGATTTAGTCTGCAGCGTATTTAGACTTTCCTTCCATGTACTGCCCCAGGAACAGCCTTTAGCCTTTCAGCAAAGTCACAACTACACCAGTACCCTGAAACCCATAGAGCCATGAGCGTGGTGACCTGGCCAGCTCATGTCATTTGAAGTGGCAGGGGGTTATGACATTTTTTGGGCAGGAAAGCTTGTCATTTGTCCCATTTTCTCATTATTATTGTAGCGTAATGTTTAGAGTATAAAGGAAGTCCTCTGCTCTCCCAGTGGTGGGTCACACTATAAATACCCCAGATGGCACAGGACAAGGAGGGCTGTAAAACTCAGGATGTGGGTCACAGGATGGCTGTCTGCTTGCTGTCTGAGGGAACATGATAATAAACTCTTCCAAAGAGCTCTGATAACACCACATGAAAGGAGTACAAACACTGTGGAGAGGATCTTCGGCTGCTGTAAAATGTCACTGCTCTCTTCAGTTCATGATATGCTGCTTTTCTTATTTCCTTCCCTTCTCAGCCTCCTCCAGAGTGCCTGGGGTTGAAAAGTATCCACAAACCATTTTTTGCCTTCTATATTACTTTCCAGCTCCTTTTCTCTCTCAGTGCAGACACACCTCCATGTTCCTGCAACATCCTCCTTAACCTACGCAGCTCTCATACAATTCTGACACTTCAGCCAACAGTGCCCTGAAGGATATCAGCACCGTGCCAAAAATACAGAGCCCTTTTCCCTGCCCCCAAGGGTCACAGGCACAGCAGGGAGGTGATTCAGGACAGTCAAACAGAGGCCACCAGGCTCCTGGGACAGATTTTAAACAGAAACATTCCTTATGTAAAAATCATCCTTTATTCTCCTGGAGAAGTTAAAAACAAAACTCAGGAATTTTGTCAACTCATGCAATAAGAGGATGTTCGTTGAGAACATTGTGCCTATTACTGCAGTTTTATTACCAAAATATTATTGGTTATGTTGTCGGTGTTTTAATAATCCTTGGATAATGTTTTTGCTAAGATTTAGAAGGAGTATTTGGGAGGAGTGGGAATAATGAAACAATGGTGGATTGATTTCAAACCTTCAGAAATGGTCTTTGCAAACCCCCTTTTCTCCCCACCCCAAAAGCAGTTATTCATGGTTTTGATCTGAGTACCTGAATATTCCCCCCACCCTCAACCTTTCAAAACACCAAGTCCTGGTGTGGACAAAGCTCTGTGGAGTGTCTATTCCAGCTGAAGTTCAGTGGTTGGTAAATGTTGGGGACTGCATTTACATCTGTACAGTTTTATTAATGGCTTAGAAATTACACTGCTTTAGATGAGCAAGTGAAACAGTATAGTGTTGTAATGTAAGTCCACATTTCACCCAGACAGGGTTGAAAGGTGTAACTCATGGCTCCTGAGGCAAATCAGATTTATTTCTTTTTTATTCTCCTTCCCTCTGAGATAGGAACTGCCCTCTGCTGCTGAATCAGCAGGATGTGCCCCATGACACTGACTTTAGCTGTCTGGAAAGCTGTTAATGGGTCTGAAATCCATCCCCTACCCCAGCCTCTCACACAGCGTGCACGGGAGAGGCAGGGAGCCGAGCAAACAGCATGGGAGAGGGAAGCGGCGACCCCTGATACACACAGCTGCTATCTGTGATAAGCTGCATCCTGTGCCATGCTCCACCTCGCTGCAGCAGGGAAGGCGTTTGAACTCCAAGACCCTTCCTCAGTTCAATCCCTATCTGACAAACACACAGCAGGCAGCTGGAGAAAAAAAAAGCAAAGTTCAACCCATCCCAAATGACTCAGTTTCTAAGATTTCTGACCAATTTCCTAAAACTCTGCCCTGGGGATTTTTTTTTAGGCAGTGTCAGTAAATTTGAACGATATAAATAACTGAAGTTCATAATGGCTGTGGGGTGGTGATGCAAAGAGATAGAGCTGAGATGGGGGTAAAACCACCTCAATTATGTGCAGGCAGGGCAGTAAAAAACCAGCTGCTTTCAGAAGAGCGTATTGTTTGGAATGGCTGCAGCTGAGCTCGGGTCTCCCATCAGCCACAAACCCACCCGAGCGTGGCTGTTGGCTCGCAGCGAGCACTGTCCCTCTGACAGCCGGGTGCCACAGTGCTCCTCAGCAGAAATTGCTGGGAAGGCAGCAGCAAATCTCCTTCTCCACGTCCTCCTCAGGGACCTTTCATCCTCCTCACGTTAGCAGAGACAAAAGTCACGGCTATGATGTGTGTCTGCCTTGACTTGGTGTCACCTATGTCATGCGCCGCTGTCCCGACCCCTCCTCAGGTGTGTCCCAACCCGAAGCCACAACCCGCGGGGAAAAGCCCGTGCTTCCCACAGCCGGCGGTGCCCTCCGGGAGGCCGCACGCCGCTCCTGTGGGGGAAGGCTGCCACCGCGCCTGGCTACCTGTTTGTTTCTTTTCCGCAAAAGATTGTGAAAACTTATAAGTTTTCACGAACTTATCTCGCTTTTGTTTTGTTCATATTGATGCTCTCGTCTGAGGCAAAAGGCGACCGGCGCGCCCGCCTCAGCCCGGCCGCGGGCCCGGCGCAGCAGCGCCACCTGCGGGCCGGGAAATGGCGCCGGGGGCGCTCCCCGCAGCCGTCAGGGAGAGGCCGTGCCCGGCCGGACACCCCTCACCGAGGGGACACGGGCTGCAGGGACAGCCGGCATGAAAACAGGCTGAGGCAGGAAAGTTTAGCGGGAGCATTCAGAGGTAGGGTGGGAAGGGTGGCAGGCAGGTGGGATAGGTGAGATTTGTTGGGTCCAAATCCTGTTGAACTGGAGCCTGGACAAGGGGCAGAAAAAGCTGGTGTGAGGTGAGAGTAGAGGGAGACCAGCTATATACGGTGTCTCGGCTTGTTGGTCTAGCTGTGACATACTGTTAGAAGCATCGTTTGCCAGACCCAGATAGGGACAAGAAATTCAGAAAACATTTCAATAGAGTTCACACTTCCTTGGATTTACCTGTGAGGCATGTGTCATACTGTCATAGAATACCCTGAATTGTAAGGGACCCACAGGTATCACTGAAGTCTGTCTCCTGGCCTTGCACAAAACCACCCTGAGAATTACACCAGGTACCAATTACGCCTGCGCTGAACACTTCCATTTTAACTCTCCTTAGGATAGGCCTTCCTGGGATGATGTACCTGACTGCAGCAGCTCCAGTCAGATCTGCAGAGGCCCCCATTACAGCACCTGCTGTTCTGCTTCTAGGTGGCCAGTCCATCTACTGCCACCAACTAGATTATCCTTTCAGCATCCCTGAGACACGTGAGTCTGCTTCAGCAGATTCCCCAAAGGCAGGGGACCCGTAACTTCACTGTAAGAGGATTTCCCAGGATTAGGAAGTGATCACAACATGAACGAAATTACTCAGCAGTGTCACCACATTCACCAGCTACCACTGACCTTTGAAAACTTCTGTGTCTGCTTCACTGACATGTGCTCTAGGTTCTGAACAAAACACCTCTACTCTCACTTTGGCCAAAACAACATCACCAACATTTGACTCTTCAGTAAACCTCTTAAAAGCATCCTATTTGCCATCCCTCCCATAGCCATCCCTCCCTGCCCTTGGTGTCATACCTGGCTTGATTTCATTTACACCTTGCACTCTGGTCAAAATCCTCTGTTTTTAATTCTCTCCTCTTTTTAAACTGGAATGCCAGTAATCAGCCATCAGTCTACACCAACTAATAGCCTATACAGACACACTTTTTCCTAGTCCTACAGAATATCAATTTTTTTAATACAAAATAGGATTCTTTTAGAAGGAAAGACAGAGACAGTCCCTGAAATTTTAATAAAAAGGAATAAAAGTCAATGCATGGCAGCCACACTCTTCTCTTCTCTGTCTGGTACAAACCCAAATTATGAGGTTGGACTTAGATACTTCAGGCTACTGGACTCTTCTGGCAAGGGAAAATCTTTTATTTCTAATGAATATTTCAAAAGACATGGGGTTTATTCCAATGATGGTTTTCATGGAAGCAAAGCAATAAGATACTGTTTTCAAAATTGCTTCAAGCACAGTTTCTTCCCACTTGCCAAACCCTAGCAGCCAGAGCTCCATAGCTCTTTTCATGCCAACCATCCTATATTCCAGTCACAAACATGTAACTCATAATCCCATTTAACTCTGATACCACAACTGAATTGCCCCATCCTAATCCTGTGGTTTCAGACCCAGCAAATTTGACATTTCACACTTGTATGGAAAATAGCTTGAGGGCTAAAAAGTCTGTGGAGTTTGGCTTTGTTCTTCATTGTTGATTGGGTGGAGATGGCTGAAGAATAACTGGGAAGGGATTAAGCACGTTAGCTTCATGCTGGATGAGGAAAGCCGTGTCTTGGCATTTCTTTCATGGGGAGCTGTGTTCCAGGATGACTGGAATCACCCACTGAATAGAATAATTAACTGTTCAGCTGCTCATTAACCTCACCCATCACTTACACATTTTTTGTTGAAGTTTGAAAGAGCTGTTGCCAAATCAACACCATTTTTTTCCTTAAATCCATCTCAGTTCCAAGTCTAACTTAGATTTTCTCCAACCTTTGAACTCAGTGAACCTCGGTTATGGGGACAGGGACATTTATATTGAAACATGTCACAAAATGAGCTGGGGGAAAGAAAAAGGAATGTTTCAAGAGTGCAGAAGCATGGAGGTAATTTTTCACCCTTGATTCTGATGTAAACACATTTGGTGAACATGGCAATGGGTTTTGTGTGCTTCCCATCTTATAAAGTGGTGAAGCATTTTCAGATCTGAAGGTAAGAAAATGTTGTACTAGCACTACATGTTCATGACTGTGTTCTCTGTTGTTTGTCATCTGTTTTTCTTAAAATGTTTGTTTTTCCAGCTGTCTACCCATCCTCTCTTTCCTGGGAGATGTGCAAATGCCTTGCTCCACCTCCTTCTCTGTAGTGACACAAAAGGCAGGCAGTGCCATCACATTGTCTGCACTGTGTCAGCCTTGGCTTGTTACACAGTCCTTGGAATTCACACAGCAAGTCACACAGCATGGCATAAATTTTTATACCTATGCTGATCCCTTTGGAGTTACAGACTAAGGAGATGAAGGGCAAATAATCCAGATCTACCTGGGTGGGAAGAAACATGGCAACTGCACTTGTTTTGTCTACCCTTCTCCCCTCAGCTTCTAATATTGCCTTTGATAAGGTTGGATATTCATATGAAAGATATTGAAGAGGGAGAAAATCCACAGTCATGATAGCAGGAGAAAAAAAAAAAAGAAACAGAAAAAGGTACAAGTTCTGCAAAAAGATGCTACAATTGTTTCAAAGGAGTAATGTGTCACTCTCTCCTTTGCAGGTCTCCAGAAGCATTTATCTGACTTTTTTTTACTGGACTGACCAAAATCAGAGCACAGGCTGACCTAGAGGGAAATGCCTGCCAGACACAACCTTCAAATAAATATTTCTCGAATTAAGTAATTTTTTTACAAGAAAACACAAAATCCAGCCTGATAGAAATCTGCATGTGATGGAAAGAGCCAAGCAGCCCCCTTCTGCTTGGAGCCAGGAAGGGGTGAGCTCTCTTCAGGGACAACTACTGCTTCCTCAGGCACATCTTCCTGCTCCCACTGTACTAAAGGCCAGGTCTGAGTCCAGCAGCTGCAAGGCTGACCCTCTGGCCAGTTCCCAGCACCTGCAGGCTGCTTCCTGCAGAGCCACACCAGCTGCTTTCTCAGGTCTCTAAAGGGCACAGATTTTTCTTACACTGTTTTTCTGCACAGATTTATTTGCATAAAATGAGTGTTCTTCAAACTCAGATTCTTCTTTTTTCTTTTTAAGATCAAAAGCCTAGCGCCCTTTACTGCAGCTGTGTGTGTTGCTTAGCATGTAAGCCAGTTTTAAAAATCTACACAAACCAGCTTTGAGGGGCTCTTTTTCCTGCAGTGCAAGAGGCTTTAGGGAAAACATGTATCAGTGAAAACTAAATTCAAAAGAATAGACATGAGCATAAAGCCAAAAACCTGAAACATAATTTGGGATGATAAATATTCAAGCATATCTTACATTAGGTATCTAAATCACAACCTTTTTTGGAGTTCCTGTTTCAGTTCCCACATTTTAGCCCTCAAAAAAATAGGTAGAGGCAACAGTCATACAGATCGTGTCAAAGTAATGCTTTTCCTTTGTCTTTCAAACAGGCCTTTCTACAAATGAACAGTGACATCTTGAAGAAGCTATCTGTAGGAAGAAAGAAGGTGATTTATATGAGTATTTGTTTTTACCTTAATCTAATAAGTGATCAGTTATGGTCTGTGAAATAGTCCTACAGATTGTTAGTGTAGAACAGAAATCGAGCAATTCAGTCTGAAGAGATTTGCTACTCACATTAAGCAAGAGACTCTATCACTTTTTGGCTGTGGATTTAGTTCAGTACAACTCTTGGTGTCAGTCTAATCTCAGTGAATGTCTAGAGGAAGATGTAGAGCATTCTCTGCAGTTCTTCTAAGTCTGTAAAATACACCAGTCCTTAGCTTATTAGCTTTGAACCCTATGTGGAGAAATGCTTTTAGGTCTTACATAAAGTGCTATTTTGGAGAGATCTATGAAGTCTACTCACTATTTGGGCTGAAGAGTTTTCTCTTTTATAAATCCCCAGTCTTTCTGTTTGTGATTTTGACAATCTTTTAAAAATATTTCAGCAGGAGATTTTCCATGACATCCATCTTAAGTTACTTTCAAGATCCAAGTTAAGGATCAAAAAATGCTGGTTTTTTTCATCCCCTGAAATTCTTGAATGGTCTTTCTTGTATAGGTGATGGGATGACTGACAGTTCTTCCACTCTTTGGAAAAGGCTTGCAATGTGGCAAAAGAACTGACTATAGTGCAGGTCATGGAGAAAAAGAACAGCCTTTGAAAGACCAGAGCAATTTTCAAGGTACATTTAGACTGTGATTTTAGAACCTTACAGAGTCCATCTTCTCTGAGCACAAACAGAAGGGAAGCACATATTGCAGCCAGGAAGGACAGGGATAGAAAGGACAGTAGTGCCCCAAAAAGATGGACTATCCCTGTCCCTCTGTCCCAGGTGATGCAGGGCACTTCATTCAAGCAGTCTTTGAAGAGGTGGGTGGTACCACTGAAAGCCAGTGGTAGCTGTACTTTGGGCAGATGAGGTGCCAGGCTTAAAAGTCCTGAAAAATCAGGAAAGACATCAAACAGAAAAAACAATTTTCTGGCAAGCTCCAGCTGTCATGATTTATATTGGTGAGTACAGATGGGATCTTCATTCATAGACATGCTAATTACACAGACCATGTGCTTTCTGTGGAGGAGCGTGATGACTCCCCCAGAAGGATAACATGGCTGTGTCACTCAAAGTTCTGAAACTGAGCAAAATGATCTTATTTCTGGTATTGCCTAGCTTTTGAATCCTTATCTTGGCAACCTCTGGATTGTTCATCTGTTCGAAGTTTTGTGTGCCATAATATGACTCTGACAGGCTGGAATGCTAATTGTTAGACAGGCTTCTTAATCTCTTCCTGGTTTTACCGTTCCACACAGAAAAAGCCCAGCCTCGAAACTGGGTTATGATTGACCTAAAACTACAGTTTTCAGTCATCAGATCCCTGGAACAACTGCTGTGGAGTTTGTCCAAGGTAAATGCCTGTTATCAGCTTGCATTTGAAATTCAGGTTCTTTCCCTCTACTACACGGTCCTTGGTTTGCAAATGAAAAACATGGATTTGAAGCATCAAGGCTGATTTTCCTGGTGTTCTATTGCTGATGGCTTGCCAGTGAGGTTTAACTAGATATACCTGAATGTTGCCATGTGATTAAAACAGAATAAACTTTTTGGATTAAAGATAATATTTGGACAGTTTAACTCCTTTTTTTCTTTGTGAATTGACCACAAGCAAGTTACGACTATTTACAACATTTTTGCTTAATCAAAATTACTCAGTGGATAATTCCCTGGTCAAAAGCAATTTAAGAGCAACCTATATCTAATATGCACTATTTAGGCACTGAATGAGTTGAATGGATTCATGACTCATAAGGGTGGTTTTGCACTTTGTTCTCCCTCTGGGCAAGTAAAATTTAGCTTCAGGTTTTGTGCAAGATCACTCCCACTGCACAAGTCCAAAATTTCCCTTTTCTGTGAGTGTTTCCAATTGTTCCTCAAAAATCTACTGCTTAGCATAAACAATAGATGTCAAATTCAATGTGCACTCAGACACCTGGAGGGCCTCTGGAAAACAGCTCCTGATTCCTGGACAAGTATGAACAACTTAAAGGCAGTAAATGCTTCACTTCACACTTCCCTTTTATTAAAAAGCCAATAAACTTTTTTGGCCTATATGATATCCCTAAGTAAAGATGTGAAAGCATGTTTCCAGAAAATCATTTGTACATACAAGATCTGGCCAGGGAAATTGCTTGGTTGTATACAGGACACCCTCTGGAGGAGCTGTGTGTCACATGTAGGTCACTGCAGCATATCAGATCTGCAAGAGCAAAATACTTATAACATCACATCATAATCAAAACAAGTAACAGTTTCCCTTGTTCACTTCTATAGGTCTGTTAACTCCTGGCTGTTGTGGACTTTGACCAGCTCCAACATGTCTGATACTAAGCTGTACATTACTCATTGGCTTTGTTATCACATTATAACCTTTTATGTATTTTGAGAGAAAAAAACTCATAAAAAATTAGAAACTTCCACATTTTTTTATAAAATAATTTACTTGTCTTTTAATAACAAATATAAAGGGTTCAGTGAAAGGGCAGGAATTTTTACTCAATTGTTTTGCACTCTAGACATAAAGGCTAATAGGCATAAACTGTTTTTAGGGGAGAGGGAAGGGGACTAGAAGAGTTTTGGTCTGTCCTCAGGATTTCCCCACCTGGATTGAGTTGTTGCTTTGCTGCTGCCAATACAGACAGCACTGTACATAGCTGTGCTGTTTGTATTGTGCCTCATGGGCAACAGCAAGGTTGCAATTAGGCTTGAATCAGGACCCATGGAGGGACTTCACCTCAATTGGGTCCAATCAGCACCCTGGCTCCCTTGGTAGGCAATAAAAAGAGGGGGGTTATTGGAGAGCCTGTTGTTTTAGACACCCATTTAGGATGAGACATGCTCAAGATTCGACTGCTCGCACTGACCAGGTCCCTGCTTGCTATTATTATTTATTATGCCATTATTTATTATTGCCATTATCATTTATTGTGCCATACCCAGATGTCACGCATGTCTCTTGCACTATGGCTCCCACGGCCACTCACACTAGAGCTGCAGCTCCCCTTGCTAATCTTGCTGGGCTGTACTTGCAAGTCTGGCTGGAAAGTCACTCCAAGTGTGGAAGACGTCTACAGGGCCTCAGCATTTAGCTGAGTGGTTCTCAGAGACAGGAGAGCTACACTGGGGAGGCAGTGAGCAGGGGGAGCTGGGACTCTCTCGCCCCTTGCCAGCTCCCCTAGAGCTGCTGGAGCACACAGGAGAGTAGAAGGAGCAGAGTGGTGTGCAGAGCACCACAACAAGCCCAGTGTGGTTTCATCTTGCTGAGACATCTGGGATGTCAGCAGGTAAGAGGGGAGATTGAATTCCTTCTCCTCCACTAAACTATTCACACTCCAAGAACCTTGCTCACATGCAATTCTCCCCATAATTCAGATTTTTCTTTCCTCTGTAAATCACATGCACTAGAGAGCCCCATTTATGAAAACAAGATCTATGACAAAACCCTCCTAACACCAGTAAATCTTCTTTTAATGAATTGGGCCTGTAGCTTCAATTATGAAGCTGGGATGTGACGGCTGCTGAGTGAGCCATGCCAACAACAACACTGAGGCAGATCATTGTCATAAGGGTGTTAGGAGAGTCTTGGGAAAGGCTTGGATGCTCCCTCTTTCCCATCAAGTACTTTCACATCTGCACTGCATTATATCCCCATCCAGATGACTTTGCTGGGATCTCCAGTGTTCTTGGGAGTATTAACATTATAAGAAAAAACCCATTAATTTATTTGTTCAGTCTTCTACATAAATATACCCATAGTCTAGTCTGAAACAGCTCACATTTATCTGGTTTGCTTTGTTTTCAAATGCACCTAGCCTGGATTTTCAGTTTTACAGTGTATGTAAAGAATTAAACCCTTTAATTACATTGTAAACCCTCTGGTTCAATTTTTTACCCTGTTTCTGTGCATTACATACCATAAGACACTACTCTCCTTCAGCATTACCAGGAATAAAGCACTTCCAGGTATCCTGTAGGAGTTGGATGCGCCACTTACAGGGAGGGGCAGATCTAGTGACTCTCACATGAACAGGTGATGTGGGAAGGATGAAGGTGCTGTTTCTATCCTCTCCCTTGGGAAGTACATTTGGACCATCCATAAGACACAGGGTGTTGCCAAGCCCAGTTTTCTCTTTAGCAATGAGAAATTGCCAGTGGACTGACACATGTTAGGTGATGCTCTCATCCTTTCTGGCCTTGGAAACAGAGAAAGCAGCAAAGCACAAAGCAAATGTTCACCCTCAAACCCTCCTGCCCTCATCCGTGACCAGTGTGATGATAAAGGCACTGGGGTGGAGGGATCAGATTGCCTCAGGTCTAGGATGATTTTCAGCTGTTCTTGTCATACTGATACCAGTAATAAGCTTTTCTTGCTACCTCCTTCTTCTGTTGGCCTCCCAGGGTAGCTCTCTTGAGTCATCTTGGTACTATAGTAAAACTCAGTACTGCAGAGGACCTCTTTGACTCCATTTCAATTTTTGAAAGTCTGCACTTGTCCTGTTCTCTGTTTTCCTGCACCAGTCTGGGTCATGTTGATATAGTGATGGAAGATCCCTTGGTTGAGAAAAGGGAGAGAGGAATATTAAAACAATAAATTTCACTTACTGGAATGCTTGGCCAAGAGACACCTGATCCTGTGGATTTTCATCACTTGAAGTGGATGCTGGTCTAGTAGAGCTACTGCAGCCCATAGGCACTCTTGTGGACTGCAAGGTGGACTGCAAGTTTGCTAAAGGGAGATCTTTGAGCAGTGAGGAGAACTACTAAAGTTTTTCCATGTTGTACCATGTGTTGTTCCATCTTCTTTCCTTAAGTTACATGATTTCCTACTGGTAAGGAGGAAAATATATTGAAAGTATGAGCATTTCTAACACATTCATCTGAAACTGGGCTTCTGCAGAGTGTTAATGATCCAACTTTTTTTATTGCTTTTGTTTCTGTGAAAGTGCCTGGCTTGTATAGGAGCTTCGGTTTGGGGGAAATTTCAAAATATTTGGGGAATATTTAGCTGCAGACTTTGTGGTTTTCTTATTAAAACAAAAAGAGAGGGAATTTATTGGGTTGCAGCAAATACGTATTCTCATGCATTCCCTTACTTTCAAAATATTGTGATGAAAACAGAATACATCCTGCACAAAAATGTCTGTTCTGCTTAACCCTACCACAATCCTGAATTAATGCACAGTCCTGCACAGCATTGCTTGGCAGGGGAGGGGTGGCCATACAGGAGCTGTGTGTACAGCTGCTGGAAGAAAGGTAACAGCTGCCACCTGTGTGTGTACCCAAGCTCAGGAGAAAGGCTGCAGATGTTTCAGCTTCTGAAGGGCCACAGCATTTTGGGGTGTGGCAGGGGAGGGATGTGTGGGTGCACATTTGTTGTTCTGGTGACAGCCACATGACATCTATGGTGCTTGGGAGTTTGAGGATGAGTATTTCCCCTGATAGCTCAGTTTCTGAAAACCAGCTGGGGGCACATCAGTAAGGTCAGGCATTACTCATGAGTCAAAAATTAGTCACTCTTTATCTAGATATCAAACTGTAAATGTTCTGGAAAATCATTTTGCCGTTATAGACTAACCCCATGGACTTGTGGTCAGCTGCATAACCCAGAAGGAGATTTCAGGGAAGGGTGTGGCTGAGAAAGAAAGAGAAAAGACCCTAGGACTGCGGCCAGCTTTAGTCAGAGGAACTGCTTTGTTATTGTATTACAGCTGCACAGTGTTTTTAACCACAAACTCTGCTTCAGACCCACGCTGAAATGGGTGCCACAGCGGTTTGTATGGCAAAACAAATTACAAATCCCTCATGACACACTGTTTGAAAGTCCTTTGAAAGCATTGTTTGGGCAGCAGCAGGACTCTTTTCAAACCCTACTCGGATTGCAGCTCTTATTTCTAAAGGTACAGTTATATAAACAAGTGACTGTGGGGAGATGCATGTACATCACATCATGTTGTCCACAGCAAGATCCCATTCACAGTCTATAGTAAGTGAAAAGTTCCCTAGCCATAAAGGGAAATTTGCTCAAAGGCAAGAGGAAGAAGTTGCCACTAGCAGCTACACTGACACTGTAAATCCACACCTCCACTTCATTCAGAAATATCTGTAGCTCTACGCTGTGTTACTAAAGCACTTGTTAGAGGTGCAGTGCTGCAAGAAGCAGCTGTGCAGGAGGTACCTGCAAAGTACTAGGGATGCTGGAAATGGATACAGCTACTTGTGCTGTCAATGGGAAAAGTGAAGTATGTCCCTTTTTACACCTATGTGTTACAGTGTTGTCTGCCTCCTCCATCTATTGCCTGGAAAATTCTGGCTAGTGGGATGTTTTCTATGTGAAACCCAATCTAAATGCTCACAGCTGAAAGGAGATGGGCTGAATTTGCTGTCTGCTGCATTGGACACAATGAAGTGCAGAAGTGCTGCTGTAGGTACTTGCAGCATCACAGGAAAACAGCTCCTGCACTTCTGACGAGCTCCTGTGGGCACAGCATGGCCTGGGCTGGTGGAAGGCCCATCTCAATGTGTGGAGAGGCCATAGACTCAGTGTAGACTTAATTTTATGGACTTCATTCACAGGCTTCATTTTATCTGTTACTCTCCTTTATACAAGCAAAAAGAAAACAGTGAGTGAATGGGACAAGGATTGTATTTGAAGTCTACCCATATTTCCCCTCCAGCTAGGATTTCAAGTGCCTCTAATTCCCTAAATTAGTGACAAGGTTAAATACAGCCAGAGAAATATGGGCTGAGGTTGGATCTCCAGCCAGCCAATATCTAGGTAATAATTTAAAATGTATTATTCATGAACTCTTTATTACTGTTCACATTAAATTATAATTCTTTCAGTACCAATGTCCCTGCTTCACATGAGTGGTATTTAATATTAGCTGCTGTTCAGCCCTTTCCAGCCAAATAAAATCAGTCTTAGTTCATTCTGTCTTGCTTGGATCAACAGACATGGAACTTAATGAACTCCCCCTGCTCTGTGACTTATCTTGCCAGGAAACACCACAGCACTTTCCTTTGACAGCACACAGTCCAACTTGTGCAAGGACCATGACAGTGCCACAAGATGCTGCACGTGCCAGCTCCTCTGTCTGCCAGCACAGGGAGCCACTGTGCCTGCCCTCCTCCACACAGCTGCTTTGGGAGGGCAGTTCAGCAGTGCAGTGGTCCTACAGTTAGTCTGCTTCCCAGAAAGACTCAATGAGGGATATTCCCTCTTCCTCTGTCCTCCCCAGTAGCCCCTGTCCAAGGCAACAGGTTGGACACTGTGAGAGCAACCCTGGTGCTGGGCTGGCAGCACAGAAGGTCCAGGCTCTGCAGCAAGTAATGGGAAACCAGTCTATCCCTTGAGTGAGGCTGACACATAATGATGGAGACTGGAAACTTTGGGTATACCCAAACCAATCTCTAGTAAGAGTTTGAAAGCTGGGCACTGGGAATGTTTTTGAACCATGAAAGTAATGCCAAGAGCAAAACCATAGAATAATCTCAGGTTCTTTTGGTTAAATCTAAAATGTTCCCAGTATTACTTGAAAACTAGAAGCAGACAAAATTATCCATCATGCTATAGATAACTTGGCTGCAGAAATATGGCATCAGCATATGCTGAAAAGTAAAAGCTAACATGATTAGTAGACTATTAATTCTAGCATCAGACTTGCCTGCATGAGATCCATATGTACAGAAAATAAAGTCTTTGGAGCAAAGACCAGAGTTTCTGTGTAGCTGTAAAGCAGGTGGAATAGGTCTGAGCATTAGACTAAAAATTGTGATATTGAAAAACTGGCAATGGCCTTCAAAAATGTTTGCACATTTGCCACAGACTTGTGCTTCTATTGAAGCTGGATGATATCCATATGTTTAATTCCACTGAGTTGGTTAGGCTAACTTGGATCTGGCATCCAGGTAGGTTTTCAAAGCACACTACAGCTCCTGGAGTTCATAAAAGCTGTGATTACAGAACTTGGAGTCAGTGCTCTATGCGATGCAGTTTGCATGATAATGCATCGAACACTGGCCCCCAGATTTCCCAAGCCTCTGGGTTTTTGCACTTGCTGTTTCCTAAGTGCCTTAACTCAGAAACTGCAAATACCTCTTTCCTCATTTATAAGGAAAAAAAAAGGGACTTGATTAAAGACTGTTAAAGACTAGGTACCTGCTAGTATTAGATTAGCCCCACAGAACTGCAGTGGGAACATTCCCAGGGAACATGAAGAAGAAATTGCATCCTGCTGAGTTTTGGCAACAATTTCACAGGAGAAGGTCCATAAAGAAAACACTATCAGCAAAGGTCCTGTGAAAAACAAGCTTCAAGATCACTTGATTCAAAAAGACCTGTTAAATCATGTTAAATGTTTTCCATGCATCCATGCAGGGTTTGACAGCTAGTGTCTCCATATCACTGTAGCCTGGGTTAATTTACAAATTAGACACATGCCATCCTCTCCTAGACTCCTCCTCATGAATCCAGCTTAGCCCTTCCAAATCAATTTGGCTATAGCATTTTCTGTCCTGATCTTCAGTATTTTAACACTAATAATGTGTGGCGCGGTTCATCTATCCCAGGATTTTTGTTTCCTCGGTGGGATCTGAGGGAATTCATATTCCCTTTCCTGGGAAAGGCAGTGATTTCCTCACGGTGGATGAAAGCTTGCCACTCTCTGCTGAAATAGCTCTCCCACACCCAGGAACATGCTGTGCTGTGCAGCTCCCAGCCATGCCTCGTCTGACCTCCAGAAGCCACCCCATACCACATCTCAGTCATGGGAATTGTGAGAGGCAGAGCAAACCCACAGAAGATCAGAGATCAGTAGACCCTTTCCTATCCATGGCCTCTCTATCATTTTAATGTTACCACATTTAATTAATTCCAGAAATTCTTATGTTAAAAATCTTGTTTGCAGGTGAAGAAGAAGCTCATCATATACTATTGGAAACCTGAACAGTAATTTGAAAATCACTGCTAGTCTAGATCTAATTGTTACAGAAAAAGAAAGAATAACAGTGCAGTTAAAATTCTTTCGCGCACACCTGATTTCTACCCCTTTTCCTGGTATCAGGCTGCTCCTCCATGCCCTGAGGCGGGTGGTCTCAGTCTGGTAGGGCTGGGGCATTGCAGCGAGTCAGGGACACCCAGAGTGTTTTGCAAGGAGGATAGTGATGTTCAGGCTGATGTTCAGGCTGATGTTCAGGTTGGTGTTTCCTTTCTTGATCTGGGATCCACTTGGAGTAGTTTTCATAAATCTTCTAACTTGCTTTTTTCACACCTTTCTCTTTCTGCACTGGTCTGCAGCTCCATGTGCTCTGGAATTTACTACATGTAATGCCTTTTTACATATGTCTAGTACTGTTTCTATTTCTTATTTTACTCAAAAATCAGGCTTGTCCAGTTCCACACTTCATTGAACTAACTCTACTTGAATTTTATTGAAGGGAGGGATATTTATAGCTGTGGGATCACCAGTGCCTGCCTGTGCCACATCTCTTGCCATCCCATGCCTGTGCATCCTGTGCTATGGAGATCCACTTCTCCATAGATGTTGTGGCTGACTTGTCCACCCCTACACTCCATTATTGTATTGATGAAAAATAGCTTATTCTGCATAGAATAACTACAGTCTCTGTAAAATTATGGCCATAGCATGCAAAGATGTGCAAAAGTAAAACCAACTAAAACACAAACACTTAGAGAACTTAACTGCCACATCTAAATGAAGAAAATCAAACTAAAACAAAACTGCAAGCAGATCAAGAAGAACTCACACAGAGCAGAGCCCAAAAATCTTGGTCCTGAGTATTTTGAAATCCAGCGCAAAGCTTCTGGCCTGAGAAAGGCAGTGCTACACTACAGGGCTACCTCATCACAGGATGCCCTGCTCAGCTTCACAGGCAACAGTTTTTCCAGTGCCTCACATGAAAATAAGATTGCAGGCGTTGCAGCATGCAAGGATGGATGACAGCTGCACATGAAGGCAACACCATGTTTCAAATGTTAGACCAGTTTGTGCTTGCTTTTTTTGATTAGCTGTTCAACAGCTGCTAGTGGGGAAGTGCTGCTGTGGGTGATGGAACAGGTATCTCCTGCTTTTCATCTCTTGAGGTTCTAGCCTGTCTTAACAGAGGCAAAGGCTGGGTTTGACAACCCTGCTGCATCCCAGCAGGCCTGGGAAGGTGCACCTCTCCAGGATTACCCTGCTTGCTTCCAGAAGACAGCAAAGCACTTCACATTTGGCATGGGCAGCATGTCAAAACTCTTTTCTTTTCCCTTTTAGACACATTGTTTCACAGACAAATAGCACCTTAGAATTTCTGGCATCACTGCAGTATATTCTGTTCTTTAAAGAGATATGAGTGCCCACGTCTGCATCAGTCTGGCTTTCACTGAATTGGAGCCATGGGGCACTGGGCACTTTTATCCTGAGCTGTCAGTAGGTCTCTGACCCTGACAGTCCTACTGTAATAAGATACTTAGTGCCACCAAGCAAGGAAAATGTCATTTCTATTTGCAAAATGGACACACTTCATTGGGTAATAAATGAAGCAGGTCACTGTCCGTATGGGCTGGCAGTTATCTTCAACTCTTGCTCCTTGATTTACTGTGTGTGGGAGCAGCTTGGCACATCAATATTGCAAATTAAATACCAAGCAGATAGGTGATCTTTTGAGTTTCCATCTGGGAAGGAAACAACTTTCAAACTGAGGTTCAGCTCTCCTTCAGTTCAAATCATGGCACTCAACTAATCAAAGTGTTTGATCAGCAGTTTTTATGCAGCTCCAGTCTCCACAGTCTGTTCTGGGTTTTTTCTTCTCCCTCTTCCTCTCTCTGTCTCGCTCTTTTAGCAGTCAAATTTTACTTCAAAGGCTGGTTGAAGCTTTTAGACTAGTATTACACCACTCACTGGTTAAGTGGAAGCTGCTTAAAGTCCTGCATAATTGCATTGTCTTTGTGTATCTGTTTTCCTTGGGGCCCTCCTGGTGTGTGGAATCAGTGGGCCTCTTAGAACTATTAGGGCCAGGCACAGCTAAGCCAATGAAAATGCTAATTAGGATGGAGAAATATATTGTATGCATTCCACATGTTTAGCTCTACAAAAATATTAAAAATCCATAGCCATAACACTCTAAAAATGTCAGATAGTTCTCTCAGACAATGTCTTGGGAGTTCTATAAGCCTTGGCAGAGATAATTTTGTTAATGCCCCCCCGATAATCAGATCCACATGCACACAGGATACAACATGAGCCCTGTCTTGCCTTTCAGCTTCAGGCCTGTGACAGTGGCTTGTGTTGAACTTCAGGGTGTGTTTTAAAATAACACAAAAGTATGTCAACTAAATATTGAAGCTACCAAATGAAGCCCCTGGGCTAGGAGAGGCCAGTACCCACCCCTGTGCAACCATCCTGTGCTGCCTTGTGTCACGTCCATGACAGCCAGATGTTCCATCTCCTACAGGACCTCTGTCCCACCCAGGGTACAGCAGCCTAATTAACCAACAGCTAATCAAGAGGTGGGTTTCATCCTGTTCCTCATAAGGTAATCCAGGACCCTGGGTCCTGTGGCCTAGGGCAGGGTCAGAACTCAGACCCCCGACCCCACAGCTGGAGCTCAGCAGCCAGTTGCCAGCACCCAGTAGAGCTGATGAGGATGTGGCTGTCCTCTGCCTTCTCCAGATATCCCATCCACCCCAACAGACATGGCTCCTTCCTCTTCATCATCCCTCCCTTCTCCCTTTGGGCAGACCCCACTGGTTTCTCTGTCTTTTACTTCCAGCTGAAGGCAGGATGTTGAATCCTGTCCCTTGCCACTCTGTTGGCAAAGGGACATCTGGGACCCTGTGAGGGAACATGTGCCTGGCACAGGGGGAACACGGGGTAGCCCACAGCTGTTCAGTGCCTGCAGCAGCAGGAACATGGCTTCTGGTGGCACATGTGTGGGCCAGTGCCATGCAGCAGCAAAGGGCAGTGGGACAAGCTCACTGCTGGGGCACCTCGAGAGCTGGGCAGCTTTTGTCTCTGTAAAGCATGTGAGAAGTGCAAAATTTCTGAGGCAAGAGTTGCCCTTAACTTGGGGAATGTTCTTGGAAGGGCATATATCTGTAATGGCAATGCCAAACTGCTGCCGCAGAACAGGGGTAGCTGGAGGAGGCTCATCAGAGAGGCTACAAAGGAGGCTGTTAGTGTTTACAGTGGGCTGAGCAGAGTGTATTTTATTTTAGCCTTACTCTTGGAAATGGATGAACTGGTTTAAACTGCACTCTCAGTGTCACAGGGCCTCTTTTAATACCAGCACTTAGCTACAGACCATTTCTGGAAGATGAAGGAGGTGAGATCACATTTGCACCCACTGGAGGAAGGGCCCACTTAGCCCCTTGCTTTACAAGCCTCCCCACCTGCTCTTTGCCCTGGGTCCACAAAGCTCTCATGTGCCACCAGCTCTCTGCTCTGCCATGGGCTCAGGAGTGAGGAGGCACAAGGGGATGGTTCCCCCACATGCTTGGCCTGTGTCAGGACTTGCCTTTCCTTCCCTCAGCCCCAGGGCTGCTGCGGAGACACGGAGGTTATGCATTAGTGCAAGAGGAGGGGATCCTCTCCTTTGGAGGAGGAGAGCATTAAAACATCAATAACTGCAGAAAATGAAAATGATGTTAAGAAAACAAGTCGAAAGGTTTTAACTGTTAAAGTGGTAAAATAAGATTTTATAAACATAATCTTCCTAATACTCCATAATGTACTTCTCTGTGTCACGCAGCACAATAATTTCCTGTTCAGCTTCACTTTCTGAGCAAAAGCAGAGCCCAAGATTGGCAAGCTGTAACAGGAGAGCTGGGGCTCTCCCCCAGCCCCAGCCCAGCCAGCAGAGAGCCTGCTTTCTGCTGCCTTTCTCTCAGCATAAGCCCGTTCAGCCACCGGGTGATCCTCTTGAATCGCTTTTTAACCGAGTCAAGAAGACTTCTATGGCAACAGCCTTGTTTGTGTGTGAGTAGGGATTTGTCGAGAAGTAGTGAAGGGGGAGGAAAGAGAAGACATTTGGCTAAGAACTGCTTACACAAGTAAAAACCATATTTCCTCCACATCTTGCTTCAGAGTTTTTGGAGAATGGGAGCTCTAGATACATGTAATTACCATTTGCTTTCTCTACAGATTTTTTTTTTCGTCTTTACGGTATTACCCTGGTAGAAGCCAGCTTGCTTTTCAGACTCCTGCATGTACCTGTTGCCATTTTCACAGGGGACAGCCGGCTCGTTCTCGGGGTCCGCTCTCCCTCTGCCGCCGCTTCCCTCGCGGCCGCCCCGCCCGGAGCCGCGTTCGGCGCCTTGGACAGCGCGTCCCGACTTCCGAGGTGCGGGGACGTTTGTTGATTGTGCTCGACTGATCCCAGATTGTTTTCCCATTTTGGTAGAGCTATATTTAGGCTGCCCAGTAACTGTGCCCTGGACTTTCTAAAATAAATCGATGCACGAGGCCCCAGTTTAGCGGCCGCCGGTGCCGGCGCGGAGCCCAGCCCGCCCCGGCTGTCCCGGCTTTGAAGAGCCGCGGGCAGAGATCCGGTTCGCGCTCGGGCTTTAGCCAGCCTCCCCTCCTGCCCCGCTCTGCCCTTGTGTCCCGCCTGCCACCTGCTGACCGGCGCTCAGGTTCATGTAGCTCCGGTGTGAATCCAGCTGAATTACAGATTTGCACCTATGCAGACAGGTCAGAGCTCCTGGGGTATTTTCCTATTTTAACCATCACTTGATACATATTTAGATTTGTAAAAAAATAACCGCCTGTCTTTGGCCTATGTAGGAAACAAGTCAAACAAAACAATCTCCTCTCTTGCAAGTTTGGTCCTAAATCTCTATTTTAATACCAGGGATCCACTTACAAACTGAACCAAAGATTCAATTTACAATCTGAACAATTATTGACTGTAATTTTTGTAAATTATTCTGCAAAACTTGGAAAGTCAGACACAAGAATTTTTTTCCTCACTCATCGAATACTTTTTTTTTCCTTAACTTGGACTGGACATTGTGGAGCTACTTAGAAAGTAAGTCTGCAGGAATTAGGCCCCAAAGCTTAAATACAAATTCCCTGTATTTCAAAAGCATAAAGACTGATTTTGGCCCATGTCTTTACTGACCAGTAGCTGGGTTTGTAGCCACACACTGCCACTCTATCCTGTGGAGACTTTGCAGTGTTTCTGTAAGGCTCACTGACATATTTATCTTACAGACTAGGCAGTGATGCTCCCTGCTCACAGACATCAGCTGTGGGCTGGTGCTAGTAGCATCATTCAGAGGTTCTTGCAGAACTGAATTCCCACTGGGCTGGCAAGGCTGTGTGCCAGCAGCCTGTCTGGCCCCACAGAGTGGAGGATCTCCAACATGAAACTGAGTTTCATACCTAAAATATCACCCTTGAAGACAACCGCAGTGTCCTTTATTTAGAACTCATTTGAGACAATGTTAGTAATTAATTTGCTGTTCAGATTTTGTGGTTGGGATAGGATTTTTATCAAGCTCGTGTAGTTGAAGCACACATGGGTCACATTTATAAATAAAAGGTATCATTGCTGGGGCCATGTAGATCTTGATCAGCACCCAGCTGTTCACCGAGGTGCAAACTTGCCAGGCAATATGAACTTCCAAAGTTCAAAGGAATGGTCAAAGCCTACTAAATTGCAACATTTCTCATAAATATAAATGCTCCAATGTATCAGCTGTCAGGAATTTAGTGCCTAATCTGTCCCATCATTGACTGGAGTGATAGGTACACTGCAGTTGGAAGGATGCCATTCTGGGAAGCTATCACATATAGTCTGTAAACTAATTCTTTAAGATTTTCAGCAGTTTTGTCTAATCAGCTTTTTTATTGCTGTTTTCTTTTTAAGAAATCTTGTGACTTCTGCTCCAGTGATCTGGCCAGACCCAAGAGTGAGGGGCTGAGAAGCTTCAAATCAAATCAGATGTGAGAGCTAAATAAACTGGGGGGATTCTTGGCAAGACTTCCCAGAAACAGAGAAACAGATGTAAAAAGAGGCACAGAAGAAACAGCAATGCCTCAGCTGCTCCTAATGAGGGTCCCAGCAGGGATCTGGTTAACCCTGCTCAGGGACTTGCAGGCTCCTGGCTAACCAGAGGAGAACCTGAAAATGCAATGTCAGCATGTGCAAGAGTTAAAGTGGCTCTTTCCAACCTCGTAAGCTGCCACCATATGCTGCTGGTATTGTGCTGTGGCATGTATTGCACAGCCTAGCAAGGCTTCTGTCTGTCTTGTGAGTCCTTGTGCAGCAGCCCTGAAATGATCAGTTCTGCCATTTTTGCCAAAGCTGAACTAGAGGATGTGCTTGAAAAAATGCAGAAATGCATGGACTGTCACTGTCATCAATGTAGCCTATTTGGTGGGAAATTCAAGGTATATGAAGGATTCAAGAAGAGTCATTTTCCACTGATGCCAGATCTGGGGCCCATCATGCTGCACCGATGGTGCCAGCCAACTCTTGACTGAAAGGAAAAAAATATTTTCATATGTCATAAGACCATCCCCAGAAGAAAGGTTTCTCTGAACACTGGCTGGAAAAATTCCCATGCACTTCAAGTGCCTGTGGTTGTATTAGTCATGCAATGATGAGAAAATAATCTGCTCTGGGGGTGGCTGGGAGAGTGGAATGGAGCTGGTTTCCCCCAGCTCTTCCACCTTTCCTTTCCAGACCAACAACAAAAGGGGCACAAACCACTGACAAACGTGCATGGCAGCTCAGGTCTAAGTCAGGGAAGCTGATCTGTTGTTGAAGCCATCCCGAGGATGGCAGGAGAGGAAGACATGCACTGGTTATTTTCAAGTACAGAGAAGCAATATTTTAGCAACTGTTCTGAAATGCAAACAAGGAGAGGTTTACTGTGTAATGTTTCCTGGCTTTGAGGTAATCTTTGTTACAAAAGCAAGTTATCACTTGTAGATTTTTTTTTCATTCCCGATTAACCGAACTCCAGACTGCCTGCCTCTGAAATAGTCCTTTTTTTTGTGACTGTCATTGCTAGAAAATTAAAAAGAGAACCCTTGACTGGCATGAAAGCTCTTTTCTTGCCTTTTTTGGTAGCGTGTCCTACTACAATAATTCTGTTGAAACACAAACAAAGGGTACTTTCTAATTGCTAAGCAAAAAGCAAAACAAAAAGCATAATATATTCATGCTTTAAATATTGTATTTCTGAGCAATGTGTCACGTTCTGAAATGAGTGGTAATGCCCTGCAGCTCCTGTAGTGGTGAGGTTTGCAATGCTGGTATCCAGCAAGCAGGTAAAGAACTACATAATGATGTAAAAACTAATTTTTTTACATGGAAAAGAAATTCACAAAAAAACTAACCAAAATTGTCCCTTACTTTCACTGAAAACCAGGCATTGGGGTAAGTATATTTCACAGCAGTGGCTCACAGGCCCATTCCACTGCCAGGGTGTAGCTCCCATGCCAGACTAAGCCTCACGTGGTGTCCCCGGCATCAGTGTTCCCTAAGGCCAAGGGACTCAGCAGACTGGGGGAGACCCCAAGGAAGAGAAGCATGGAGCTCAGTCTAGTGGTAATCTAGGAATGGCAAAACTTAAAAAATTCTTGTTTCTTATGGTTTCTAGGAGTCCACTTGTTCCATATAAATCCAACAGTCTGAAAACAGAGCTGCACTAAAAATGCAGTTTTCACAGAGGAGTTAGACTGCCTGGAAAAATGTTGGCCACCTGTAGTAACAAAAACAACATGCTGCTGAGCCAATCCTGGGGATGTACCTGCAAAGCTGAATGTGCCCCATAGTTAGGAGGGTTTCCATGCCTCTGCATTCCTGGCCAGAGAGGAAGGGCTGAGTATGGACATAGAGGATCACAGTGGAATGCAAAGCAGGTCACGAGCTGCAACAAGGACAGTCAGATGGCCAGTGGTAGGTGTTTAGTGTATCTGTCTCATGGTTTTACAGAGTGAATTTGAAGTATCTATATAAGGAGAAGCTGAGGTATGTATAATCCATTAGATTTGACAAGGAACATTACTGGATATAATATTGTTTCCTAGTGGTCTTGCAAGGATTGGAACCCTTGTTGTAACAACATTCCTATTTGTCTTGTTGTCCTTGCTAACCCCTATTTGTCTTCTCTCTTTGTGTTTAACCCTGCATTTCTTTTAGTTAGTACTTGCAGCATCCTGTGGTATTGGGGAGGAAATTTGGACATGAAATTGCGCAGCAGGGAGAAAGTTGTCTGTAGAAGTAACAAGCAGCAAGAAAATATATGCAACATTTAACTTATTTCTTGCTTCCTTGCCCTGTGCAGGCTGGTACAAATTGTATCTCGTGTCAGACTACAAGAACCACAGAGGGGCACGGGATACCAAGGGATTCACTTAACAGGAGACAAAATGTGTTTGTATTAATTGCTTAGTGCTCAAATGTGTTAGAAATATTTATATAACAATAACAAACTATTTCATAGCTTACGTATGACTTGGTATTTCCAAAGACACTGTTAAACAACAGGGCTTGCTGGAGTCTCTGGCAGTGAGGACATCTTGTATGCCCATTAAAATAGATAGGTTGTATGCAAATAGACATTCTATTTTCTAGCAGAAGTCCCAAACACAGATCTAAAACTTAGGGAATTGATGAAGTTATGCATCCTTAGCAGAAAGTTTGGAAGAGATTCTCTTCAAGGAAGGTTACTTTTGCTTCAGCTTGTGGTACTGCAGCCAGGGGAAGCATCTACAGATACAAAGCCAAAAAGCCACCAGCACAAAAAGTTTTCAGGAAATCTGCAGCTCTCTCAAATAAACGTGTTTTATGAGTGTCCAGAATTGCTCTAAATCTTTCCTTGTTGAAGTGGAATCTCACTGTTGTGGAGAAGACCTAGAAAATAAATTACAAGTAAATCAAGCTGTACCAAAATTAAATGCCAGCTGTATATTGCCTCATAGACAGTATACACTTGAATCTCTGCATAGCTGCGATATGTGTATGGAACACTCAACACCCTTAGAACCTTTTCTGTAAAGTTTGTGGAACTTCATGGCCCTCATTTTTAAAGGTATTGAAGTCATTTTTATCAGGGAAAGGTGGAATCCTTTCTCCTCATCACTTCACACTGAATCTGCATCAACTCCATTTGATTTTATGTCATTTCTTGCGAACACGACCCAAGCCCACTCCAACATCAGAGGAGAGAGAAAAGGTCAGAACCATAAATTTTTGACCTTGCTGGGTGAAAGTAGACACTACACTCAAATCCCTGTTACTAATGGTTGCTATACTTCATGGCAGTGCAGGCAGCGCAAAAGGGCACCAGCAATGACATCTTTCATCACTTGTGCTAAAATGCTCTTCACTTACTGCCTCTTGCATGGGGTGCCAGCGAAATGAGATGTAAATGGATCTGTTGACAAACAGGTTAAATGTCAACACCCACAATGATACATTGTTAATAGTAAGGGCACAAGATATTACAGAATTGTTTAAAAGGGGCAAGTGCTGAAAGGTGAGCAAAGTTATCATCATGGTTATTTACTGTGTAAGTACCGTGGTTGGACTGCTGGCTCTGGTTCAAGGCAGCTCTCATCCTAATCTTCCTCTTCTTTCTGACAGCCTCGCTCCAGACTTTGCTGCTGATCACCCACAGCCTTGTGATTCCCCTGCCAGTGTTGCAACGCAGCAGGAAGACTCAGAGGACACACACAGAGGCACCAAGCCCTCTGGGGACCAGTAACTGGGGACTAAAGTGCCTTTTGCTTGGTGGAAGCTGTTCTGGGGCATGGTGAGAGCTCCTAGTAAGAGATGTTAGATATTGTGCAACTCAGGGCAGCTATTAGATGTGACACTCCTTCTGTGTGCTCTGACTTGTTTGCTTTAGAGGGAGACTTTTTAATCACATTGGTATTTATATTGTTTTGCAACGTTTTTATTGCTATTCTGAGTCTCCGTTCAGAGCAAAGAGTCTCTGTTTTGCTAGGCACAACTTAATAACTTAATGCTGTTATTCTCACTTGATTTTCTTCTGTAATAAGGATCTCAAGACACTGACAGTTGCTACTAAGGGAAGCAAATGGAAAACTTCCCTTTCTCTAATGCTGAAATACACAGGTTTTCTCATGGGGAAGGTGCTGGAGTGAGTGACTGCTGCTTGTTTCCACTGTGCCTCAGGCAAAGGAGGAAAGATTCTACAGAAATATATTAGAAACATACACAGACAAGGTGGTATTTGTGAATGACTTAGTGTCTTCAAGGCAAAATAGTTTATAAGCAGGATAGCAATTAGACAAATGGTTCATTCTTTTGGTGAGGCTATATTACTGTGTTAGGTTTAACCCACAGTCATGCCCCCATGTCCCATGAAGGTCTGTGTCTTGGGTGATGTGTAAACATGGTGAGGAATATAACAGGCAAGATTAGACTTATTCCAGTCAGTTTTTGATGAATAAATATTGTGATGGTACATCTTAATGATGTGAATGGAGAAACTATCCCATGAAAGGATGTTAATATAAAATAGCTAAAGGGAAAAGGAACTTCTAATGAGATATGCACAGCCCTGAAATCAGCGTTTCCTGTCTTAGGTTGATGGATTTGTCACTTCCTCCCTTGGCTCTTTCCCAAATGTAGATGCCAAATGAAACAAAAATAATAACTACAGATTAAAATCTTCCTTAGAATTAGAAAAATCAAAAATCTCCATGCAGAGCATTAGAAAAGTATCTCCAAGAAAATTTAATTTCAGCATAAAATGTAAGAATGTTTCTTATAGAAAAAAAATATTTTAAATAATAAAAGGAAAGCATGACATGTAAAGTCAGCAGGAACTTCTGTGGAAACAGGGCTTGGTTACGGCTCAATCAGGGATCATCTCAGATGTTTCTTACAGCTAATCCTGAAATAACTTCTTCTTCAGCTCAAATGCAACTTTGAGATGAGAAGCCGGGGGAAAGTGAGAATTCCTGACACAGAAAAAATACTTGGTAGTTTCTCTACTTTGGAATTAGAGGGAATGCTCTATTAAAGATATTTTCAAAAATATATTTTCAAAGATATTTTTCCAGCCAATAAGTATTGGTTTGAAAACAAGTAATGACCACTTACATTCTAGAGTTAAACGGTGGAATGGATCTCAACTTTGAGGCCATAGGGCAGAATGTCACCTCACTCCTGGGGAAACCTTTCCTTGTAACATCTTTTCTCTAATGTCAGCTTCCCTAATGTTCCTTCCTCCATGTCCATAGCTGACATTCCATAGGAGGTTCTGGCTGTGAGTGTGATCTAGACCAGCAGTTCCTTGGTCCCCCACAAAAGCAGTAAGTTTCATGGAAATATCCTAGACTGGTGATGAGTCATTAGGCTACATGGCAGCTACCAGTGCTCTGCTTGGCTTGTTCTCCAAGCTGTCTGCATCCCAGTTTTCCCTATGTTATTCTTAGGCCTCCTTCTTTTTGCTTTCTAACAAGGCAGCTCCATCTGGCTCCTTCTAGTGCTTATTCTGTTTCATGGTTTCCTTGGGTGTCCCTCACAGTGTGCCAGGTAGGAGCATACAGGACAGCTCTCTTATTGTCTGCTGTAATAAGAAAGGGAGTATTATGTGGCCCTTTTGTATGACATTTCTGGCAGGATTACAAAGCTCTCCCTGCTGTGAAGCTAAAATGCTCTCACTCCACCTCAGGCTGTACATCCCTGCATGCCCCTCCTCACAAATGGCTTCATCCTGTAATAAAGAAAGTACCTGGAAACTGTCCATTTATAGGACAATGCTTGAGTGCTCTTTGCTTCAGTATTGCTTCAGTTTTGCTTCTACCTACTCCTGCCTCTCTTTCTCTTTTCTCCCGAGCCTGACCTCCCTTTCTCTGCCTATTCATTAATCCCATGTCTCTTGGTCAGGTCCTGGCTCTTGGCAGTTTGCACAAACCAAGTGACTCCCTTCTCTCCAGACCTTTGCTGAAGTCCAGGATCTCTCCTATCTTTCCTGCCTTCTCTTCTGCCACTTCTAGGGCCTCTCAGCAGTCACAGAACATCTTCTTCCAGTTCCAGCTATCCATAGCTGTGAATTTAATAATTGTCTCTCAAACTCAGTAACAGCAATAAATATTTATACTGTGTTAGCATTTTAACTGGTACTCAGTTATTACTGAATTATTGCACAAACTCAAAGGGAAGCAATCTTTGGCCTGACAGCAAAAGCTGCTGAAGGTGGGTTCAGCAGTGCCTCAGGGCAGGTGTCTCAAATGGTGTCTGCTCTGTGCTGAAGAACTCTGTATTTTCAAGTGGGAACTTGAGAAACTTTTATGCACCATAAATTTACAGCCTGCATTCTGCTCTCCTGTCACTGTGTTGCCATAGAAATCCAGCCAAATAACTCATGCTGCATACTAAGCACTGGCTAAAGAACATCACACATTACATGAACTTACATAAACCACTAAGGTTACCAAAGATTTATCTCCCCAAAACAACAATATCTTACAGCTCTAAGAGCGTAGCATGAACTTCCCCAGGAAATGCCTCATCACCTTCTGCCCTCAGTATAAGCTCTGTTTCTTTGATGTTACCTTCTTTTAAATATATAATAACATATGTGTGTTGTTAGAAAATTCAAATAATTGTATATACTGGAAGAGAGAGTAAAAGAGAGCAAGCATGTGAGAAGCTAATCCCAGTGGGGAGCTCAGGAAGGAGCTGAGATACGGGGATGGAGTGTATAAGTTTCAGTGTGGGAAGGATGGAGTAGCTGAGTGGCTTGCCAGGATGAAGAAGTGACTTTGTGCTGATGTGGGAAGGGACCCCACAAGGTCTGACTCCAGGCTCTTTGCTTGACCAGTTTTTGCAATTAAGAAAAGAAACCCCCTATCTTCCTACCATAACAGGCACTATTCAAAATAAGACATTAATAACAAAAACCACAATGTCATTTACCATAGTTTAACCTTAAGGTGAGGGTGGAGATAACTTTAGTCCTGCAGTATTTCTTCCTGGTCTTCAGCTCCAGTCAAGTGCAAGGCTCCCTAATGGTGACAGTGGTAACTCCAGGGCTTGATAAACTTGTCTTTATCAGTGGAGTCAGAGCATGTTATTAGCAAATGTATATGGATTCTGTGTTTTACTATAGCACATGTTTGTGTAGCCTTTTCTGACAGTTAAAGATGTGCTAAGTTTCCTTGACAGAAAACAGACATTTTAATAAAATGGCTGCCATTTAACTAGAAACTCCTGGGCAAAGCTCTATGGGAAACAGTTCCCATGACCTTCAGGGGGGAAGAAATATTTGTCTTTTAATAGGGTTCCATGCTGTAAAAAAAAGTCCTTACTCTGCAGTATCCAGGCTTTTTTAACACAACCCTAATGATGCAAGTCCTGAGGAACTGCATATGCCATTTGCAGAAACATATTGCTGATTACACTAGTCTTTACTTTCAGATAAAGAAACTTTGAACTATTTCAGAACAATGAATTTGGAACAGAGTAAGGCTGAAGCAGAATCTTCTGTAATGCCTCTAATTTCATTACATTATACATTTTAAACCTGAAATGACAATTGCGTATTGATTTACTTACCCATTTATGCAGCTGACTGATAGTTTTGTATGTCTGGCCATTCATACTTGTACTTTGCATTGGTTTTGTTTTGGATAATATCTAAGTTCACATTTAATGCATTTATTTTAATATAAAGCATGTTTTACAAAAGTAGCAGAACCTATAACCCAGCTGTCTTTTTTCAGTGTATTCTGGTCATGCTTAAGGGTCACCAGCTTGAATTAGGTTCTTATTCAACACTGAGGGATTGCTTATAGGCTGCACATATCACGGAGCAATTGTAAGAAAAAATTTATTTATGAGCTGCCCTACCTGGGAGTGTTCCCCAGTGGCAAGACGAGAAGTGAGCAATGGGAACTGAAGTTGCAAAGGAAGTTACACCATCTATCTTGAAAGCCAGACACAGGTGAGAGACAGAGAAGGGATGAAGAGGGGCATTCATAAAAGGCTGATTCATCACTAATCTGCTTGTACTCAAACACAGAAAACAATAGCTTGTTTATGATAAGGTTCTGCCCTTCCAAACTGCACTCCACTTTGGCAGAGAGAGTGTACTGTAGGCCACGAACTCGGGGTGATTGGCTTCATTTCACCGAAGAGCTTGTGCTGAAACTCCACTTTTTGTCTGTGGTTGGCACAGAAATAGAATGGGTCTACCGGGCAGGAAAAAATGAGAGAAGCTCCTCAGAGTCCACCTGGACCGATTGCTCTGAAGGCTGTTATTCAGCAGGGCTGGATGGACAGCCATGCTCGATGTGAAACCTGTGCAGCTCCTTAGGCATCTTTGGCTCTGAGCCCACCAAGGCTCACTGCTCACCCCATCTGCAGTGGCAGTGCCTCTCTGCATCTCTAATTCAGTCTCATAGCCTTAATTTCCTACATGTTATATGGCCTGTGGGTTTGTGCTGCGTGTGCTGTACCCATTCTGTACAGCTTAAAGTTGATCTGGGTTAAAAATAAAAGCAAGTTTCTGGTTTTTTCTTGCATGTGTATGAATAAAAATAATTTGGAATTAAAACCACAACACAGTCCCTTCTCCCTGGCTCCTCTGGCAGAGCTTTTTGCAAGCAGTGTGCCTTACCCTGGCATTTGTGGCAACCACCCTCAGTTTTCTCTTGGAGCAGCAGCCTTTCTCACATCTCCATGAGCAGGATGGCTGGCTGGCCCCTGGGCACAGCCCCACCTGGGGTGCTTACAGGCTGCTGCACCCGTGAGGAGGGAGTCCATTGCTCCACAGAGACACCTTCACAGCTGCTCTTCTGGCACAGCACAATTCCACGCTTGTATCCTGAGCTCCCAGTTCAACCCATGACTTATGCCAATGTATAATAAGCAGAATATAAGTCATATATGTAAAATATATATGTCTATATGGTAAAATAAGAGAATCCAAGAGGGATGAAGTTTTTCTTTAAGCTTCTAGCAGCTGCAGAAAGAAATCCTTCTAGAAAAAGAAAGCCTGTACACTTTTTGACAAGCCTGCTTCCATAGGAAATGACGCTGGTGTGGCTGCACTCCGCCTGTCAGACTCCTTTCCTCTCCTCCAGCCAGCACCTTTCCAGCTCATGTGCCAGCTCAGACAGGTTGGAACAGGATGAGGGTCCCAAAGAGGGTCTTTCTCCCTGTCACATGAGACCTGGGGCTGCTCAAAGGACTAAGACCCAGGTCAGTGCCTGCCCTGGGGGAAAAGCCCCAGCGGATGTTCAGCAGTCACCCAGTCCAGTTAGATCACCTGCTGGCAGAGCAGTTCATGGCTATCTGTGCAGGGGGACACCAGAAAACATTTATTTCATTCATGGGTCATTAGAAGGAAAGGAAGAATTGGCTGGACTTCACATGGTGACACCAGGCTGCTCAACTGCTGATTAAGCTGGATTTTCTGTGTTAGAGTTCAATAGGGAGAAAATCACAGCATTTTTACAGACCTTAATTGCAGAGCAAACAAAATACAAAATGAGAGTCTCCATTTTTCATCACGTTTTTCACACCTGAAATGAGAATCACTGGGGCAGGAGGCTTTGCTAGTTACAACATGATAATATTGCAGATCTTTGTTTTGAGAGGGAAGCCAGGTAGAAGAATGGCATTCACAGAAGAAAATTTCTGGCTGGGTATATAAAGAGCAAATACTCCCCTCCTGCATTTGATGGCAGGTTTTCTTGCAAACGTTCAATGGATCCTATGTGCAGGGGGTTGTCTTTTCAATGTGTGCAACACAGGGACATTTTGGTGTCCCAAAACACCAAAGGCATATGGCAGTCTGGACCAGGCACTTGGGCCTGTGATGCCACTCATGCAGGCAGTGCAGAGGAGAGAAAGCTGCACGGCTAAAATGGGGTCTGAGCACTTTGGGTTACTCAAATAAACCAATTTACCTCTCAGGTAAATTGCTTTTATGACAGTGGGTACTGGGGTAACATTCTTGCCCTGTCAAGAGACATGCCCTCAAAGATAGACAAAAGAACTTTGCACTCCTGAAAGCAAGAGAAAAATTATTTTGTGTGAATAATTGAGGGCAGTAACAATTGTTATTTGACTTACTGTAAACATTACAGGAGAGGCTCTTGAAGAGCTCTTAGTGAACTCGCACGTTTCACACAATTTGTAGAAGGAAGAAAGAACAAAAATAGCAAATTATTTCATGTTCAAGTCATACTTTAAAAGCATAATGGCAAGGCAGAAAAGGTGTAAAGCAGTATCATTCCATGTATGTATTAGTTTTTAAATACCTGACTTCACATTTTTATTGCAGCAAACAAAATTTCATTAATCATTTCAACCATTTTCACGGAAAAATTTCTGACAAAAGATTGAAAGCAAATTACCAAGTAGCTTGTCCGTGTTTAAGGAAATTGTACTAGGGACTGGTCTAAGCTCTATTTTCAGTCATATTCTTCAATTTATTAAAATAACTTGAGTTTTTTATGCCCTTTCTCTCTTCATGTGCAGGAACAAAAATAATATTTTCTTTCTCTAAACAGGCTACAGCAGAGCTCTACAGACACAGTCTTCTGAATTGAAAAAAAACCAACAGAGACTAAAATTGCCTATTACATCTTAAACATCCCAAAATCCCCTGAATTATATTGAAGGGCAGGAGCAATGTATACTTAGGAAGGAAATGAATAATCTCTAATGGAAATACAGTGCCTCTGACTATCCTGTTGAACAAAGAGTTGTTCCACATTTGTGCCTTATTTCCAACCAATACAGGCTGTGATACCAACCACTGTGTTGCCAAATGGGAATATCTACAGAAGCTACAAAAGTTATTTACTTGCTGAAAGCCACCATCACTCCAGCCTGTATATGGGGAACACAAGTTGAAAGTGAGGGGCTCAGGGGTGCTACAGAGGGTGGTGGTCTACAGGGCGGAGGTGATAGGCATGGTAGAAAGAATAAAATTCAAAAAGGGAAATATGAGGGAATAAGAGTGAATTGAGACCACAAGAGAAATATAGTATATGGGGTTGCTGAGTAATGGTCCATGAACATACCATGAGGTGATGCTAACCATCAGATCATGTGCAATTCAGCCTGTTAGCTGAACTGCATCCAGCAAAACCTGATATTTCTCCTGGTTCACTCCTCATAGAGTGCAGCTCACAATGTATGACAACTGCAGTGCCAAGCACACAGTGGCTATCAGCCTATGGCTTATAGACATGGGGCTTGTAGAAAGTAACAAAGAAAAGACAGATTATCATACAGGTTTCAACTACCTAGAAGGTTTCCCTCTTCAAAAATATCAGAGCAACTCAAGCCATAAAGGGTCCAAAGATGGTGCAGTAAATAATATCTAGTGGTGATGTCAACTGTTCATTGTCAGAGGATAGCTCCACAGTCTGCTGGATTTTAAGTCAGTAGTAACACTGATGTGCAATTTCAGTGTAGCTAGAGATGACATTTCCCAATGACCATCTTAACCACAAATGTCAAAAAAGAACAGAGCTTCATAAACTTCTGCCATGCCTGTTTGGTGTTGTCAGTTATCATTCATCTCTCAGTGCAGGCATTGCAGGAGATTTTGTGCTCATGTGATGACAACCCATGGATGATGGTAATGATGCCAAAGTGAAAGGAGGAGATATATATATAAAATATAGTCCACTTCATGAGGTCTATTTCGTTCCAATGTAAGTCTGTGAAATTCACTCAGCTGCTGAACACCTGCAGATGCAGCTGCACTGTCCCTAATTAGATGTGGTCACTGACATTGCCAGCAGTGCTCAGCACCACTGTACAAAAGAAATTCAGAAGCAGTGCATTTGTGTCTCAATGACAGTTGGATGAGTGGTGACCTCTTCAGGCCCCTATGATATGCAGGCTCATTACATCCACTGTAGCTACAGAGTATCACCCTCTTCCCTTCTTTCCCATTGTGTTCTTGAGAAGAGCTTCACACAGGGAAGAGCTCAGCTGCACTGAGAGTGATTTTTTGCTCACCACTTCATGAAGATACAACCACAGCTGCAGCTACAGGACAGAAGAAACGTGACAAATCCTTATCTCATTATCGGTGTCATCTGAGTTGCTGTCTCAGGATAATAATTATCCCCTAATAATGTTTTAGCTTGCACTTTGAATCTTGCTGTCACCATGTTTGTAAACTTAAAAAGAAACTTCTGTTAAAAAAGGCATTGTTTGCACCCTGAGCTGCCAAGAGACTGCACAAGACTCCTTTTCCAAAGAGCAGAACCTTGCTGCTGGTGCTGAGCTGCTGGTCCAGGAGTTGGCCACAGCCTTGGGAAAGCATGCATCTCCATGGCTCATCTCAGCCTTCAGGGAAGGAAGTGAGGTGAGAGCAGGAGCAACATGACTTGATTTTTCAAAATTCAGGGTAATCTTCAGAGACAGTGGTGAGAAAAAAATAGCAGAACAGCTTCCAACATGCAGACAAACTCAATATCATGTGGAGCCCATCATGTAGTGGCTTTTCTTTTTACTCTAGCTGCTTCTCATTTAATAATGAATGTCCTCAGATTTCCATCCAGAAGACTTGTGTTTTGATAATCTGCTCTACTGTTTCCCCAAATCCCCTTCCCTCTGTAATCAGACCATCAGTCACTACAAAGGATCAAAATTGCCACATTTAAATACTATTCTTCTTGTGAGAAACTACCCTCTGATCAAAGATTAACAGCATGAAATATGTTACTTGTTTTTGCAGTAAACCTGCATGTCCCTTGTTGTCGATCCAAGTTCATGGAGGTTTATTTTCAAAGCAAATCTCTTGTTTTCCTTTCACCAGAGAGCTGTTATAAAGCCAGCTATTGTTATTGTAGTGTATAACTTTATTTTTTTTTTTAGTCCAACTACTAGAAGCAAATGGTTTTCATCAGGTAAAAAGTCATTGTATACGTGCATTATATAGACAGGTCCTGGACACAACAAGCAGTTAATGGTTTTTAATTAAATAGAGTGAGACAGGACACTCAAGGAGTGACCCAAGGATTACTTGTACAGGAAGTTTCTCTCATGACTAATAGTGACTACAAATAAGATGGGGTATTACAATAAAATTCTACCGCTGACAAAAATATTAGCAGTAAACGACAACAGAGCTTTCATCTGGGACAAGGAGAGCATCTGGAATATATTAAGACTGTAAAATTTCACTTAAAGTGTGGGTTGCTAAAGTCAAAATCAGCCACCCAGAAACTATGGCACTCAGAGGAGCTCAATATTTTTTTTCATTAAAAATTACTTAAGAAGATTTACATCTTCCCTTGGTTGACATTGTGATGTTCTGCTTGTCCAGACTTTGAGTCCTGCAAATACGCATGTGATGAGAAGCAGTGGAGGAAAAAATGGTCTCAAATATGCCCTGCCTATGTTGATCTGGGAAAACAACCCCAGTTCCAGACATCCTTCCACAATGCAATCAGTCAGATGCTCTTTGCAACCACTCTGTGCAGATACCCACTGCTTATTAAAACCGTATGCGAAGCTGATGAATTATGTATCTAGAAATGCAATATAAGCACCAGATATTGACAGAGATAAACACGACTGAAGTGGGATGTGCTGGGAAATGATTACAGAAAAACAGGAAAGTTTGCTTTAAATGAAAAGACAGTGGGCTAAAAGGCCAGCATGGAAGCAAAATTCCTGTTTCCCAGCCTCCTTTCTCCCTGTCCCCGGTTGTCATGACACCTCTCACTGCAATCTTGTCTCAAGATTGTGACTGTGAGTTCCTGGAAACAGAAACTGGCCTGTAACTTGCATCTATTGTGTGCAGCCCAAGAAGCGCTCCTGCCTCTCCTGGATCTTGAAGTGGTGTTTGGCAGGCAGCTGCAGCTACACTGGGGAGCTCCAGTCTCTGCAGCTGAACTGCATGCACAGTGACCCTGGGAGGGCACTCAGCACTTGCTCCTGTAAAGCTGCACCAGCTGGTCTCAAACCACCAGGAGTTAGGAATAACCAGCCCTCTTGTACAGACATGAATTTTCAGAGTAAAACCCAGGTGACATTACTTTGGGCTACACTGGGAGCTCCCAAAAGGCAAGTCAAGTTTTGAAGAACAAACTGGGAGACAAAGGGTGGCAGTGAACTCCTGCTCTCAGCAAACTAGGCCAAAACTGTGGTATTCACATGTCCTCTGAACAGAGAGAGACTTAGCTTTCTCAGATTTTTTCCTGAGAGAAGCAGAGAAAAGAATGATCAAAACAATTCTTATCTCATTTGCTGTTCCTGTGTTTGTGCACATGTGGAATGTGTTCTGGAGATTGTTTACCCAAGGTGATTGCTTGATTGGATTCTGGGGATGGTGTTTTGGATTCATTGACCAATTAGGTCACAGCTGTGTCAGGACTCGGAGAGAGTCACGGGTTTTCATAGTAGCGATATAGTTCTTGTTAGTGTTAGATAGTGTAATATAGTTTTAGTATAATATAGTATAATGAAGTAATTAATTGGCCTTCTGAAATCTTTAGAGTCAGAGCTCATCGTTCCCGCATCGGGGATTGCAGCACTGATACCAAAACCTGCAAAGCTCCAGAGAGCAGGGTTCATTTCACCTTCCAGGAGCCCTGGGTACTTCTTCCCTGGGTACTTCTTCCATTTTTCTTCACTTGCTCTAGTGACAATGGCAATGGGAAGGACTTGCTCCCCAGCAGTTACTTCCAGCAACTTGTGCTGAGTGAGATGAAGTCAATTTGCTGTATTCGGGAATCAGTCCTGCCAAATGTTTCCTGCCCTATGTTTTCTACCCTGAGGCGTTTCCTGACTGCTTCTGGAGGAGGCTTGGTGAGGGGAGTGCAGCGCAGCTCAGCACATGAAGCACAGGAGGCCTTAATTTGCCATCAGCATAGCAGTGGTAGGTCATGGTATCTCTTGGAGCCACGGATCCCACGATGAAAGACATTCACAAATACAGAACAGAGAGTTGGTCCAGAATAAAAGCGAACTCACTGGGTGGCCTTGGTCCCAGCTGAATATTTATGTTTTTATTTCCACTCATGCATCGTTTCCTCAGAACAGGGGAAGGGTTTTACATGACTTTCCTGTAAACCTTCAACCCAAATCCTGACGTTGAGATAACAGCCCATATTCAGAGATCAATAAATTGTGATACGAAGAAGAAAGGAATCTTTTCTCTCCTCTCCCCACTTCCCTCCAGCTCCCATTTCCTCTTTCTTCTGACCATGTATTTGTGTGGGTGAAACATTCAAAAGCAGCTATAGCAATAAGATCAAGTGTTTAAGAAACTGGCAAGGAACATCTGCCATCGAGATCCTTACACATGGACAGCACACAGGATCTAAGCTCTGACGAGCCTGTAGCTATGTTTTTGGCACCTACGAGGAAGTTTTGAAATGCCAGCCTGCAGTTTTAAGAAGGACAAAACTCCATACATGTCTCCCATCAGGGAAATCTGAAGCTCTTGATCTACCCCACATCTCATCCTACCAAGAAGCTGGTGAATGTTATCAAAACAAACCAAACCACAGAGAAAATCTGATCCTGGAAATACTCTGCAAGGAGAAAAGTACAGATATACACTGCTCTGACTACCAGTCCTTACCACCCAGCCCCTCTTCAGGGTTTGGTAGTAAGGGAATGGCTAGTGTGTGTAGGAGACAAAGTAGGGGAGCTGGAATAATCCACTAATGTCCTCAAACTTTCCCTCCTATCAGTAAGTCATTGCTGCTAAAGGCAATGAAGGAAACCTGCCAAATATAACAGCTAAAATCAACACCCTGAAAAACATAATATTTTGGGAAAGTTGTGTGTTGGGGCTGGCTTGTACCAGCTGCCAAGTCTGCAACCACAAGAGGCCCGGGGCATGTGGAGGTCTCCAGGAAAGTGCCTGTTGGTGGCCAGGCACAGGACAAACCCCCTGCTCCTGTGCAGATATGAGACTGTGACCCTCACAGCTGATGGATGGTCCTGCTGGCAGCATGGAGGGTTCAGCTTCTCCTCCATTCCAACCAGTTGCTCTTTGCAAATGGAAATGGAGATAAATGCTGGTGACTGTCCCAGGGAGGGATGCATGGTCTTGGCAAGCAGTGGCTCTGACAAGGACTGAGGCCATGACTCCAGTGGCAGCTCACAGGGCCTTAGCAGGAGCTCAGCATCAGGATGGAGAGAAATAGGGCCTTAAGGAGGACTTGGACATACTAGGGTCCCGTGGGTGTCCATTGGAGTGGAATATCGAAGTTCTTTTCTAACCCATCTCTGTTAGAATGAGGGCAATGCAATTCCTTTCTCTGCTCTTCTAGGGGGACATTGGGAGGGATGCACATCATGACACAGGGATATCATGATAGACACCTTGTTGGAGTGGAGAAGACAGGATGTGAAATATGCAAAGAATGCTCCATTCTCCCTGTTTATATACCTGGGGCCTAATTTGGGCCTATGGTGAAACTCCTTTTCCCTACGTGAAGAGGACATTGCCTGGTTACCCTGCATGGAGATTTTGGTTCAGGAATTGTGTGTGGATGTTATAAGGGTGATTCCTGATCTTCTGATGGTAGCAATTAGTAGCTCTATTCCCTGGGGATTTGTGTGTCTTTGTCTAATTCATAGTGATGGGCTCAAGTGACAACTAGGCAAAATTTTAGTGGCTAAATACCTAATTTGCAGGTAGTTTGATCTTCTGCCCTTAAGCTCCATGAAGACCATGGCTTTGGGTCTATATGAGGTGCTCATCAGCTGCTTCTCTCGGCCAGTGTTGCTGTCCTTGGCATTAGAGTCTCCTGAGAAGCCTGAGCCTTGAGGCCAGGATGTGCAAAACTTGGGATGAGCAGTGGCCATTTCTTCCAGTAGATGTGAACTTTGGAGCATGCTGAGCATCTGTTCTCCAGAGTCAGGCCCGTTCAGGCAGAGCAGATACTTATCCAAGAGCCAGGCTTGCTGGCTCCACATTTCATGTGAGATCTGCAAAGCTTCTTCCCCACCAGACAGACCGTGTCGGGGCACAGCTTCTGGGGAAGGTGCTGCTGCAGCAGCAACAACATTCACTATACCTCATAACAACATTCACTATACCTCATTAAAAAAAAAGTGTACCTGCTCATTTTTGATGGTCATCTCTGTCTAAAGAGTCATAAAACAGCTTTTACAAGCTTCACAAGTTCATCCTAAGAGATCTCCTTAATTTTTCAGTATCTGAAAGCCTCTTCTCCCCACGGGGCTCCTGGAAGCCATTGCAATTTCTCCTGTCTTCCTTCTCCTTGCAATTTTCTGCACACACTCTCACTCATCTGCTATTCCTGTGCTCGTTTTTCTCTTCACGCCAGGCTTGAGCTGTGGCTCATTGAGACAATATTTCCTCATAAGGCTGTGCTTAAAAAGTGAGGAGCTCATATTTGTTGGTGCTAGCTGGTGGCATGTGAGGCTGCACAAAGAAAAACAAATGTTTGAGATGTTTTTGAAGGTGCTGTCATGAGACAAAACAGGGCTCTCACTGCTAAGTTTACTTGTGCTTGGATGTACCAGAGAATGTTCAGGCTCTTTAATAACTCTGCCCTGGGAAGTTTCCATCACTTCCCTTCCCTTCCTCCCCTCCTGCCAGCTCTGCTTGCCACTGGAGCTGTGCACTTTGGAGGGATTGTGGGGAGAATCGCCCCCACCCTGGAGTCTGACCAGTCATTGCCACCTTGCAAAAGCAACTTCTTCAGCCCTGTTTGTCACATGGATGACACAGCTGGGAGCACCTCGTGCAGTCACAGCAAGGCTGCATTTGTCCTCCTCCAGGGAAGAGTTCCACTCAGACCCCACAGATTTAAACATTCCAGAGGCTTTGAACAGGCTCTAAGAAATTAAAGTATCCATGCAAATACAGAGACTAATATCCACTCAGGTCAGGGGAAGCTGTAAAGAGGAAGAACTAAATCCTATCTCTCTCAAGGGTCAGGGGAGCAGAGGCAGAGGAAGGGACAATGAATTGGCCACTGCACCAAACTGAGCTTGCTCACTCCTTATCCAGCCTGATTTGGAAGCAGAGCTTAAAAGCTGTTTGCTTAGGAGGTTTGTTATAGCTGTGAAAGCTGATGCTGGAGTTACGCTGAGCAGCAGGGCAGAGGGTAAAACAATATTTTATCCGTAAGTTAAAACACTTTCACAAGGGTAAAGTAAGTCATCTGCTCTGTCAGCAGCTTGTGGATGTAGGGTGGGATCATCCTGTGGGTGCCCTCACCGGGGCTTTCCCCAAGGCTGCCTCCGGTGGGAATGCTGCACCTTTGGGTCATCAACTCACCCAGGGCGCCACACCCCTCACCCTCCCTGTCCTCTGGAGACCCTGGTGATTCTCTGGAGTGAGGAAAGGGGATTATTTTACCAGCCAGCCAATCCCAGGGAAAACAGCTCTGTTAAAGCCCTCAGAATGTGAGAACTTCTTTCCCCACAAATGAAGTTCAGAGCTGTGAAGTTGTGATTCCTGGAAATTAGTGTCTTCTCCTACTATTAATAATTGTGTGGACTGGGTGACAAAGCACTTCTAGTATTTAGGAGAAGACTTCCTTTGAGCTTGGAAATGTTTGCTACTTCTCTGGCTACTATCTCTGTGTGGCAGAGATATCTGTGTGGCTCAAGGTAGCAAACATGTTTGGGAAAGTTGCTCCAAACCATTCACCAGAGCCTGTTCCTGGAAACAGAAGATTCTGGCCAGCTATGCTCTTCTTTGAAATAAAGGAAAACTCTCTCAGGCTTTTAGGCTTCGGTATTTCTTAGTTCTCCCTTTTTTTTTGTTTTTCCCTTCTAAAATTTGAGTACCAATTCGCCCTGGAAATAAGATATGCAAAGGAAATACATTTGAGGAAGAATTGTACTCTGAATATGGGAAAGTGAAGTCCCAGGAGGTGAAGGGTCTTGCCCCAAGCCCCATAGGAAGCTTGTCCCACCCTGTAGAACTAAAGGACCTTTTGAACACCAACACTTTTTCTTAGTTGTAATTTTCTTGTAAATATTTGGGTCTCAGATTTCAAAGTTCAAGCTGGGTTAATCACAAAGAATGCAGCTCTTCCTGCTTTCCATGCAGGGTGTAAGGTAACAGTCTGTGGTGCCCTCCCAGACACCCCATGCATCTGCACGGGTTTCAAGTGACAGCTGGTCTTTAAACTCAGTATCACACATGCAGATTAATCATTACCTGGCTGCTGTCCGGGCTTCCAATCAGTTCCACTTTATTGACTTAGCCTGGGCTCAACAATGCTTTATTAATCTTGCCTTTGTGTCTACATAGCAGCTTTTTTGTGATTAAATAGTTCCCTGTTTTATTAGCCAGGGTTAGTCCTGTAAGGCACTAAGGACTTGGTTAGCTGGGGCTGCTTGTCTGCAGACTGGAACAAAGGTGAGATCGTTACGAGGGCCAGATCAAATTCCACCGTGTGGGAGCTTTCTCATATGGAGAGATTTGATAACAAGATGCTGCTGCATCCTGAGGAAAACATGGGAGTGGAGCTGGGAGACTGTCAAGACCTGAAAGATGCCCATCCCATGGGGTGCCATCAGAGACTGTGCTACAGCCCAGCCAGGCTTGCAGGGCAGGGGATACCTGTGTGGCAGAGATATCTGTGTGGCTCAAGGTAGCAAACATGTTTGGGAAAGTTGCTCCAAACCATTCACCAGAGCCTGTTCCTGGAAACAGAAAATTCAAAACATTTGTCCAAAGGATGATCGTGGGATAACCACAATAATTTATATCATGGAGCAAATAGTTGAGGCACATCCAGATCAGCTATTACCGATGTTATTGTTTTCAATCATCTTTCAGAGGAGTCACTCGGGGTTGCCTGCACTGGGAAGTGACAGGAGGAGAGCTGGGGCTTGAGGTGCACCCCAGAATAATGATTCATCTGCTCTTTCCAGATGCAAGCTCCTCTGCAAGCATGGACCTGAGAGCCTGGGACTGTGATGCAGAACTTCCAAAGGTTTATTTTTAGGCAGGCAACCTGCATATGAGGAGAAAAAAGAGCCTATTATAAAAAGTAGAGGGAGTCAAATAGCAGCTGTAAAAACTAAAACTTCCAACAATACAACAAACAGAAAATTACATTTCCCTTCATTGTGTGGAAGGAGCCAAGCTTCCAGCCAGCTGTGGAGGAAATAAGGAGTTTACATTATTTGCAGTGTCAGCGAGGACCAACATACAAATTTCCTGTCTGTCTCCCTCTAGAAATTAACAAATCTTTGACAAAAAATTTATTTTCATTTTATTCCATTTTTCTGTTTCTGTGGGGAGAAGATGCACCCCAAGCAGTGTGGTCACAAACAGCATAGATGAGAAAGTGCCATGGGAAACTGAGCAAACAGGAGATCAAAAGAAAAAGACAGGAATGGCTGTGATGCCAGAGCAATGCAGCTCTTCCCCTCACATTTCTGGGCCCAGACAGAACAGCAGCTTGTGGGCATGTGTTGATGTCTGTGGTCTCCAAGAACAGCATTTGCCATTTACTCACAAACCCAAGCCCAAAGATTTTACATCTCTTGCCATGCAGAAAATTACCTCCCCCTATGTTTAAGTTTCAAAGCACTGAAATGTAAATTTAAATTATTAAAAGAAAAATGCCATATTCTGTCTTGGTGCTTGCTTGTTCAGTCTGGGTAAGCAGAAATCACGGCCCATATGTGCCAGAGAGTTTTCCATGTCTTCCTGCACTGCAGCACGGGGTATTTTAGCCAGCTGTGGGCAGAAATGAGCCCCACAAGATCCTGGCCCTGGGTGATGGCTGGCGTTCCAGCTGCTTTCCCAGCTGCTTCCAGCATCCTGTGACTGACGTTGCTGGGCAGGGAAAAAAGCAAACATGCAGAGTCAGCAAATTTCAAGTCAGGTGTATGTAAAACGAAGCAGTTGATCATCATTAGCAAACTGCTCAGCACAGCACAGGTTCTTGAAATACTCTGGGGGACAGTCAGGGGTGCAAGAAGACCCCAGGTAGAGCGTCCTGACTTTGCATTCTCCTTCAGTCAATCCAACCACAAATAAAACTAGTATTACTAGCTCATCTTCCTATCCAAAATTACAATTTTTATGTTCCTAATTTAAGGGCAGCTCCTGCCTGCCCTTCGCCTGTGTTTGAGGTATGCTGACTGCTGGGTCTCTGGTCTTAGTGTCTTGGAATAAATAGCAGAGCAGTCAGCTGCCCTGTTCCAAGATAGGTGGAATCATCAGGGAGCATTTCAGGTGACAGAGGGAGGAATAATTCGAGCTTCTTCACTTGAGAGAAGGGAAAGAGCATGGAGGAACCTCTGAATGAGAAGAGCTGGATTTCACTAAAGTACTGTATTGCAAATTGACCTAACTGAGCTGTGCTCACTCCTGTAGCCAGAGAGATTATCTCCCCTGCCTGAGGTACTCTCTCTGCTTCCAAGAGTTCTCTTCCTCTGCTGTTGTGTATCTGTTGCCCCTGTGCAATGAATGGGGGACACTTTTCCATGCACCTCCCAGGGCAGCTCTCAGAGGGGACCCCAAGAGCCACAGCTTATGGAGGTGGTGGGGGATGGCCAGGAGTAGAGGGGTCAAGGGGCCAAAGTGAGGGATGTGCCCTAGCAGAGTCCAGGAAGAGAGTGCACTAGAAAAGAGACAGAGGTTTGCTTTGGGAATGACTACAAGGATTGTTGGCTCCAGGGTCTCCCAAGCTGATTAACTTCTGGTGTGGAGTAAGCTCATGTGTTTACCTTCTCAGGAGATGAAAAACAGAGTGAGGTTTTGCAGTGCTCAGATTCCCTGAATTTTTTTAAGATTTTGATTAATCATGAGGCATTTTGGCAGCCTCCTTGGGTACTCCATCACCCCTATTTAATCAGTCACCGTCTGAGTGCTTACTCTGCCTGGTCTCAGCTGGCAAGGCTTGACACTACAGGGGAATGGGTGGGCCTCAGGGTGCTGGTGGGGCAGGCAGCTGGCTCTGCTCAGGGTCTGTGCCGATATCCCTTTGGTTTCTACAAGGGGAGACCTCATGACAAATGCCCTTACATGGATGTAGAACATAACCATTATTTGTATTCTGTGCAGTCACAGTTGGTTTGTGGGGCTCAAGGAAATAAAAAGAGCCAGACTTCGTGGACCTGGAGGTAATCATCATTAAATCTGGCAATTATGCCATCAGTATTAAAACAGTGAGGTTGTGGAAGTATTGCCAGATAGGTTATAAAAGTGGGTTTTCACTGTGCCCTTCAGCTCTCTAGGTGTCTCTGCTGTGCCAGGTAAATGGACAGTGAGGGACTCCTGAACTGTCTGTGTCTCCATTAATAACTTACTGCAGACCAGGGTGAGACTTTCAAAGCAAAAGTCTCTATGTGCCATGTTTTGTGATGAGAGAGAGGTTTTGGAGGATGTGAACTGGATAATCTTTCAAACAAACGGGAATGCACTCCAGACATGCACTCGACAGCACATGGGACCACATCCACATAGTGCAAAGCAGCCCCTCCTTGAAAGGCTCAGTGTGTAGGAATGGCCCCACACACACACCTTCCACTTTCCACTCACTCATCAATTTTGCTCACTGGGCAATGATACACAGCCAGTGCTGAACTGGTCAAAAAGATAGATACTCTTTTCCTGTCCCCTCTGCATGGTGGAGGGCTTGTTTAGTTCCAAAAGGTGCTGTGTGGTAACTCTTGTTAATAAAACAGCTTTTCTTGTGTTTCACTGAGATGGCAAAGCTGCTTCTGTACACAGAAAGTACAAACATGATTTGCGGAACAATCTTTTTTTCTCAGACAGAATGGAAGCTGTGCTTCATTTTCCCTTCTAAATATTTCCTTGTCTAAATCAGGAAAATTTAGCATTCTTCCTTCCAAAAAATGAATCCCAGGAATATGCATAAAGATGCCACTTTACAGACCTTGAATAATAATATAGGCCACTGATTAGCCTAACAAAGTAAAACCAAGCATGTCTGAAAGAACAGGATGAGCATAAATTGGCACAAGAATAAAGACAAGAGCTTCTACAGTAAAGAAATGTGTCACTTATTTTATGTCTTACAGTGTAGCAGCATTAAAAAATGTATAATTCCCTGCTATTTGCAAGTCCATTTGGATTAACTGCATTTGGGAACATCAGGTTCCCAATGTGTACCCATTCCTTGATTTCCTTCTGTGATGATGACTGTGGCTGGTACATGCAGAGTATCAGAAGTGTCATCTGTCTCTTCTTTAGAAACTGAAGCAGATTTTCCTACCAATCTTCTTTGTGCACCATCTGCCATGGAGGTATAGTCTTCTAATTACCTGGTTTTGCATTCACAGCAAGAAGCTGATGAGTGGATTTCTCTCTGAAATGTGTTGAAGACTCTTACTGGTGCTGTATTTACATGTTAAACAGTGTCAAAAGTGTACAGTAAATTGCAGCATCTTAGGTCTTGGGCATTTCCATCAGAGGATGGAACATGGACTGGCTGAGAACAAGCAAAGCTCATGTGGGAATTGTTCAGCAAGTTGTGTGTGCAAGAAAGTTGTCAGCTGGCCTGTCTCTTCCTCTGTCAGGCATTACATAGTCACATCTACACAGTAAGAGTCATCAGATTTTGGGTGCACTATAACCATTCTTTCTGCTAAAGTGATAAAGCAATTTGTCCCTCATTGTTACAGCTGAATGACATGAAAATAGTTATGATGCTGTTAGTGAATAAGCAGCTGAGTCAGTTGCAAGTTTTAAGCTACATGGCATTTAGTAGGTTGGGAAAAAAAGGCTTATTGAGATAGCCAAACATTCAGTTAAATGCCATGCAGACAGCTTGAACTGGGTGTCCTGGGATCCCTTTTTCTCACAATTCCTGAGCAACTAAAAAAGTAAAGGACAATTTTCTTTAAAGATTTCCCTCATGAAGGTATTTATTAGTTTAAAAAATATTAACATTATTAGGGGAACATTAGAGGGAATATTGACCTCTATCTGGAACCAAATTGTTATCCAAAAGAACACTCACATGCTCTACTCCTTGAAACCTCATGTTTATTTTGCAGCTGTCAGCAGTAGGAGAGGTATGTGTGATGTAAAAGAGTCTGAAGAGATCTCAGTGAGATGCTCACTGAGGTTTCCTCATCAGGCCTGTAGCTGGGCCAGACAGATGTGTAGTGAGACTCTTTTTTGCCAATAATTATACAACCAGCACTGATTTGTCTTGGAGAACTCTCAAGCTGCTAGGACAGACTGTTCACACATGAGTTTAACAAAGGCAGTGGAAGAAAATATTCCCCTTGTCTTACTTGTTGCTGGTTCCAGCTGTAGATTGCTCAGCAATTTTCCTGTGTCCATCTTTAGACTAGAGAAATATCAAAACTGTCCTCAGCCAGTGCCCCTTAAAAATTCTGGAGAGCCAGTGCGAAATACCTAACGAATAACTTGTGCCTATGTGAATTTTGGTCTTTCGATGCCATCATTTCCCTCACACTGCTGGTGCAGAGCACAGTAAGGATCGAGAAAGTCAAACCAATGAGGACAAGAAGTAAGAAACAGACTGTTCATTCCTCTTGCAGCTCCTGCTGCACAGATACTGCTGTGTCCTCCTTTTAATGGCTGCTGGTACTTCCATGCCTGGCAACCCAAGTTCCCTCATGTGCTGTACTATCACTTTCTATCTATCTGAAATAGTGAAATGATATGAGGAAAGGAGATTATTCTTAAGTCTTAAAAGGCTAAAAATATAATCTTTAATACACCATTGAAAGCTTGGGACTTCCCTGCATCTCACCTTGAGCTTTAGCTCTTCAGTCCCCCGTTCCAATTTGTACCTTTCTGGGTACTACTGTGATAAACCAGCTCACCACAGTGGCTCTGCAGCTCTGATCTAGGTTTAGATCAGATAGGGGAATGGGAAAAAGGGGTTTACTCCTGGTTTTAAGTTCTTGGAAGGGTTTGGGCCATTGCATTGTGTGCAAGGGGAAAGTTTGCAGTAAAACAAGATCCACAATTCCTGGATTTGACCACTTAATTAAGCAACTGGAGACAGGATTCAGATGACAGATCAGGACACTTGTGCCCACAGGTGTTCTAGGTATCCAAGGCCCTCTGTGGTCCTTAGTGATCAGGCCAATACACCAGCTGGGTCAACAGGTGTTTCAGATACCCAAATGTGATCACCAAATGCTCTCCAACCCCTTTCATTGACCAGATCACCACTGACAGGAGGAGGATAGCAGACATCCTCACCTGCAGAGACCCCTGCTTTTAGGGGTTGGCTCTCAGGGCTGAATTCCACCTTGGGACTTGCAGATGGACCTTGCTGCCTTTCATGGGTAGTCATCAAGAGGGGCTGGAGGCTGGAGCCCACACATTGGCCACAACACAGTGTCTATCCATGGCCATCCGTGTTCTCACAGCCCAGATTAGCAGTCCATGTGCCTGCTGACCCCCCAGAAGACTCACGGTTACAAGCACCAGATAGGTCATGTCACAGTGCAAGAGCAAGAATGAGAGCATCAAGATCTGGAACTCAGGTTGTGGGTAGGAACTGCAAAACCGCACTGAGAAAACTGGAAAAAAGAAGTTGTCCTTTAAATTAATAAAACATGTCACCCACAATAAACAGAGAGCTTAATACAGATCTGAACACATCAAATAGAATAGAACTAGATGGAAAATTCAATTATGTGTTCTACAGAACTGAAATGAAGACCTGGCTGAAAGTCTTCCAGTGGAAAAAATTTACTTGCAAAACATTGACTGTAGTTAATTGTCTTGAGGATACTTTTGGCCTTCAATTAATAAAATCAACTAAAGGGGAAAATAATGGATATATAATTTTCATAACATTGAACATTTTTCTATTTGGACATCATCAATCTTTTTCTTTGTATTATGAGCTATAACCTATTCCCAAAAGCTTATTTCAATCAAAGTCTTAATTTTTGTTAGTATATTTGAAGATGTTTTAACCATCCTGTATTTTTTCACAATTAGGATTCATTTGCAATATTCATTCTGGAATGAAAAAAAAAAAACCTCAAAGAAGTAAAATATCCTCTGAAATGAAAACTCTAACTTTTGGATTAGCTGTTTATGTTCCTCCTGAAACATCTTTTTACTTACTGGCTTTTCTTATATTTATATTATAATATATTCCAGCTTTTGAAATAAAAGCACAGTTGTCGACTAGGACATTCTTCTCACACCTTATAATATGTCTGCACAAGAATGCAAGCAAATTTTACACTCCTTGATCTGTACCATGTTCCTAGAAATAGTTGTATGATAAACATGTGCCTAAGTAACTCAGATTTATTAAGTTCTACCAGAAGGTTTGAAAAGCTCCATTATATTATTTATTGAATTTATATTTCTTTTTTATTTTATTTGTTCATCCCTAAGACTCAGGCTGAAAATTTCCCCAGTCTGTACAGAATCCTTCATGGAGACAAGGAAAATATCTACATTTTTTACTTGTTTGTCTGGATTTTCTTTTTTTTATGGGAATAGGAATGAAAAAGTACACCCACAAGACCTGCACAGAATGTCTCTAACAGAGATTGGATATCTGATAAAAATGATGAAAATGACTGATTGAGAGGTTCCAGGGGACTGAAGAAAGACAAGAGGCCAAGGAGAGATGACATTTCCTCAAGAAAGTCATGGTAAGAGTGCAAGGATGAACATCCTGATTAGGGTGGTGACTAGCCTGCCTAAAGCAGTGGCTTCAGGAGCTACAGGGAAAACAAAAGTTGTGGAAACTACATCGTGTGAATTAAGTATGAAGTATGAAAAAGAGAGGCAAGGCTGAGGCAAGAGAGAGGCAAGAACAAAGTGGCTTTGCAACTGGTGGTGTCCTACAATGTCCAGGACCCAGAATTCACACAGAGAAGCAGCAAATTTATCCAACAAACTGACATGGCTGACAGAATGCCCGGGCCTGGGGGACATGGGGGTCCTTCCAGAGGACACAGCAAAGAAAATCCCAGCACACATCAAGCAGTAGCTACCAGGTGACATTTAGAGGAAGAGGAATCCCTTTGATAGAAGTACTGGTAGAAAGAAAAAGGCCAGGGAACACCCTGCTTCACTGCTCAACGATGTTGCAACTGTTGGCAAAAGACTTAAATTTATTGCATTTTTTCTTTATCAGTCTTTGCTGCAACCAGGTAACCAGTTAGTTAGTTACATATTAGGGAAAAAGAGGCAAGGCTTTATCTTTAGTAGTTAATTTTAATAGTCTCTTTTTTTTTTTTTTTTAAATCATTAGCAAGGAAATAAATAGCACTCAGCATGGAATTGTCAGAAATAGAGTAATTTTCCCCCTGGGGTAAATAGCAGGCTTTGTGGGGAAGGGCAAGCAGCTTCATTTTAGCCAGGCACTGAATGCCATGTTTTGTCATTTTCATAAGCAGGGCATGAAAAATGTGGTGTTGATGGAGGGAGTGGACATCTTTGAGAGCAGGCTACAAAAATAACTGTGAATAGTTTTAGGGTGAAACTTTTAGAGACCAGAGAAGAGATAAGAGACCTTTGGAGCACCTTCCCCTCTGTTTTTCTGTGTTCCTGTGACTTCATATGCACATAAATTATTATTATTATTTCTTATTATATTTTGCATTCTGTTCTTGTCCTGCTTTGAATCCCACGCTGGTTTTTGTTGTCTAGTTGACACTGAGTTCAGTGCCTGCTGAATTATATCACAAGTGTTTCTTAGTTCCAAGTGGCATCGAGATCTGACAGCCTCTTTTGCCAGAGGAGTTTCTTTCTTCTTTGAAGTCGTTACATTCAATAACACAGGAGACATGACAAGGCAGAGAGAGGGAATTGCAAACAAGAGAAGCCAGACTCCACGGAATCCATAGCAAAGCTGACGACTGAACCCAAATCTCCTGGATCCCCAGAGAGTATCTCATGTGAATGACTATCGCATTAATCACGGGGGCAGGACAGGCTGTCATGAGCCACTGATGAGCCTCACACCAGCAGCTGCCATCTTCTCTCTTTCTCAAGTTAAGTGAGTACAGGAGCTATTGGGCTGAGTCTTAATTGTGAAAGCCCTGGAATTACTCCTGAGGCTCAACATCCCAATGAATGCAAAGTTTTCATCTCGGCATCGCAAGCTAATGAGCCTTTCAAAGCTCCCCTCAGGTTGTCTGGAGCCACTCCCCAGCCACAGACTTAATTTTCTCTATACACTCTGAAAAATGTAGTCTATTTAATATTCTACCCACAAGCTGGCTTGAGGCTACTTGAAGCTATTGTTTAGGGTTTTTTTCCGGTCTGTTAATTATACCTAAAATTGGCAAACTACCATTTCTGATGTAAAGCTACATGTGATGTGTCCCTAAGCCAAATCACATACTATCTTAGCCTGGAAAGCTGGCAACTAGCAGCCAAACACAGCAAAAACTGGGCTTTGGAAGTGTCCCCTGAGCTTGTGCAGGCAGCAGCAAAGACAAAATGAGGAGATATCAAAAGGGCAGATCCTGCAGCACTCGTTTCATTTTTATGGCAATCCTTTGCTCAGGCAAAACTCTTATTTGTTTTAGGGAAGTGAAGGCTTTGGAGTGTGGATTTGCAGTGCTTATAGGCAGAGACCCCTGGGGAAAGATCCTCTCTGTGCCACCTATTTATGATTGATGGCTAATACCAGGTTGTGCTGCTTCTCACCCCACCGAGCGACGCAGGCACCCTGTCCCAGTGCAGGTGAGAGTCCCTGGGGTGTCGGGGACAGCCAGCAGCAGGGGCACGTCCCACAGCCCAGCCATGCCCATGCACAGCAGTGCCGGGCTCAGGAGAGCCCCGGGCAGGGCAGGGGCTGCCCTGGATGTGTGACACACGCTGGGGCACAGCTGTGCTGAGCTGAGCCCTCTGCATGCCTCTCCTCACACGCTGCACCCTCAGCATCGCTGCTTTGGCGAGGCAAGAGGTCCTGGCAGGGGACAACCGGTCCCAGGGAGGCCCAGCTCAACAGGAGAGCTGTCTCCAAACAGGATCTGATCACCAGGGCCGCACGCCTCTGCACACTCAAACTAGAATGCAAACAAGGCTCCCAAGGGCAGTGCAGAGCCCTGACCTCCTGCTGTTCGTGAATCCCAGCCTGAGGTGACAGAGTTTTCACTCAGCGCTGCCCTGTGATGCCACAGTGATGGATCAAGGGACAGCCACCACCACTGCAGGGCCCTGGTAGTCATATTCACGGTCAGAGGAGCCAGAGGAGAGGAAAAGGGCAAGGACTCAGTGCTGGCCACGAGATAAAGAGAAGGACAACTCCAAGAATCGCTCTGAATTCATTCATTTTCCTGGGAAACCTCCATCTGTGGCTGCCATGGCTTTACCCATGGGAGACAAACAGCCGTGTCTCCCCTCCCAAGAGTGACAAATCTCCAGCAAAATCCACATGGATGCTTGTGAACCTTCCTCTTGCAGCCCACATAGCTGAGGGACAGCTCAGGCCTAAGCAGCCATGACTTTTAGTTGCTGCAATAAGAAATCAGAATGGAAAAAATCTAACCAGAATGAAATAAAAAATATTTTCATTTTGCAAAGTCTGAAGTGAATATTTTTTTTACACTTTTTGCAATTTGTGGAATGTTTTTGAAGTATTTCATCTTTTTGGTAGTTCAGCTTTTAGTTTCTTATTTGCTGCCAAATATAATAGACTAAGAGGTGGCCACAGAGTAGCACTTTTCCACACTTTTTAAAATTTACCCTTGTTACCCTAAGCTTTCAAGACGTTATAAAAATGTGGAAGTTCTGAAAAATTAAAGAGTGGCAGAAAGAAAATTAAAAGAAAGGTGATGAGTGGGGAGAAGAACAGGGGTTATTCAAGAAAAAAAGAACAATAAGTTCTCATCCGGCAAACGGGTGTTTTCTCAGAAATCTGGACAGACTGAATGGCAATCACAGGGCCAACCTCACACAGTTTGTGCAGCCTCTGACTCCACTATCAGATCTGCTGTACAGAGGCATGAAATGATTTTGTGGCACAACATTTGTGCTTTAATTACAAGTGCATTTCATGCCACGTAGCAAAGAAATCTGAGGCAATTTAATTTAGCCAATTACTCTAAGATCAGGGTTAGTGAAGTCTCTTACATAAACACTTCAGAGCCTATGCAATCCATTTCCTTCTCTGCACAAATAAACCTCTCTCTTCTGTAAAATTTTGCACACAGAAAGAAAATTGGCTAGAGCAAGTCCCTTGGTAGAAAGGCTGCTTTCTGCAGCTACTCAAAAGAGATATTTTATGAGCAAATCTATAAAGTTGTGTGAAACAACACTCCAGCCCCAACAACAAATCGGGGTGAGCTGGCTGGATCCTGGACTATGGCAAATCAATGTGGATGGGAATGGCTGGGTCAGCAGCAGCCAGTGTGGTGGCAGTGCCATTCTGGGTGGTCCCCGGTGGGTTTGGGGACCATGGCTGCACAGGCACTGCTGGAGCGCTCGCAGGGGACTGGGCAGCCTGGCAGTGCAAAGCTGCTTTCCCAGTTTGGCAGCTGTGACTGGGCTCAGGCTCAGGTCCAGCTCCATGCTTTGGTAGTAAAACTGCAAATATAACAGAAATTCAGAATTTAACAAAAAAAAGGTTACATTTTCCTTCCCACCTTAGCAAATGATTCAATGAAATGCTTTATTTGTAGAAAATTATAGAAATTTGATCACTGCTTTATATTAAAAAGCTGTAATTCCCTTGTCACCCTTGCATTATGCAGGATTAAATCCACCATGATCTGGAAAAGAGCAAAGGAGGGGAAGAGGAAAGACATGACAAAGGTGTCCACATATTAGAGCATTTACCTCTTACTGAATATATCTGGAGCAGCAAGTATTGCTGGGAAATAAAATAATGTAAGAGAATTTAGAGGGCAACATCTGTTTTAGTGTCAGAATTCATTAGTGAAGAAAAGGGGAACACAGGTACACCATGGGGATTTGCAAAATCTGAGATTACAAGCAAATGTGTCATTCAACATACACTATTTCCTGTTTCTTGCAACTTTGCTTGACAGATGAAAAGAATTTGAATCCAGCTAAAGAGTGTATGTGAAGCTTAGAAGTATTATGGTACTCATTATCCTTCATGGAATCCTCCTTAATGATTTGTTCTGTGGCCATATAAAGGATCACAAATGCAATAAAAGTGGGAAATATTGAGTTAAAGCAATGTCTGGCACACTGATGTCATCTATACAATAAACAAATGTCAACGTGGAGCAATAAATAATCTCTTTATCATAATCTTGAATTGATCCAATACCAGATGTATGCACACTTCATGAAAATTCCTTAGCTTTGAAGAAAGAGGACAATAACCTGTAACATAAAGCTGTATGACTATCTGTGTGTGTGTATGTGTGTGTGTGTGTGTTTCCTATGGGTAGCATATGCTACAGCAAGAGGGCACAGGGCTGTTTTCTTTCCTGCAGTCGATGCCTCTGTGCCAAGCATGACACACTCCTGCAAGCACACAGACTGCAAGGATCACTCTGGGCTGGTAAAGACCTCCCCAGTGACAGGCAGGTCCTTGGAAGCATAGAAAAAACTTTATAAAGAACATTTCATTTATGAGAGAGATTTGAGCACATCTGAGCTTTCCCTCTCCAATGCAAAGTGAAGTACATTGTGATGAAACATCACGTGAACATACATCCGTGCTGAAATACCAGTCTTGGGCATCTAAATCCATCCTTTTGTTTCAGACCTCTTTTTAATGCTGCTTATGTGAGATATTTCTGTCCAACAGGAGCTTTTACACTGTAATGATTGCATTTAAAAAATAAAAAAATCCATTTCATCAGCCAAGCAGCATCTTGGGGCTGACTCAAGCCAATGAGAATCTTTCCATTGACGTCATTAAGCTTTTATTCAGGCTCTTAATCTGCAATCAATCAACCCTTAATATTACTCCATGCAGAGCTCCATGTCTTCGTTTGGTGATAGAAAAAGATGACACCAAACACTTGTCCCAGCTACCAGTGCTGGCAAATGAGCCTGGGTCATGATTATATTTCCAGTGAGCCTCAGTCAGGAGTTATCCCGAAATTCACTGGTTTGCCTTTTCTCCTTTGTGTACATTCCTCCAGCTTCGTGTTTGGGCTTTCATGCTACACTGGACTGCTCCTGCTGATCTAAGCTGGAGCTCAGTCCTGTGGCATCCTGAGTGCTGCTGGGGACAGCCAGCCTGAGCCATGGGCTGTCTCCAGGGGCAGGCAGCGTGTCCCAAAAGCAGGCTCTGGGATGATAAATCCTCCTACAGTAGCACAAGGTACTTACTAACAGTGCTGAGATGCTGCATGAGATTATCAGGGGAAAAAAAAGGCATAAAACCCCTAATCATCCCTGGCCTCTCCCAGCAATGCATGCAGTACACCTCATTTAACCTTTCCCTCTCCAATGGCCATGGCTGCATTTTCTCTGCACAAGCTGCCAGAATAAGGAACATCTGTCTAGGGGCTTTGATGACAGGGACTTTATCTCTTGTTATGTTCTGGTGATCTTTCTGGTATGCTTTCATCATATATTTTTTAGAGAAAAAAGAATGGGAGCCTGGGTCTACTCCTGCAGGGACAATTGCACGGGACCATATACAGCTCAATGAATCACACACACCAGGACTATGATGTGTCTGTAATGGGTGAAACAATTTTCCTCAGGTAGCAGCAGAAAAGAACAGGAAAAAAGGAAGAACTGAAATGCAGGGCATTATCAGAGGTTCCTGAAACACTGGACATTGAGATGTTACCTGGAATAGGAGTGAGAGAAAGGAAGGCTGCACACCAGAAATAAGTTCAAACACATGCAAAACAGTGACTGCAGAGGTGCCAGAGATGGTAAGGTCCCAGGTGGGGATTGTGCCTTGCTGCTTCCTATTGCAAGTCTGTCACATCTGGAAATCATTCAGTGAAGCCTTGGCTTTATTTACTTCAGTGCCCAGTTGCCCCTGAAAGAATAAAAATTAACCAGCAACCCCATGAGGTCAGACAACAGGGAGAATGGTTTTAACTTTCAAGGACAGGGAATTCAGGATATCTCTCAGGGCTAAGAACACCAGAGCTACAAGTACCCACCTATACCTGAAGGTGTCAAGAGTCTTGGCCCAGTCATAAACTGGAGGCCAAATGGACAGATTTAAAGGAATAAAGAGCACCCAAACAGAAACTACAGGTCCAGAAAGTGTCCACATGTCTAAAGTAGACCAGGAGCAGAGGAGGAATCACTTCCATGTCTCTAACTTTGGTCTCATATTTTATTAATGCTGATCCCATCGTTCATGCCATGGATTGAGGAGTGAAGTGTGCAGTCAGACAGGAAAGGAAACTCATGGACGGAGAGATCCAGGACTCAGGTCTGGCCTGCTCTGCTAGCAGACCGCAGCTCTCCCCCAGACCAGGGGGCACACGCTGCCCAGGACTGGTTTTGTGGACTTGAGAGGTGGGGGAGCCCCTAGGGCAGAACTGAGTGCCAGGGAGATAGGAGAGGAGCAGTTAAGTTCAGAAGCATTCTTGAACCGTGGCACATCTGGGTGAGGGTAAAGATGGTCAGGGATCTCTCACAGGAGGTTTGCCTGGTGAAGAACCTCACTGTATCTGCAGCTTCATTGCAATGCTAAAGACTAAATACGTGCCACTTAAGGCTTAATTTGAGGTGAAACCATAAATTAAATTTTTCTCATCTCTCACCACTCATCTTTTCTGGGAAGATATAAGCATATACAAGTCAGAGCTGGAAAATGAGGAGTAATTGATGGAGCAGCCAGAGGGCTTTGTTGTAGCCACATGCATTTCGTGCTTGTGAATTATGCCAACAGCAGCAAATAGATTTACATTAGTAGCACATTCAGGATAATCTCTTGGTGTGTAAAATATGTACAGGTACCCTGATACTACAGATTCTGCAGAGATATGCTTTATCAACAACACACAGCTTTGTTTCGGAATTAATGCTGAATATTCCAGGTGCTCTGTAAGACTGAAGGCCTTTGCACTATAAATCACAGGAGAGCAATAATTTTAGCCTTTTACAATGAGAAAGCTTGTTCTGGGAAATCTTTCCCTCTCGAAGGCCCCCTCTTGACTTTGAGTAGTTTGGGCTTGCAGGTCTCCCTGAATTTCTAGGCTAGAATTTATAGATAAAAATGTAAAAACCAGGTCTCTGTCTTCAATATTTGTCCCAAGTGTGAATATAATATGACACTAAGGCAATGATGCTCAGCTGGGGTGGGAGGGTGAGACCTTTTCTTATGTGACTTAGGGCCACAGGAAATTGAAAAGTTTAAGCTGAGAAGAGACAAAATAGGGTATGTGTAATATTGTTTCTTACATCGCTCCCCTCTGGCCTCAGGGGACCTGTTCATAGCCTGACTGTGTCACAAGGTTTCTGCCATTTCAAGTGTCCTTGGAGTCTTACCATCTGGACATGCAAGAAATGCAAATGTCAGTTCACAGGACACAGTTTTCTTCCTTTCAGCACAAAAGGAAAAAAACCCAGTTGGAAAATGTGAAATTAATATAATTAATGACTCTCAGAAATTAAGAGGAAAAAGTATTCAAAGTAAGTAATTGTATAAAATCTTATGATGTTTAAATCAAAGTGTTTGTATCTGATTGAACAGGCTGTGCTCAGAGGCGTATCATCCCTACAGCCAGATAGGCCAGCCTTTTTCAGCATTGTACAACTATTAAAAATGGATGATACCCCAATTTTCCAACCTATTAATGCTGCTTTGCCAAATTCAGTTAAATGAATCTTATGAGAAAACAGCTGCAAAGTGGTGCTGGTTGTGTTGGAGCTCAAAATCTCTCTGCCATGCAAACCAGAGCTCCATCCTAGAAGAAGGAGAGGGATCCCAGGCTGCCTGGGAAGTGCAGGAGGGCTGGATGGACTCCGAGCAGCCTGGCATGGGAGGAGCTGTGCTGCCTGTGCTGAACCTGCCACCCGTGGCTGCATTACCAACAGCAATTGCTGGGGTCAGCTGCACCATGTGAAAGGATGTGATTCATGTGATTCTGAGGAAAATCATTGCTGGGGTTCTGCAGAAAACTGCCTTGTTTCTGACTCACTAACTAGAAAAAGAAGAATTAAAAAGTAATCATCGATCTGGGTCAAATGAAGGAGAAGGATTACGATGCAGTGTCCAGGGCCCGGAGGTACCTGGACAAACATTTCTGCACAGGGGATTAGCACAGCTGGGCTCAGGAGCTGAGTTTCCAGCTGTTTTGCTTCCCCCATCTCTGGCCTCCCCAGGCTGGGACACCTGCAGTAAACTCCTGGAGCACTGTGGTCAAGTACTCTGGCTCCCAGGGGGCTTCTGCCCTTGGGCAGAGGAGCTCACCAGCCTGGGGCAAGCTGCAATTCACTTGGACCCTAAAACTGATAGCAGGGAGAGAGACTGGTCCTGTCCAGCCTTTTGTTCCCAGCCACCAGAAGGTGAATTAAGGAGGATTGGGGTTGCACTGTTATTCCTCTAGATAAATGCCACTGACGTCTGGGCACTCTTGGCTGGCAGTTCTTTTGGATTTCTACTATGTTTGCATATCTTAAACTCAAGAAGAACAGCTGAGGTCACAAGCTAGGTACTTTCAGCAAATCTCAAGGAAGAAAACAGACCAAAACCAAACCAAAACCAACTCAGAACTGTCTAATAAAGGTGCCCTTAGAAGGTGGCTATCTCAGCCTGCTGCCCACTGGCCTTGGGCGAGGAGGGGCACACTGAGATGGACATTGGCACCAGTGTGTCAGGGAGAGCTGGGCCAACTTGCAAACCATGCAGCTCCTGTGGGGCTGAACCAGGGGGCACTTGCTGAGCCCCTCCAGGCTGTGTCTTAGGTGAGCTCTCGGTTTGGCCTCTGCAGGCCCCGCACTTTGCAAAGGCGTGCTATAAATTCAGTCAGCATGTCAGCACGGCCTGAAGGCAACCAGCAGGGAAACAACCCCAGCTCTGGCTTTTTCACTCTTTCTAAATATATGAGCAGTGACAGGTGTAAAATTACACCAACCAAGCAATAACTCAGACCTGTTTGAGTGCCAATTATGTGTCTTTTTACAACATTGGGCCTCTGCCTGAACACATCATTTAGGAGAAAAATATGTTGTAAAAGTGTATTCACTCTAAAGAATGCAATAAAAAATGATTCTTAATATTGGTCTCACTTGTTTAATCTTCAATCTTTTCCTCTGCTCCTCCCTCATCCTGGGATAAAGGAGTTTTGGATACTCTGTGTTTCATGCACAGTCTTGTAGGGTTAGCGAATAGGCCATCGAAAATAAATATACATAAATCTTAGCCATGTATGGTCTCCAGATGGGGAAAATGGCTTACAAAACCCAGAAAGATGACCACCCATAAGAAAAATGCTGGACACTATTATTGTGATGGCAGGCACTCAAGCTGCACAGCGCACGGCACAGTTTACAGAAGAGACTGCTGATTGAACACACTGCCTTGGCAAGCAGAGCAATGCCCAGGGCACAGGGTCAGCCTGGGTTATGGACTGCTGCTGCTGATTGCCACCAGAACTGAGAGTTTAGCCTGTGTTATTTGGTTAATGACAACCAAAAATTAGGTTTAGATGGTGGGATCCTGTCTCTAAAGCATATGAGTGTGGATTCTGTCCTTTGCTAACAGGACAGGAATGCCTTATGTATGAACTCGCCCTCTTTGTGGGTGGAACCAAGAGAGGCACTGGGAACTTCTGTGGGCAATTAACAGAACTCATCCATGGAAGAAGGCTCGAAGAAGATAGGCAAGGATGATGTGCTTGTGAAGCTCAGAAAACCACACAGGAAGTGACCACAGATGTAGTACAGGAAGCTGAACTTAAAGAGGGCCAGAGGGTGGCCTACATTTTAGATAAACAGCTGTATCTGTTGAGTGGGTCAACTGGTTGTGAAAATGGCCTTTCCTAAAATGATTAACAGGTGGTATTGTCTTCCTGAGCCAGCATGGGGAAACAAATTTGTGGTTCAGCCCCACACAGAGTCTAAAAGCCAACAAAATGGACCCTGAAGAGAGCAATGGGTCTGAGCTGCCCTCAGCCAGAGAGCCAACTGTATATCCAACTTGTGTTTGCCTTGTGATTTCAGGACATTGCTGTATCGCTCTGTTATACCAGAATTCCATGCAATGTCAAATACCTACTAATAAGTAAATTTGATACTAAACATCAAACTCTTCTTGAGTGAAACATCTGAAAGAACTTGGTCAGAGAATATTTGAGTCGTGATAATTCCACACGTTACCCTCCCCACGAAACAGGCTCAGGGATCAATTTCCCAAGCCCTTTGGAAGATGTTACTTCTGTCAGTAAAGCTGACTGCATATTCCTGTAGAGCGTATCAGACTTGGTGTCACTGCAGTTTTCAGTATTTCCCTATAATTTCCCAGCCTGCAGATGATTAAGGGAACTAATGTGAAACCACAACTTCTTTACAAACTTTCCAAAGCACTGCATAAGCCTCTAGAAACCCTTTCACTTTCATGCGCCCAAGTTTCTATGCAGGCTCTTCTCCCTCATTTCCTTATCCCTTGGGTTGCTCACAATCACTAGTGGGACTCAAGTGAGCAGAAAAATAATGTGATTATTATTCTTCATATTCTGTACACCTGAAGGGGGAAGGCTGAGCCCATATTCTTGAACAGAAGCATGCAGAACAATTCAAAGCATGCCCATGCTTTTATTTACATGTTCATAATTATATTAAATGCAGTAACAACATCTTATAATGTGGTATTATAATAATAAAATATTTGAATATTTTTTATTATTACATATAGTGGTATATTTTTATATTTAAATGTGTAAGCTTATATTGTTTAGCTAACCAGTGTAAACACTGAAGCCTTAAACTAGTTGAAATGCATCAGATGAATGTGGTAGTGCTTTATCTTGTGGCACAGACATATTTATAGGAATCATTTGACACACACAGTTATTCTGCTGAGAGACACTTTTCTTTTGCAGACACTGTATTCCTCAGTCTGCAGAAGCTGTTTCCTTCCTTGCAAGTCCTGCTTTAATAACACTTCAAGCCATTTAAAAATCCACACTGCAAGCACAGTCAAGGGGTGTAGAGCAGCGTGGAAGTCAGGGTGAGGAGAATGCAGCCAAGTCTGGAGCTCACACAGATGTTGCTGTACACAGCTACTACCAGAGGCTTACCCTTACCCTTTTGGTAAGGGAGCCACAGTGCAGGGCTCAAGAGCTACACATTCCCGTGTATGGCAGAAAATGCACATTTGTTAGCATGAAGAAATAATCTGCACCAAGTCTCAGACACAAATGCCCTGGGCTGCTAGCTTCTACTAGCTCATTTTAAAATGAGGGGACTTGCTGTAGGCTTTTTGCGTGTGAATTCATGACAAAGCCTGAGGTACCTGCTCTACTTTGACCTTCTCCATATCCTCCTGGCCTGGGGCTGCCTTTACCCTTTCTTAATTTACTCCCAAAGTCCCAATTCACAGCAACCTGATTTCACCTGGGGATAAGAAGATGCTTCCAAACTCTTGAGCATTTCTGAGCATCATCACCATTTCTAAACGTCATCTCAGCCCTCCTTCCCTTCCACTGCCATTGCCAAAGACTGAACTAGTAGTTTATCTTTTAGGCAGATTTATATTTCAAATTTGGATCAATGAAAACAACAAAGCTAAAACAGATTCAGTGGAACAATCAGACACTGAAAGATGTTACCTTTCTCCACGTGAGGAACCTTGCTGTGAGGCTTATTTCTCCCCCAGGCGTTACAGACGGAAGTGGAGGGAGAGTTGGAGACTTCTGGGTTTGGGACATTTAGGGTTCTCAGGACTCCATCAGGTTCAGATGTAGCAAATTAGTGAACAGTGGTATTGAGTATCTTTTAGAAACCTAAAAAAATACAGTCAGCGTAATGGTCCAGTGGTTCTGAGGCAGTCAGCAATTAACAGTCCCCTGGGGGAAAGCCTGTGGTAATTGGTTTCTAGAACTGATCAAACTGGGAGCAACATCAAAAACCAGATTACGAGAAGGAAGGAGAGTGCACTTGTGAAAGGAGATTTTAATTACTGTAAGAGGGCAACAAAAAGGCTGCAATAGCTGCTTGTCTTACCTGTCCGCCTTGGAAAGGCCATATCCTGCAAATATTTCACCACAGATATGTTCTGTAGGATGTCCTGGCATCAGCTTGGATCTATTTGCAGAATACCTGATGAAATAATTATGTGTTTCAGGTCTGTAGAGAATAGTGGTATTAGAGGCACTACAAACTAAAATGCCTTTTATTCAAAAAGCTTTGGCTTGTTAGTGAGATTGGACCAGCAGATGGTAAATACCAGCTTGTAATACAGTATAATGCAGTTTGTTGCAAAAAAATGTAACATAATTTAATGTGAGAGTAAGGAACCAATCAGTCCCAATGAGGGAAGGGATTGAGAGTATTACAGAAAAATCATTGAAACCATGAGGCCAGCACACAGCTGCAGTAATAAAGTCTGTCATAAAGTGGAAGGGACTGTAAGAGGGGACTTAGTGTAGATGGTATTAGTCAGAGCCCCATCTGCTCTAAGCCCCACACCATGTTAGGGAGATGTTAATGGCTCAGAGGGGCACAGGGCAGCTCAGGGTGAGGGCACCTATTTTACTACCAGGTTTATAGGGAGGAGGTGACCTACATGGAGGTTCCAGTGTTGCACAGGATGCTCTCCTACAACAGACAGGGAATTAGGGATGGAGCTGAACCCAGGTTTGTAGCTGCCAGGCCTTCAAGTCTTTACATAGAGAAAATTTCTTGTGTTCTTTGCATGCTTTTGTTTAATTGCAAGTAAGACCCAAAAAGATGTTTCATCATTTGTGTGACCAGGCTGCAAATGTGGACCATCCCTGGTGCCTGCATGTCAAGCAAGCATTTTACAAAGGCTCACTGGTTAGCGAGCTTACCTTTCCTTAAACCCACCTGCCCCCCAACAAGCCTTTCCAGAGAAAGCAATCAGCTTCCCCAATTTCACAAAACCTGGGTTAGATTTCTCAAGTGAAATATTGGAAGATCACTGAATTATTTAATACCATTAGTCTGATTTTTTGGGCAAAGTTCTGTTTCAGACAGTCATGATTTTCTGACTTGTTAAGCAAAGAGATTGACTTTAGATGCAAAAGTCAAGCTGAGGTTCCCTTCCTTGTGTCTCATGCCCAGCCCCAAACAGCCTGAGACCAGGCTATGCCACATTACCCCTGTGTGGTGCATGTCATTGTGCCCCATCCCTCCACACCAGGCACCCTCTTTGTCTTCCGTGGGATTGCAGAGTGATGAATGAGTGCAGAGTCTGACTGAGCAGGAATTAATGACGTTTAATACTGTCTTTGGCCAGACACAGTGACCACCATTTGATAGCTGAAGAAACGATTACATTCCACAAGAAACCATATAATTAAACCTACAGGAACCTCCACATCAAACACAAGTATGTGTCACTACCCCAGATGAAAGTACACATGAGGCATAGAAGGGGGGAGAGTTTTTACTGCCTCTCTTTCACAAAGGCTTATGTGTTTGAGAAAGAGGCCGTGCAGCCAAGGGGAGCTAGCAGAGAAGATGTAAAAGAAGCCCTCAAAAAACCCCATCCCAATAGTGCAGTATAAAAAGCTCTGCAAGAAAGAAAGGATGTTTGACTCGGTTAGAAGTGTAAAACAAGAGATTATCCCCTTTTGTCTGATTTTTCCTGTGATTTGTGACCAGTGCATACCCTTAGTGCATTAACAGATGTGTACCAAAAGGACTTTCTTCATTGTCACTTTTCCTTTTAAAGGAAATAGTCCACTATTCCTCATTTGACTAAAAGCTTAGGGTTAAAAGGGAAGCGCAATACTGCTGTTGCCTGAGATTCAAGAGTGCAACTCAGCCTCTCTACCATCAACAAAAAAAGGAGCATGTGAAAAAAATTCTTGCCATTGAAGTCACTAGACCGGTATTCTGATTTCACACATGGAATATATCTGTTAAGGAAGCAGATGCCAATTTTATACAGGCAGTCTTTAGAGCAAAACCACACTTTAAATAATGAGGGACTGGGGAAGTGCATCAAAGGTTGGAATGAAACTTCATGTTACCAGGAATAAAGGCTAGCAGGGCTCTGGATGCATTCAGAACTGAATCTTTGTGATATTGTCTCAAATAAGTTAAGTGAGCGTGATGGAATTTTGCACACATTAATTCACTTCCCACAAATACAGAAACACAAGGCGTCCCTGACCCTCTCCCTCTCCTGGACCCAGGCCCATTTACCTAAGCTCACATCCTGATTGTGTGCACAACCTCAGAGCCACTCCTGGCCCAGCTGCCCAGCTTTGCCTGCGTGCTCAGCAGCCCTGGTGACACGGAGCTTGCTGCAGCTCCCGTGGCGTGAAGGCCACGACAACAAGGCCACCCCACAAGGGCCAGAAAGGGCCAAGCCCACCCCCACTGGCAGGAGGAGGGCTGGCTGGCTGTGCTGCAGTAAAGCTGGGGGCAGGACTGGAAGCACTGCCACAGCTACGAAAACTTCTTCAAGGCCTTCTGACCGCGGAATGTGCAGTCTGCCTTTTGAACATCCAGAAGTGCAGAGGGCTTTGGGCATGGGAGAAGGATCTAGTGATGACATCTGCATGCTGGAAGGATGACTCCCTTCCCACCTCATGCTGCCTGAGTATATAGTGGGTTCATTCTCTCTTTTCATTAACCAGAAGAAATCCATGGGTGTCAACACTGAAGCTCTTTACAACTGTCAGAGGCAGCAGAGGTGATCCTTCTATGAGCAGTTAGATCAGTTTATCTCCATTCTGCCCCCAGCACATCATCATGTCCTCATCAGATATCCAACAACAATGTGGCTTAAAAGGGATCCTACAGAACTGGCAGCCTTTAAGGGACTTTTATTTTTATCAATGAACTTCAAGATAATTACTCCAAACAATTTCAAATAAGGTTAAGAAAAATACCTCCACTCTTTATTTTGACTGCAGTTGCTAATTTGTAGCAGTTCCTGGATCCATTGATCCTTGTGTGCTATAATGATCTTTGATCTGACATTAGGTCCTTTCTTAAGGAGGCTCCAAGCAGCAGCCCAACTCATTCCAGGACCAAACAAAAAGCTGAAACACTCACCATTACATTCAGGCTCATTTTGAAACATCTGCATAATCCAAGTACAGATCAAAGTCTGGATGCCTGAAAATGTTCCCCTGAAGGCGAATGCAGGATTACAGTGGCTCCATACATCACACGACAGGTGGTAGGATACTGAAGGATCATATTTCTGGAATCACTTAGGTTATATGCCAGGAGGAATTTCACACATGAAACAGATCAATCAAAAGCGGTCTTGAGCTCGACTTTGAGTGATGTAGAAATCTCTTGGCCCTCACCTGGCTGCTGCAGCTCCAGGTCAGTGCTGGAAGGGCCTCTGGAGCCAGGATCAGTGCCTCAGTGCTGGGCTCTCTGCTGGCAGGGCAGGGACATGGACATGGCTCTGGATCAAACATCCTGAGCTCATCAGGGCAAAGCACTTGAGTCAAGGAGCTCTCAGGCACAGCGTGGCCTTGTAGTCAGACCTTATCTTTTATCATCCCATGATATGGACCTTATCTTGGGGTGCTGTGCTGACTGATCTGCAAGTTACAACAGTTAAGGTAATTAAATTCTTTCTTGACAGTAAATTTTAGACTCCTTTAGGCTGCTGCTTTCAATGATGACAAAGATAGTAGTAACTGTTTATGAAGCCAAGGTTGGTAACAAGCTATACTGTAAGGAAGGTTCCACTTTGGGGACAAATTTTCAGGGAATGTTCAAAAAAGAATGGTTTTCTTTATGTTGGACAGAAATTCGAGTGCCATCTCAGTACATATAACTATAGATCCATATATACACATGTTAATGCACATGCATAAAAATAAATTTTATATATGTGGTACTTAATTATATATTTGCAGTTATTTATAAAAGGTTTTTCCCACTAGACTAGTTCAGTGCAAAAGATAATGCTCTTCACATTGCATTTGCTTTAACTTTCACAACAGAAGGATGAAAAAGTAATTTTCTTTAAAATTTGAGTACCTTTTGGAGGCTTGTTTAAGCTGCCTTTTGTGGCCCACCCAGTTGCTGGAAATGGGGTTCTGTCAGACACAGGAATTTGAAGGGCACTGTCCTCATCAATGACAATCCCAGCACAATTCCCTAGAGAACAATGTAAAAGCGTTGTACTGCGTAAGCATAAACCCCGTATAAGTAGATTTAATGGGATCTTCCCCTGGCCTGAATACACACTCTTTCATCATGTGCTGTAAACAAAATGCAATCTCTTTCCTTTACTTAAATCTTATCAAGGAGCTTGCAGTGAAACTGTGGCAAGTTCATGTAGACATCATGGATGAAGAAATTCTGTTCTCCCAGAAAACACGCAAAGAAAAGTCTGTGTCCTTCCTTATTTGATGGGATGGCTCTGCCCTGCAGCTGACCTCCTACACTCATCTGTCGTGGGGAAGCAACACTGATGTGTACCTGCATCTCTTTGGGAAGCAATTGTGAGTGATACTCACTCTTGCTAAGAGGATAAACACAGGTTTAGGAACCCAGGCTTAAAAACTGGACTTGGAACTGCATGTTAGTTCAGTTAGAAACAAGAACTTGCTGTCATTAAACAGAAATTTAAAAAGAGTGATGTTCACAAAGTAACACCTTCCAGTAGCTGAGAAAACATTTTGGCTCCCAGCCAGCGTCACTCACTTGGAAGCAATTTTAAGATAAAGGGTCATTCATTAAGAAGTATTGCTCAAGAGCAGAGCAGTAGGTGAAGAGTCAGAATCTGCTTTGTGCCGGGACAGTGGTCTGGGGACATCCTGCCTCCCCTGCTCAGCACTGCCAGCTGCAGACCCTCGGTCAGAGGGGACAGCCCAGCAGCACAGTGTTCCGAGGTGCAATGCCCTTCAAGTCAGCCTAGAAACCTGCAGCCTAAACAGCCCTGCTTTTCTCAGTGTGATGTAAACCAAAGTGAATTCCAGAGGGAACGGCAAAGGACCAGTTGTGACTGAATGTTACACTGCCTGTGATTTTCTGCTTTGTATTTTTGGATAGAAATTATTCATGCTAGGCCAATATCCAACAGACTGATTTATTTGTAAAATTTCATACAAATGATTAAATATTAGATAAACACAATTCTCTCTCAACTAGCTTATAAATAGATATCTCAGTTACTGCACTGCATTCCAGGCCCCAGGGACAGCCTTAACTAGCTGATACAAACAACCCTATTAGGAAAAGGTTTTGCCATGGTTCTAATTGGGATTTCACTTCAGTTGAAGAACTTTTTGACAACTTGTTCTTGAGAAGCAAATGCAAAAAAAAAATTTGTCCTTGAAACAGAATAAGAACAAGGCATGGGAGGTGGGCAAGGAGGAAGGAAGGTAGAAAGGGAGGGACAGGGGGGAGGGAGGAAACAGGATTATTAGATATTCACTCTTTATTTCTGTAAGTAACTCATGAACAACAAATTTAACCATAAAGATGTCATTGGAACAGATCTGGGGAAACACATCCCTACCTATCAGCAGTCCCACTGGGGCCTCCCCCTTCTGATCCTATCACAATTAGCAAATAGCAATACTGTGCTGCTCAGCAGAAACAGAGTTGTCCTTGTAGAGGGCACAGACTTTCCCACTCCAGAGGGCTTCAGAGGCAAGGACATACATCTCTCTCTGTGGATTGGTTTAACAAGGCATGAACTATTTCTCTTGGTTTAAATTTTTTCTCCCATTTTTGCACCCAAAGGCCACAGCCAGGCCTGAAGCATTTTTTTTTTATTTTGAGAAGTTACAGAAACAAAGATAAGAACAGGCCTAATTTTGTGCCAAAATGATCTGCAGCAACAAACTAAAGCATGGTTACAGCCATATTTATTGGCATTCCACAACCATGACTCACATGGAATTAGCTCTTGAAGCAGAACAATGTAAGCTGAAGAGGTTTACACTTGAGGCATAAACAAAGGAGATGGATTGAGGATCCAACCTGCAAGAGATCAAATTTAGGAGAGGATTGGTGCAGTACAATTTTGTTAGTTACTGGACTTTCTCTTTTTCTTCCTTTTTTCCCAACATTGAGGGTGATGTTTTTGGTCAGTGGTGCTAAGCTTTCATAGTTAATCTTTCAGAGTGAAATGGGTAACAGCAACTACTCTGCCTTTGTGAATGCTACCTGAGTGCACTTTTTTCAACTTGCCACTAAGAAAAAATGTGAATATTCAGTGACTAAAATGAGAAAAAGGATTAGGCCATGAATTACATTTTATCCTCGAGGAATTTGTCAGGTTTTTATTCAGAGCTCACCAATATATTCACAAAATCCTCTGAAGACCAGGCTCATATGATGAATTCTGCACACAGGAACTGCTCACCTTACTGGGGCGGTTCCTAAAGATTCTGGCACACCTCTTTTACTTTTTAGAGTAGAGATTTTAGGAGATATAGAGTCTGGGGAGCAGAAGCTGCCTTTTGAAAGTTCCACAACAACCTTCCATGTTTCCTTGAGTCTGCATTCCCAGGGCTGTATCCTCCATCTCCATTCACCACCTACCAGCTGGAGGCTACTTGACAAGTTTATATAAATGTAGGCACTGTTTTACATGCAATCTGCCTAATTTCTTCAGGATTCAGCTCATTTCAGTCATACAGTGCTAAAAGCTGGTGACTGACAATGGGGCAGAGGTCCAGTGAGCTGCTGGTGCAAGTGCAGAACAAGCCAGTGTCTTGTGAAAGGCACAGCTGAGTGGCAGTGACACCCAGAACATGCTGGAGATAGAGCAGATGTCAGAAGCAGGAGGCAGAGTAGGGCCAGAAATCTGGATCAGGCCTTGGAACAGATGGCTCCAGGGGCCACAGCCTGAGCATCTGTCTGGAGAGGGTGGATAAAAAACAGCTCAGAGAAGGGCCAGAGCTGGGACTGCAGCAGGGTGAGCAGTGGCCTCTCTGTTTTGTTGTCACAGGGTGAAGTGGTGCGTTAATACACTTGCTGTGGAGGGCAGTGCATGAAACGGGATCGTTTTGCTTCATTTAATGGTGGAAGGCATTTCACTTCTTGGAGGTCCCTTTTTCTCCTCCCCCCCATCATCTCTGTGCGTGCTCCAGACTGGATTCCAAATGGGAGGAAGAAAGGAAACACACAATTATTGACTTGCTCTGCCAAAGTTTGAATAGATTCCTTCTAAAACAAACGAAAGCCTGTTTAACTGGCCTGGAAAACATGAATGTGAACGACATTATGTACTGCCCTTTTTGTAACTCTATCACACTGGGAGATCATTATAGCAAAAGACAGAACAACATTATCCCAAGCTGCCTGAATTATAAATTCCAAAGGCTGTATTACACTAAAAAATCCCTGGGTGATGGCAAGAGTTGGTCTCTTTCCCTTACCTAGGCAGGGAACATCAACTTCTTAGCTCAGCATCTCATTAACTTTTGTGTGTCTGCTTTCTTCTTCTGCCCAACTCCCAGCTGGTGCCTGAGGCTTCAAAATATTTAATGCAGGAGAAACTTGAGACAGTTCACCAGAATTTGGAGTAGAAACAAAACCCCTGCCACCTTGCTTGTAATTTGCCACTCCTTTTGATTCCCAGTGTGGCTGGTGAATTAGTAGATGTGGAAAAATCTCCTTTACACAAAGAAATGATCTAGCAGTGGAAGATCTCCTATGAGTAGACAGATGCAGCTTTTCAAGATGTGAACTTCCACCACAAATGAATTTAAATTCACTTTTAGAACCAATTATTGATCTGACTCTATTAAATATCCCAATGTTCTCCCAAAATTCTTCATTTTCTTCATTTCTTACAAAGGCACTGAACCTTAAATGCCTATGATACTGTGCCTCTGGGCCAACAGCAGCTTCTGCACAGGCTAATGGGCAGGGGCAGAAAGGTGCCTATGAACAACCTTTGCTAATCCTTTTAGCTCAGTTTTCAGCCTATCTGGGCTATGTTTGTCTCTGCACTAACTTCTGAGATCCAAATAATTTGACAACTAGGTCTCCAAGGGTAGTTCATGAAATAACTTACATAAAGGTCACTGCAGTGAGGTTACAGTGCACTTACACAAGACAAATGGGGCATGGCCACAGCATCAAGGCACAGAAAATGCCTTAAAAAGCTGAAAAGAAGTAGGCTTTAGAAGGCTTCACAGGAGACAAGCTGTTGTCTCCAGAGCACACACATAGGCAAGGGTGACCAACCAGTTATGCTGTTGCCACTGACCAGTGGGTATTTCTGGCTTCATGGTGTCCCCACAGATGATCTTTTCAAGGCTACAGTAACATCAGAAGGTTGGACATTATTATTGTGGAATTTTTTAGAAGGATTGAGAAGATGAGAATGGGCTTTTTTTTTCTTTTTCTTCAAGTCTTCTGAAATATATTGGTTGAACGAGGTAAAGAGGAAGAACACACAATTATGGCTAATGTCTGTTTTAAGATAGATGCAAACTATGAATGAGAAAAAAAAACCTCTGATAGTTACAGAAAAAATGTTTAAAATGGAATGTTTCTCTTTCATCTGAGAGACACTCCAGTCAGCCACAAGCAGTTGAAGCAACTACCTGCAGAGAGCTACCCCATCCCACGAGCTGTCAGTGTCATCAGCTAAGGATGTTTCTAGAGAAGGACCCTGCTTTGGAGGCAGACTGTAACTGAAATGCACCTGAAATGCTCCCATGAGTAAGTTTGTAGATATTTATTATGCTTCTTATTTCCTTCTGGGATGAGGACCAAAAAAGCAGAAATATCACAAGAAAAAGCTCACTTTGCAGGGTTTCTGGCCACTGCCAGAAGTCAGAGAGTTGAAAATTGTTATGTGAGAGAGTGTTTTACTGGTTCTTCGTCTGGTGAAATATGGGGTGAAATATGGGGCATATATAAATGCCAAACAAATATTAGCTTTCAGGTACTTGACTGAGCCCAGACTCTAAAAACTATGAAAACTACCCAAACCTGCTTCTGACTACTCTTTTTTTTTTTTTTTTTTTTTTTTTTGAGGGGGAAGCACATAGAAAATAGAGGCATGGCCCCCAAAATGGATGCAACTGAAACTAATTTCAAGAATCACACTTTCTTACTACTCCTTCTGAAGGACACTTAAAATAATTCTTCAGTGCTTTGGTTCATCTGAGTAAGTTAGAAACCAAGACAGCTCAAAACATTCCTTCCTGCTCTGTTTCTAATTACTTGTACTTTGGAATAACAAATAATTCAGTGGGTGATTAGGCAATCTATGGAATCATGGCACCTTTTTTGAGACACTGCTGAGGGGAAACAAACCTTCTTGGACCAGGCCATCAGTCAGCTACCTGGCTTTAGGAAGAAACTTGTCTTGGGCAGCCTAACCTTTGACTATCTACTTATAAAGTTACTTGCATGTTTTTCTGAAATATCTGCCATTAACCACTGTCAAAGGAGAAACTAAATAGGATGAATCATTAAACAAATTTGGAAAATACAGTGTGATTAAGGTGCAAGAGTTTCCCATGTTAGCTTAGTTTTGTGACAACATTTTTAATTTTTTGAGAAATCTCTCAATAAGACATTGAGAAATCTCTCAAAAGTTATACAAAGCTGCTTCCCTCTACCCAACTGTCTTTTCCAAAAGAGAGACAGAAAAGGTCAAAGCAGGTCCTACTCAAGCTGAGTGCTGACCCTGTTCTGTGCCAGCAAGATCCCCTTTTTCCTCCTGCCTTTGATTCTCAAGCTGTCAGTTTTCCTCAGGCCCATTCCAGCTACAAAAGCAGAATTAGGAAAAGGATCTGATCTTCTGAGAATACATCCAGAAACTAAAATCTCCATCTTTCTGTTGTCTGACTTGATTTGCCATGTCACTTTGTGAAACCATTTAGAGAATGGTTCTCCTCTGAGTTAGGTTGGTAAGTGTGGGGATGACATTTCCATTCAAGCTCTACAGACCACTTTACAAGTTCTCTTGAATGTGAATGTGTTTTCATATTTGAAAAAGGAATTCAATGGAGGTTGAGTAACCAGGCCTGCTTATCTACAGAACAAACACAGTAGAAGGTAAAACAGAAGTGAAACCTCTTGTCCAGGCTGCTGAACTGGGTTAGCAGCAGAGAGATGGGAATAAGCCAGGTCTCCTGAACTCAAGGGTAGTCCATAGCCCTATTTCTAGATTTCCAGAAAGTGATTTAATGAACCTGCTAACTGTTTGTGCATTCTCATCATCTTAGCTCTCTGCCTTGATACATTCTGCTGTGTCAAAACAGCTCCACAGCTCCAGTCTTGAAACTGGAAACCAAGGGAAGCCAGTGATTGTGAGCTTTAAACAAATCTTAAAGTGCTTCCCTGTCATTGCACTGAAAGGAGCTGTCACTTGCTGCTCGGGCAGCTCTGCCATACATGTGGACACGAGTGACTGATGCCTGTGTACAAAGGTAAGTGGCACCTGATATAACTCAGTCTACAAGGTGCAGGCTTGAGATTACTGCCTAGCAGAGCAATAGATGCACCACTCCTGACAAAATATATGCAGATGTATGGACAAAAGAATTAATTTTTCTAAAAGCTGATAGCAGACTATCTAACTGCCTTGGAGGCAAGCCTCTTAATTCCAGTCATATCTGGATGTGTAGTGACAATATAAAGGAATCACTAGACCCCTGTTTGGAGTTAAAAGCTCTCTGCAGAAGATAACTGGGCACTAAATAGGCTTGACAAGGTGACCTGGAGGCTGAAGCTCTGGACAGAACAAAACTCTGACTCTGACTGCAGGTGGGTCAACTAGGATGTGGTTTTAGGGAATTCTTAGCAGATGGCTTTCACCCAGGTATACCAGGAGGGATCTAAGGAGGTGTCCCTAGTAGTCCCTCAGCTCTGTACCCAACTCACTAAGGAAAACCTTGGGCTAGAATCCCTAGGGTTTCCTACAAGGAATCTGCTATACTGTTTCAGGAAAATAATACAAATGGCTATTCCAAGTTTGGCAAAAATGAGAAACTCCATTGTCAGGGCTGAGTAAGATTCTGCATTTCTTATAGTCCAGAGGCTTGCTTTTTCTTTTGGTTCAACTCCAGCCAAAGCACACCTGAGACTCTCAGTTACTGTAATTAATATAATAGCAATGCCCCAAGCAGAAATTAGGTCCCTGCTGAATGGTGTGCTGTCCAAATGCATGCAGAGATAGAGTTCCTGGCCTTAATAACTTGCAAGTTGAAAGAGCAAACAATGGTCAAGTTTGTGGGATATAATACCAGAGACAAATCAAGGGAGGGGGTGATGATAGATGCATGGCTTGTTAGCTCCATTTCTTTCTGACTCATTTGCCGTACTTATATTACATAAACCTGGTTTCAGGGGATGTCATGGGGAAAATATTATTGAAATAGGAGACGAGAGGGACTGTTGGAATAACGGGAAAGGTGGGGTCAATTCAAGCCTATTAGTGCACTCAGGACTCTGAGATGTAGGAAGAGGGAAAACAAAGGAGCACAAGATGAGCAAGAGGAAAAGCTGAGCCCACTCATCCAACAGCAACAGAGCAGGAAACTGATGGCTTCCCTTTCTTCTTGGAGTTCATTACTTAAAACAATGCTGGATACCAGCCTTTCCAGTTTATTTCTTTGTACAGTTGTTAGAAGGGGTCTGTGCTGGCTCCACTCCTGGCCTGGGAAAAGAATCAGCCAGGGAACTGTGCAGCTTGCCTTTGCAGAGCCTTGAACAGACTAGCCCTGAAAGTGCTATGGCAGCTGGCACAGATTCTTTAGGTGAAAATTCTCATGGAAAATCAGGCAATCTCATGATCTTTGGGCAGAAAAACCAGGCCTTTCTCAAACCCAAAAGCCAAGACAGCCTGAGTTTCCCTAAAGCTTTTCAACAAGGAAAAAGCCGGAGAGAACCAGAGGGCCAGTCTTCTTCTCTCTCAGTCCATTAACCACTCATCTCAAGACTTGCTGTCACCTTTTCAGGCCTCAGATGAATGCCCTCCTGTCTCAAAGCCCTAGCTTTAAGCTCAAGCGCTGTTGGCACTCTTCTTCCCATGACCAGCTGTTAATATTTTAAACTTCTCAGGAATTGCATACATATTGCATACATGGTGGCAACATTGCAACTGTTGTTTATGTGCAGGGTCACTGCCTGGGTCAGATGTATCTATCATTCTCCAGGGACACCAACTCACTGCAAACCATCTTCAGGGAAAGTATCCTTTACATTTGACTCCTTTTCCCACTTTCCTTTAATTTTAAGGTATCCTTTCATGCTGAACAGGTGGCAAGCATCATTGGTTACTTTGCTCTGTACCTCACTTTTGTGTAGTAAAGTTCATTTACATGAGTCCATATGCTGCCCCTCACTAAGTGGTAATGAGATATTTCTAGTGTCTTCCCAGAACATGGTTCAGCTGAGTGTTTGATGTTCCAACTCAACAGTGCAGTGTCAAAACTATTTAGTAGTGTCCCTTTATAATTGTAGAATTTATTTGGTGGCTGTCACCATGATAAATAGTGCTTTACAAGACTTAGTGGGAATACAAACCACATGAATAGTTTCCTAGTTTTATCAGGGTTTTATTGACAAATGGTTTCCAGAGCTTGTTTCTGACCCTTGTCTCATAGAAATAATGGTGTCTCCTTAAGCCAAAGTTTGTCCTACATTAATGTCTGTCTGTAGCTACAAATCTAAAATAGGCAGAGGAAAATTAGAAATGAGCTAATTTGCCAGTGTTTCTGTATTTTAACTTTCCTCTCCTTTGAAGTAAATCCACAGGTATTTAATGATACTGGCTTCCAGAGAACACAAGTATTTCCCCAGATAATTATAATTTGGAAACTTCTGCATAAATTCTTTTTTAAAACAAAACAGGCAGAGTGACAAGGCTAACAGGAGGGACAAAAAAAGGAGAGGGAAAGAAGGAAATAAAGAGGAAGAAAGAGAGAAAGAGATAAATAAAGAAAAAGAGAGGAAAAGAGGAAGAGAGAAAGAGAGGAAAAAAGAGAGAGAGAAAGAGAGAGAAAGAGAGAGAGAAGGAAGGAAGGAAAGAAAGAAAAGAAAGAAAGGAAAGAAAGAAAGAAAGAAAGAAAGAAAGAAAGAAAGAAAGAAAGAAAGAAAGAAAGAAAGAAAGAAAAGAAAGAAAGAAAGAGAAAGAAAAGAAATGTTACCATCTTAACAGCAAGGAACTAACAGACTCCTGCAGGAAGAGCCTTGGGGATCTTTTTCCAAATAAACCAAGTAGATGGAGCCACACTGCTTTCTCTTTTCCTTGGGTGTGGGTCATGCAAATATTAAATGTTTGGGACATAATGGACATCTTGCACATATGCACTTCAATAGCATAATACATATGTAGCAGGGCAGATATTAACCATAACTACACTTGCTGCACACTCACCAGAGCAGGAGAGAAGTCCTGCCTTTGTATAGGGCACCTGGGAAAAGGTTTGGGGCATTAGCAGCCCAGCTAGCTACATATATTGGTTCTAAAATATAAAATAAATTATATTGTTATAGTTTATATAATATATTCTTTGATAATCGTATTTTTATTTGTAATTTATATTATATATTTGGTTTGCTTTCCAGGCATAAATCCAGAAAACCTAGAAATGTAGTCAGATTAAGCCACTACTAATCCAGCTCGATGCTGACTTCCTCTTTGTGCCCATTGCCCCAGTAGTTACATCTGGTCTAAATGGAAGGGAAAGGACTCCCACTGGTCCCCAAACGGGCAGGATTGTGACACAACTAATCAACACCACTTCCTTAAATCAACAATTCAAATCCTGCTACATGTGAAAAACAACCCCATACCTGGCAGAGGTTCTCTTCTCCCCTGCAGCTGATGTTGGTGGTGTCACTGATTACGAGGATAAAATAAAAACATATCAGCTACAGGAAGAGTGTTGGCACCAGGTCAGCCTCGGCACAAGGCTGAAATTTTTGGGGTCAGGGAAGTTGCTCAGCCCTCCCTGCCAGGAGCACAACAGAGACCAGCAGGAAGCTGAGACTGTTCCCGGTTGTCCCTCAAAAAGGAGCACCCATCCCAGGACTCTCCGGAAAGCATGGTTAGCTGTGTCCACGCTGCAGGGAGGGGGTGAAGCGTTTGGAGAAGGAAGCCAGCGCTCAGCACTGACCGCAGGCTTGTCAGGGCTCAGCTGACTCACTGCCCCCGGCAGCCTGCGCTCACAGCCAGGCAGGAGCACAAACTGCCTGCTGACCTATCTGCAGGAGCACTGGTGGGACAGCACGCTGTGACCCCAGCCCTCGGGACAGTGCTCACTCCTCACTTCAGTTCACAGCTGCCTTGATGTTTGATTGACACCAAATCTGTGGTTTTCCCGTGCAACAGTGGGGATGGATAAAGCCAGGTGCCAGATTCTGCTCTGGCATTTTAAATATGATCATGGAAGTCGGACTGGGCTCAGCCAATATCCTCTTTTGGTTTGAATGTACAGTTAAGAATCCTTTATGGAGAAAAATCTGCCAGTCTGCCTTGGTGCCATTCTATTGAAATCTAAGAGGAATCAGTATTTTAATTGCAGTCATGTCTTTTATACTCTGTGTTAACTCTTTGTAGTTTCTGGCAAAAAGAGGTTTGGTGCCCTAATTTTGTTCATGCTGCCATTGCCCTTCCCTCATTGCATGGCTTCATAAATGTATATGTAATTTTTAACCCTATGTACACACTCATTCCTATTTTTTGATTTTGAACCATTTTAGAATGTAAATACATACTCCATCCACCTTTAAACCAGGAGTTAGGAAGTTGCTTGTGCTGATGCCTGGGCTGGTATCAAGAGTCTTAAGTCTCTTGAAAGCATGTCTGCTTTTGATATGGTTGCTAAATCTGCTTCTTGTCCTTGTTAAATTTGGCTGCCTCATTGGAGTAAGTCACTTTTCCACAGACCAGATGACTAGAAAAGCTGGTTACATTTTTCAAGCAGTTCCCTTTTGGGGATGATCAGATTACTGCAAATGCATTGGAATTTACACAAATAAAAATGTATTTTAATTTCAATGGCTTGAGATTTTTTAAAGTGGCAACACAGAGACTGCAGAAAATGTGAAAAATATAATATCTGTTTGTAGAGGTCTACAATGGTTGGCAGGCTGGAGCACATGGCTTAAAAGCAGAGGCTGAGGCAATTGAGTTTGTTCAGCCTGGAGAAAAGAAGGCTGAAAGTGGGGATCTAATTTGTGTCCTAACTAGAGATTGGGTGGTTTAATACAGAAGATAAGACATACTTATCTTAGAGGTCATCTGTCAAAGAGGCAACAGAGACAAACTGCAAGAAAGAAATTCCGATTAGGAAAATATTCCTTGAGGGCAGTCAAACACAGAACAAGCTGCAGAAAGAGCTTGCAGAGATTTGATCCTTCCAGATACTCAAATCTCAGCTGGATGAGACCCTGAGCAACCTGACTGAATATTGAAGCTAGTCCTGTTTTAAGCAGGGGATCAGACCAGATGACTTCCAGGAGCTCTTCCCAACCCAAATTGTGCTTTGATTCTCTGAAAAATATTGGAATTAGTTACCAAATCAGACACAAGAGGACAGGTATACCACAAATTGTGCAAGGAAAAAAAAAATTTTTAATTGTTTCAAGAAGTACTTAGTTCTGCCAACATAGGAATATAAACTACAGAAAATACACTTTATTATAAAGTCCTTTTATCTTTACTGGTTGTATCTGGATTGCCATGTGTCACAGTCTGTGCCTGAGGCTTGTGGGGTCCAGCAGCTTCCTAATGAAGCCAAGATCTTTGCAAATTTCTCATTACCATATGTAAGAATCATTTCTCAGCTCTGTATCACGTGGGTTAGAGAAGATGCTCTTGAAGGACGTGTTTTTGTTTGTTTTCCAGTCTGGAATGCACAGATCTGTATTTAATCAATCACAGAAGCTACAGGGCTGGAAACTCATTGGGCTGTTTCTGTTCAGACTTCCAGTGAAGTGGACACTTCTATACATCTGGTGAAGTGGACACTTTTCCTGCATCCACCCAGAAACAGGGACTAGCTTCACAAAAGAAATGTGGGGAATAATAGGCACATTCTTCTTGGTTAGCAGAGCAAAGGGTAACTGCAACATTCCCTGAAGCTATGATAAAGCAGACAAAATTTGGGATAAAAAAATAGAACTCAGATCTTTATGGACATGGAGAATGGAGTGCTATATGATCATTTCTCTCTCTAGGGCATGCTTCAGAAGTGGGGTTGGACCAAATATGCAGAATAATTCAGGTTGAACTGTCAAGTAATCATGAATTTAAGAGCTCAATATGTGAAGTAATTTCAAGCTTACTCCAAAAAACAGGTTTGGGAGGATTGGATGAGGGTTTTTTTGGGGGGGAAATAATTGCTTGTAGCCAAATCTGAGTTAAGCATTTTGTCTAACTCCATTCTTACAGAAAATTTGGAGAAAGAGACATGTATGGATGTCAAATCACATTATTCAGAGATATGTATGTGTTTAGGGTGGTGATGCTTACAGCAGGCCAAATAGATGCCACACAAAGGTTTTTGTCCAAGAATGCTGAAAATTAAATACTGAATTTGGAAATAAGGAGATTATTTTGACCTTTTTTTCTCTTTAAAAAAGGTGCTATTTAAACAAGAAACTGTTTTGATGATAATTACAAAATGAAATGGGAAAAGAACTTCAAAGAATTATTTTGCAGCTTTTCTATTTATCTGCAAAACAGAAAAAAATCTACTGCACTGACTTTTGCTCTACAAGTCCAGTGTCACACCTATTGTGTGTGGAGTGGAGTCAGTATTTACAGAGTAAGTAAAAAAAACTTCCTAAGTAGCAAACAGAGTTGCTAATAAGCTGAAGAATGTGTTCTGTTAATTTGTAGTAATATTAATCTGTTGCCTTATTTAGCATTTCCTCCAAATGCTTGTGGTTACTAACTTTAATATATTTTAGAAAAGTAATTATCCTCTACAAGCAGAATATGTTAAAGGTTGGTATTTTTATCCCGTGATTTATGATTCTATTTTAAATTTAAGAGTCATCCAGTCAAGGAAAACAATAGTTGAGAGTACAAATACACAACACAGATAAATGTGTGGAAATGCTCAAAGGAAACTGCTTCAAAGAGCCAAAGGACTGAAAATTATTTGTGCAAGGTATTCCACAAAGAAAGTAGGTGAAAAGCAACACTAAAACATTAAAAAGCCCAATTCACATTTTTTCCCTTTCCAAAAATAATGGTAAATCCATAACAAACAGTTCAGCCAGCTCTAGACTCAACTGGGATCTGATCCAGTCATTATTTTGGTACTTGATATCAAAAGGGATTTGATGGGAATGTATGATAGATTATTTTCTGCACATTTTTAATTGGGTGACTTCTTCCCTTAAAGGGTCCGTAATTTTTCACACATGTCTCCAAACATCCTCTGCCAATATTAAATTCTGCTCAGATGGATTTTCTGTTAGAGAAAAATTTGGCAGTTACAACTGTTTGGCCAAAATCCAGTAAATTCAGATGGGTGGAGCCAGGAAATAGAAATACTTTATGTAGATAGTATGTTACTTTTTCATGCATCCAGATTTACATATTCTTGGAAGAAACAAAGTCAAGAACTTAATTTTGGTTTCTTTTTGACTTTGAAAAAAAAAGCTACAGTAGCACAGAACCTTCCTCCTAATCTTTGCAGTTCTCTCTCTGGTCTTTGGTGTAACCGAAGTCACCCAGCTGTATTTAGTATTGCCTACAAATCTCTTCCCCTTTGTCCATCTTACAGCATAAAACCTGACCAAGGCATTTTTAGAAATGAGAAGTGATTTGGTCAGATGGCTTGAAATACCAATACTCTTCCTACACAAGATTAGTAAGGTGAATGCTTTATGATGTTATATCCTCCTTAGATATTCTGTCTTTTAATCTTCTGAAAAGAGATTTAAGAGAGAGAGAAATCACTAGTTAAATTTACTGGAAAAATAAAAGTCTCAGGCTTTATGTGAATAAATTGTTCAGAGAGAGAGTGGATTTCCAAGCTTGTAGATGAATATTTAAGTATGCCAGTAATGAGCAGTTGAACTAGCACAGCTAAGCAAAGCAAGGCAGCTTTAAAAGGCCCCAAATGGTTACATTCGGATTCCATGATTTTATGAGTGATTATTTTTGCCACAGATTTAAACAAAATCCATCTTCTCATTCCAGCCTGAGGAAAAAAGTGACCAGAGGAGTGGCTCATGCCACACCAGTGGTGTCTCCTTGACACAACAGTGTCTGAGGGCTGACACAGGTTTATTGTTGGAAAGCTCTTGTTTCTAAGAACTACTTCTGTCACAGGGACTATTGCATGTATGCTTGAGTTACTGAGGATATGCTCATCACAAGAATCTGCCTAAATTATTTCTTCTCACAACTTTTTTTTCCATTTTATTTCTTTCCTGCAAGTTAGGATTTGTTTGAGTTACGGTAATTAACCACTATTTCCCAGTCTAAAGGCTCCACAGACAAGACTATGGCAGAACTGGAACTTCTGTTTCACAGGAAATTCTGACATTTTGAAACATATCCAGGTTTGGACTGAGAGAAAGATCAGAGAATTAATAAATTTCTATAAAATAATATGTTCAAAAAAAGTCATGTCAATGGAAATACATAACTTTGTTAAAATTCAGTAAAATATCAGTTTAGTTTTTTGTTTGTTTGCTTGCTTTTTTAAAGAATAAAAGCTCTTCTGAAAGAAGAATAAATAAGAAAAATATTTTTCTAAGACCTTTGCAATGAGCCTTAACCAAATTTTCTTTTACTGAGCATGAATATTTTCAATATGAAATTTCCACCTTGACATATTCCCACTGATGAGTCAGCGTTTTCAAAATGGAGAACATTTAGAAAATATTTTCCCAGCACTAGGAATAGATTGGGAAACTGCTTCAAAGTATTCTTTTGTTTCCGTTTTCAAATAAATTTTACTAAAAAGTACCATAAATGTTACATAAGTGTTCTCCACATCTTGTACCTGGCATCCTTTACATGTAAGGTAGCAGCACACTCACCTGATGATCGTCTGTCTCAATGGGACTGGAAAGAAGCCCTGGAATCACCTCCTTGGCACCAACCAGAACATCTCAGATGCTGTTGGCAGCAGGCTGCTCCTTTGCCACTTTGTGCTTTTTTTCTGCAGCATTAAAAGTCCTTACAAGAGTGGAAAACAGAACTTCAGTTCTCCAGCAACTTTCACAACTGCTCATTTTCACTCAGGTCCTAGTGGTCACAAAGGAACAGAAGACAGGACAGCAGTGGACATCTGAAGAACAAAATCACTGACTCATTGTCCCCACCAAGGAGATGTTTATCTCATTTATCTCACACTTTTCTCCCACCTTTCCATATGTATTGGCATTGCTTCCACTGAGAAAAATAACTTGGTAGCCTTGCAGAAGTACTCTCATTATGGTAACTCAGTCTCTCCTAAGTTGTCTGAATTTTCTTCACTTATGCAGCTAGATTTGATTTGATTTGATTTGATCTGTATGTGATCTGCACACATGAAACACCATAAATTCCATCCATTCATAGGTGCAAGCACTGTCAAGGAAGAGTAGTATTATTATTTTTGTTGATGCTTCTAGCATAAAATATAACATTTTTATGGCTTTTTCATGGCTCGCTTGTGTAGTAATGAAATACTCACCTCAGACTGGGGAAGGTCATCTGCTTTAGAGAGAATGATTAAGAAGAATATAAGGAATTGGACCTGGGTGTAAAGATACCTGACACAGAAACCCAGAGAAGCACAGGAAGAAGATCCAACCCTTTTATAGGAGGATGCAGTTTCCAAAACAGTGAGCTAAGTCTGCTCAAGCCAGGCCAAATCTGTGAATCTACGAGCAATCCCACCCAAATGTGCTCATTATATAGACCTGTGCAGCACGTTTAAAGTTCCTTGACTTGTGATGTCTTTGTGGCAGGTACTGGCTTTCTTTATTGCTTTTGGACAGGCTTCAAGATCATGGATTTACAGATTATTTGAACACACTGAGACATTTTAATTGGCTAAAATGCAAACATTTTGCAGTTAATGAGGGGTAGCTTTAGAACCTGATTTTCCACTGCCTTGTACCTTATGTAGCCATTAGTTCACAGCAGGAGAAAGGTCTCAGAGTGCAGTTTGGCAGCTCAGTGCTTATGACCTTCCCATGACATTAAGCCTGCTGAGCCTTTAAAAATCTCCTGTGTGGCTGGTTCTGTTCTGGCTCTTCCACACAGTCACAGCAACACGATGGGGTTCAGAGTTAATGCAACTGGTGTCCATGGATTTTCCCCACCTTTTTCCAAGGCACTGCCTTGCTCATCTCCAACTTCAGTACCCAGACTTTGGAGTGTATCAATGAAGAGAGGTTTGTTGCCAGATCATGTTGTATTCCAGCCTTTTAAATTTTTTTAATTTTTATTTTTACCCATGCCCCAGCTATTACAGCACTTGGTAGAACCTCAAATACCTGAAGAAAATGAGAAGAAATTCCAGAATTTACAGTACCAATGTCTTTTGCTACAAACCTCTATCAATCACAGCTTGTGAGCTCAGCATAAAACTGGCAAATCACTTCAGCTTAACTTAAAATCTTCCACTACAACTATTTAATGCTGAGTAATACTGCATTCTTTGAGAGTTCTCAAATACTGCACAAATATGTTCAACTGGCAAAAATAATATAAAACATAAATAAATTAAAAAATAAATAAAATAGAAAGCAGAAAATAATTTGTTCTTGATTTGAGGTACTTTAACTGTTAGTTTGGACTATATATTTTATGGCTAAGTAATTTCTGATCTTTACAAAATTATCATCGTTATAGCGATTGCTCCTTGACACAGTGTTACTGCTGGGATTATGTTTTCCCACTTTGCTTTTGCTTATTACCAGAAACAGATCTTTGGCAACAGTATCTCCAGGGCTGGAGGAAAAGTGTGTGAAATTTTCAGCACTGCAAATGAACTTACAAGCAAGTCTTTTAAATAATTTTTTTACCTGCAGCCTTACTGCCTACAATATAGTGACAATATTCTGGATTGCTTTGGAGATGTGTGCAGTGGTTCTCACACAAACTGTGTACAACCAGAGACTGAGTTTTCAGCTGAAAGACACACTGTCCTCCATTTCTGTGGTTGGGAGTTGTAGCTGATGGCCCACGTTGTTTTCCATTTAATCTTGCTACCTGAATCATGTTGTAGACAACCAGTGAATATAGAGGAGTATTAGCAAAATTATTTTATACTGAAGACAATATTTACATCCCACAACACAGTGACATTGATGATGTTTTTGAAATATCACAATACAACCATGCAACAACAAACTGCTAGGTTGCCAAAGTGCTCTCTATATCACTCGGTAGTAAACAGGAATTTGCTTCATAAAATCTATCTTTCTATAAAATTCCTGCCTTGAAAGTTTTATTTAGGCCTAGAAGATGTTGGGGCATTTCATTACGAGACAAAACATCTCTGTTTAGCTTTTTGTTCCTTCATGAATTCAGTTTGCTAAAAAAGCTCTGAGTTGTACAGAGTGTTACTTGTTTAAATTAGGGCTTTCCTATTCAAATAACCTTATTTTATTTCTCTGAAAAGTTGCTTCAGGCTAGCCAAAAGTGAGATCTTTATTTCACAGATGAGATGTAGCCTGGAGAGGACGGGTCCCATGTAGCTTTTCTGAGACAAACACTGCAAGTGAGACTGCAAACATTTTCATTCTTGTAGACAGAAGTCACTCTAAGCTCCAGTTTCCACCCCTAGAGTCTTTCACCCTTTGATGTGGATTGCCCATAAGAAGTGTCTCCATTGTTTCTGGGGATTTTTTGTGGCCCTCATAGCTGTTGCTGACACATGACTTTAAGATGGAAAATAAATAATGAATGCACTATTAAACTGCAGGATCCTAGTGAAATATTGCAACAAACTCAGGCTTTCCTTGGGAGTGTAAACATTAATCACACTTTATGTTTATATGGCACTGGCAGCTATAAGACTCGGGAGGGATTAATTTAAAAAGATTGTGCTTTTCACATATTTCTAACTATTTGCAGTTGTGGAGCTTCATGGGAAGTCTGTGTTTAAGCACAAGAGTGCTCCAGAAAACTTATTATTGCTAGTGGATCACTCAGGACCATACATTTCCATCTCCTTCAGCCACAATGACTCTTGCTTCAGCTAATGAGTCGAAGACACAGCTTCATGTAGAGGATTACTGGATGTCTGAGCAGTGGCCAGAGCTCTCCCACAAAGACAATGGGTCATGGACTTCTAATTCAGTGAGCCACAATATTTTTGAAAAAAGGGAAAATTTAAAAACTTTCAAAGTTATAATTTTTCCAAGGTGTTTTGTTTCATGCTTAAATTTATTTAACTGTTTTGCAGCTCTTTTAAAAATTCAACCAACTATAAAATTGACCTGACACTTTCAAATCAAAAGTCAAAACATTTAACTTAAAAATATCACTATTAGACATTTAGTGTTTCTGATTCTCCTCCTTCTATTTTTCCAGTTGAAGCAATTAAGAAAATTAAACTGACATTCCCAAATACTGTTGTCCCCTTGAATACAACTTGTTTAATGAGTTGACTATGTAAAATAAAATCCTTGTTACTCCAAAGTAGTGCAAAACAATCCTTTCTCTAAACCCAAGCAGTTCTGCAGCCAAAGGACTCCCACTGGGAGCTCTGCTCTCATGCTCTCCCATACAAACCCTTCAGTTTATGCACACTGAAGCAGCTAAAGCTCTAGTTGTAGATGTTTGCAAGTAAAGACCTTGTTTTCATACAAGGCTTTCAAGAAAGGTTAATGTTTGTTAAGACTTTGTGAGTGAACTGCTTAAAGTACTGGGATTTTTGTTTACATCAGTTCTTATAAATTGAATATTCCCTTCAAGTGTTGGAAACAGAAGTGCAACCCTTGCAGAACATCAGCTCTGTGGAAACACAAGTTGGAAGGGCAATGGACAGAACAATGAACTGGTAAGCTCAGTTACACAAGTGCAAGGACTTAAACCAAGGAACCTGCAGGGTTTTTTCCATATGGAGAAGCCCTGCATGTGAATGGATCCACATGGATTTTGCTCCATCTCTTTGTTGCCTGTACCATTACAGAAAGCCACAACAGACTCCAAAGTCATGCCACAATTACACAGCTCGCCGAGGCTGGGAGGCTGAGGAATTGTGAGGAATTGCTTTTAGGTCCCTTGCATATTTCAAAGCCATTAACATTAGAGATTATCATCTCCATTGTGCCAGAGGCACATGTCAGATAAATAAATGACTGCACCGTGTCTGTGCAGAGGACACGCAGCTTTGTGCAGTCACTGGGGTGCCCCTGAGTGCTGTCCAGTTCCTTTTGAGCACTATGGACCATGAATATTTGATGTCAGTAACTCTCTAAATTCTAGTGAACAGCAAAACGACATTGCTAATGGTGATGTTCCTTGTCATTATGGAATTACTATTTTTGATCTTCTTGCATGTTAATTGTTTTGCATTTTAATATCTGCTACAAGTCTGCTGGATGGTACTGGAAGTCGAAGCTGAGGAATGACAGTCAAAATCCCACATATTATTCTAGAAGCACTAGAATTTTGTATTTTTGTAACTGTGATCTCCATGAGAGGACTGTTACACCAAATAATGGGAAGAAAACTCTGTGACAGATAGGCCCACTGCCTTTTCTGAAATCTGTATGCCAGTGCCAGCCACTTTCTAAAGGACATGTACAGGGGCTTTCAGCTTTTTCTTGATGCTTTTCAGATGCTGCCAGTAGCTGAAAGCTTCATTCAGCATGACCCTGTGCTCCAACACTCTACTGAGGTCAGTGGTTTGGGTGCATCCTCAAACTATAACAGTCTTGCTGAATTTTATGACTGACTCTAAGCAAAAATCAGTTTTTTCCAGGTAACAGTGTCTCATTGTGGGGAGACATGCAAACAAGTAAATAAAAAGTCAATTTATTTGTATCAAAGAAATACTCTGTAGAATTCTATGAGCATGTGAAGAATAGAAAATCACCATAAGCCTGGCATGTCCAAATAGCAGAGGTATAGTGCACAAATTTGACTTTGCACAGTAAGTGGATTTAGTATGGTTTGTGCTGTTCATCTGGGCAACATATGCTAGGAAGGTTTAACACTGGAAGTACTGCAGACTTTGTAGAGTTGATCTGCAATGCACATGAATGTGTCTAGGATTTCCAGATATCCAGCGGCTCAGGCAGAGTTGCTATTCTGGTGAGACTGTTCCAGACAATTGTCAGCATTCTCAAATTTGTCCCCAACAAAATTGCCAAGAACGCAAAAAAACATGTCTGGTATAATCCAGATATAAGGTAGGTAAGAAAAGAAAAATCCTAGCGTATAAATCAAACTTTTCTTATTGACCTTATTCCAGTGCCTCAGAATAAGTCACCTCCTCAAAACCTATGAGGAATAACTCAATAACCTAATGTGTTAAAGAGATGCCAAATAAAGAAATTAAATAAAAAGCCAAATTAAAAATCAGCCAACCAACCAACCAACCCCAGCTCTACATATGGTTCCTAAGCAGAAATCCATGGCACCATTGTCAGACCAGGGAGAACAGGATAAACCACTTCAGTGCGTGTGACTCCCATGCTAACCTGAAAAAGTGTACATGCATTAGGTATCTAAGAACTGCATTTGTTCTAAATACAGCTGGGATCCTTTTCCAATATTCTTTCTCCTTCAGAAGTGAAGCCACTCACTCCAGTTATGAGCAGAAGTTCCTGAGAAGTTAGGTGAGCACGGCAAAGCAGGTCACTTGAAGGCAACATGTTCTGGGCCAGTAACCCCATTCATTCACCCAGGATTCCTTTTCCCTCAGACACTGGCTCGTGTTACTGGCCTCGGTATTGATTGCCAGGGAACTTTGACATTTGGTTGCTGTTGTTTGATGAAAGCAGCTAATTGGAGTGCTTCCTCTGAGGAAAGCCTTTACATATGTGGAGTCCTTTGTACCTGTGCATATGTAGGTGAGACATTCTGAAACCTACATAAAGAAAAGCTTTTACATGTAGCATAAATGCAACTAACTGCTCTTGCTTTGCTAAACATTCACTCATAACTTGCAATTCAATTCCATCACCTGTAACAAAATACTCGAGACAACTGTAAACTAAATGTCAGCCCTCTTTCTTCCCAGAGAAGCTGCCTTTTTCATTCAGCAGAATTAACCAACTTACCTTACTTTAAAAATACTTTTTTTTTTGGAAAATACCCAGAGGGTTGGGTTTTTAAAGCAATACTACAGAACCTCAATTGAAAATCATATGAAGTGATTCAAAAAGAAAGGACTGAAAAGTGGAATATAAATCCTGATGTAAGACTTCAGATGTTTTTACATACAAAGATTTTTTTTAACCCTGGTACTCATCCATGTTATACAGTGAAATGAACAAGCAGTATCAGAGACCAACAGTAAAGTACAAAAAATAGTATTTCTATACCGTGCATGAAATATAAAACAAATCATATGCTACAGTACAGTTTCTTCAAACATCTTTTTCCAAACTCAACAGCTTCTTGGTAAGATGATTTAGGTGATGAGCATGCTTGTATAAATGCCATGTGGGCCACAAAATATGCACTCCACCTGTAGAAACTGCTGTCCTAACTTATCCCAACTTCCTTTGCACCCCCTATTTTCATTTTTTTCCAGTGCAATAATTGCAATAGCACAGACATAAGCAGGACTTACTCCAACATTCTCCACAGCTCCTTTTAGAAAATACATGGGAGTTTGTACTGAAAGTATCTCCTGACAAACAGGAGATTTTTGGGGATTATGTTGCCACCCCCTCTCCCCACCTGCCCTTTCTCTTCTCTTTATTTTTTGTTGCTTATGAGATGGATGGTTATTATCAGTTTATTATTACTGCTTTTCCACAGACTTTCTCAAATGTCAAGTGAATCTGATCTGGAGTTCAGGCCCATAATTACACTGGACCAACTCCAGGAACTTGTAAATAAATCGGTGGTGGCTGCTATGGTTGCCAGAGCTCTGTCATTTTGCTCTTCTCAGGGTGGACAGAGGCTTTGGCTCTTTTCTAAAATTCTACACTTGCTACATAGTTTTTCACACCTTATTTTAAAAGACCCTAGGCTTTCTTACTGTCGTTTGGCATAGTTTTACCACAGGCACAGAACACAGGCACAGAAAGCTACTAGACTGCCACATTGTTGAATATGTTCATTTAGAGAAGCAGCTGAAATGTGGATTGTTACTTTTATTTTTTTTTTTTCTCCTTTCTCTATATGTGGGAGCCTCACAGGAGCAGACATTATTTCTGTCTCTCTGCTCTGGCCTCTTTGTTGACATTAGTAGTTTACACTGGGCTCTACAGCGAGGCACATCTTTGTCACAGTGTGTCAACCATGCTCAGCCACAGAGGTCAGCTCCAAGGCTTGGCAAGAAAGGCCCTCCAGTGCAGAGATGTCTGGATTCTAGATCATGGTTTAAAAGGAGCGGGCATGGCATTCATTCCCAGACCTGGCTTACTGAGGTCTGAGAAGTTTACTAGAGACTTTAAATGTTACTTTCAAGCCTGTTTCTAATCATGTCAATGCAATACAGCACAGCATCTGGTTACAGAACTGAATCTCCAGTCAGTGCAAGGCTTGAACTGAAAATGGTACAGATATTGATCTCCTGATATTTTTGACACTTTTTTTCCTGAAAAACTTCAAATAAACCACTGAAGCACATCATGAGAGTTGATCCAGAATACGTAACTATTCAGAACATGGTTCCTCTCCTTCAACCTCATCTGCAATTAGAACTAATCCCCACATCAGCCATTCATTGATGCAGATGGCAGCACAGATCACAATTTGCACAATTTGATCTACAGTGGGTTTTTACCAGAAGCTAAAATAATTCCTGAAATCAGAACTAATCCTCAGTACAGACAAGGCCTCAGACTGCCAACTAGTTCCAAATGTTTTTAAGATGTGAATACTTGTACGCTGCCAATGGGACCGAGATGACCAATTCTTTTCACGTGGGTCACTCCAAGGCCAGCAAATGGTATCAGCATTTCCCAAATGCTACCCTGGCTCACAGACACACAGTCACATAAAGGTGAAAGTTGCTGGACTCCTTTATAATGGATTAAGTCATTGTGTCTTCTGCAGAGCACTTTTCAAAACAAAGCAAAATACTTTATGGAGTGGAAAACACTGAATTATTTGCAAAAAAATGTCATTTCTTTTCTATATCCCTCCCCAGGGAGCCCATTGTTCAAATAAGTATTTGCTTGTGCCCCAAAGTACAGATGTTTTTGACTCTTGTCATAAATCAAACATGCTTATGTCTAACACATTAAAAAAGAGTAGAAAATAGCAGACATGGATTAAGATGGTTGGTCTGACCCAAATTACAGTTCTGCAATACTGTTAATTTTTTGCTGATTCTTCTGGGAACAAAAGATTCGACAACATCATTGTGCTTCCCTCTTCTCCCTTGGAATTAAAATCAATCTTTTACTCCTTTTGAAATGAAAATTTGAAATAATCATGTATCTGGATCATGGATTAAGTTTGCAGGAGAAAAGTCTCTGGCAGAAGATGGCAGGGACCGTGCCTAAAGCTAAATCCAGACACACAAATCAGCTCTGAGCTCGGGTGAAAACAGAGTTCTGGTTAAATGGGTTGCAGGTTTTCAGTTACAAAAGTTCCATCAAGAAACCATTCTGATATTTGAAAACAAGTAAAAACAGCCTCATGTCATCTACAAGAAAAGCAAATTTAGCATTCCAATTACTTTTTTGTCCCCTCAGACAATTCTCTCAGGCCTGTGTTAAAGGGCATTTTTTTCAGAATCAGAATTCCATCTCTAAACCTTGACAATTCTAGTGAAATGCTGCTGCCTCTTTTTTTTCATACGGTAAGATAAGCCTTTGATAGTTTCAAATAGGGGTGTTGAACAACAGGACAAATTTTCTTGAAAGGCAGCAGGCTAAACCATATTTTCGAGGTCAGTTTTTTAATCCATGGCTTTTAACCTTGCTATGATTTATGTTTGACTTCCTTTCCACAGTAGTTTTCTTTCTTCTCCCCTTCAGACTGGAAGGACATGTCTATGCTTTCTATTTGATGTGGGTTTCATGTATCTGCACAAAGTAATTCATAACCACTTGGCAAAAGGCATGTGCCCACACCACATCATTATCCTGCAATTAAGAAAATTCTCCCTGCCACAAAGCTATAAAGCCCAGTGATGTTTCAAGCTAAGCCCTCAATATTCATTCTGAATTCATCTAGGGCACAAAGCTGCTGTGGTGCTGCAGAGAGATTGTGTAGTGTGCCTCATAAAATACTTGTTGAGTGTCAATTGGAAATATTTTAGGTTTGCCTCATCTCAGCACGTTTCCACACCTTAAGATTTTATCCTGCTTCTCTGCAGAGACTTCACACAGGTATAGAGGAGATAGCTCTTCTCTGCAACTGAATGGAACAGAAGCATGTTATTGTGTTTGGTTCTGGGCATCCTCTACCTAAGTGGTCAGGTTTAACACATTCTTCAAATGATTTTCAGATTTTTGATTTTTCTCTCTGTGTTGTTGGTGTGGTTGCAGGTTGCTTTGTAAGACATGATCAAGCAGGTCTTGTATTACCCATGTAATTAACTTACAAAATATTTGATTAAAGTAAAAGACTGAAGTGAAAGGAAGATAAAAAGATTCTGCCCTCTGGGATGTTTAATATTAGTCAGTTTCAATGCTATGTTTCCCTTTAACTGTGTGGACAAACACCTTTGGTGCATCAGAGGTGAAGTCTGTAACACGTTATTTCCTCCACCTTCCTAATGATGCCTTGATTTTAAATAAATACATCCGAGGGAAAGAAGTTTCACCCTCTAAATAAAATGTGGTGATGACTTCCCAACTTCTATCCCATGTGGCCCCAGTAGTAGGGAAGGAGCAGGACATTTATCGAATTGCTCCTTTAGACAGCCTTCCCCCCAAGGTCTTCCAGGATCTGCTGCAGCCCAGCAGAAGCAAACTCTTCCATCAGGTTGAGACAGCCTGGAAAGGTCGAGCAAGTTAATAAAGAGAATAGTGGCGTGTCTCTGAATGTACACTACAGAGAAACAGTGTCCAGAAACGCTGCTAATGCAGGAGCTGCCCATAAACGCGCGAGTGACGCCGCCGAGCCCTCCCAGCCCTTTGCTGCACCGGAGCTCTCTCGCTGGGCCTGCTCTCCTTTGAACAATTCAAGATTCTATTGGCCACGCTCGGTGAAAGGGACCCAAAAATGCCGCTCCCCGCCGCGCCGCGCGCGGCTCCTTTAAGGCGCGGAGCGGAGCCCGCGGGAGGCGCGCGGGAGCAGGAGCGCGTTCGGTCCGGTCCGGTCCCATCCAGGCCCCTCCGGGCCGGTCGGTGCGGCGCGGGGCCGCGACTTCTGCGCGGGGCCGGGAACTCCACACGGCCCCGCCGCTC
>VXBC01001833.1:462342-592893 GCA_013399945.1 Ploceus nigricollis | reverse complement strand
TTTGTGTGGCCTCTGGAGAGCTGCTCTAAGAAATGCTCCTCTTTTGATAAACAGAAGATCACTTGCTCAAATGTTTCCAGTCACTTGTAGTCTCTGTGCATGCTTCTGGGGCTTGGATACTTCTCAAATGCCTACAAGCCTGAGACCATCTTTATTGCTCAATTATTTTTACCCCCTCAAGTCTGACAGTTGCAGCAAGTGAACATGATCCCTGTATTAAATACAGCAATGTGTTTGATGAGTTGCTTTGTTAGGGTTTCTGAAACTGGTGCACTCGAAATTGCCTTTGGTGGTGGGGCAGCTCCCGGAGCAGCATCACTCAGTGCACACACACACACCCACACACCCCCCTGCGCTTGTGTGCACTCCTTGGAACACTTGTGTGCAATGTCAGCGTGACTTGTGCACCTCTCCTATGTGATGTGTACTACAGGCTGGGAGCTTCAGCTTCAGGTGACTGGAAAAATTACTTCTATGACTTCACTGAGCATCCCTCTTTTTCTTTATGCTAGTCTTTTTCAGTCTTTTCCTCTTTTTTTTTTTTTTTCCAAATCCCTCTTCTGGATTTGGTATGCAAGTTATGATCAAGCTGCACATGAAGTAAAACCCTTTCTTAACTAAGTTTTACTTAGTTTTTGTTCCTTTCAAACACACTATCAAGAGTAGCACTCAAATTACACAGCACATTCTTTTTATTTTTTTTTAATGACAGAAGAAAGGACAATGGTTGGGGATGTAGCAAATCACATAAGCTAGCAGTGCTAAAAGTGGTTGGTTTTTTGTTGGTTTGGTTTTTGTGGTTTTTTTTTTTTTGCAATGCAGGCTACTTGTTTGAAACAGCTTTATCATATCTTCATCAATGTTTTATAGTTTCTACTATTTTGGAGTGTTAGCTGGGTTCTCAAGTACTGGAACATTACTGCTGCTATTTAAGGCAGGACATCTGTCATGATGTGTCTAGAGTCTGATTTCCCCAAGCCTGAACAATTCTTGCCTTTATGCTCTACCTATGTAGCCCTTGCTCTTTCTACAACCTAAAAATAACACAGAAGTTAAACATCTCCTTGGAAGTCTGTAATTTCTGAGAGCAGCAACTTGCCAGTAACTATGTCTTGTGTCATCTGGACAGTGCTTTGGCAGAGTTTCAATGATTTGCCAAACTAGGCCAAATTAACTTTTCTTTCTGGTCAGGTGTAACTTTCTGTACTGGAAGGATGTGCACAATATAACTTCGTGCTTCTCACAAACAGTGTTAACACTGCCTCATGCTGTACACACTGAGGCTTCTGGGACCCAGCCCTAGCAGCATCCTCCTGATGTTCCACCCTCGGTTTCCTCCCTTGCTTCTGGAAGTCATGGCTTGCACATCGACTTCCTTGGGACCTGGGACATTTCCCTTCCAGTACGCTCAGTGTTAGCTGCTCTCTCCACTCTGGTTTATGTCCCAACAGCTGTTCAGTTTGCAGGCTTTTATTGTAAATACTTTGTACAATATTATTAGAGTATTATCAAGTATTCTGTGCACAGGATAATGAGGCAACTCTGTGGAGCCTCAGAACTCTTCTGTCGAATGGCAGACTCTTTTAATCTAGAGAAATGATTCCCCTTCTCCCACTGAAACCCTACTCTGAAAAATTTGTTCTAGAGACAGTTTTAATGAGCTTTAAAACCTGTATCACAGTTTTCAGAGCAACCTCTTTATGTCTGTGGCCTTGCAATAATGCCATTTTTTGGGATGAAATTTATTACTCTTAACAGCTCTCCTCCCATTTCCCTCTTTCCTTCCTGCTCCCAGCTGTATGCATGTGCTGATTATTCTGGGTGGTTCTAGTCCACTCCTTCAGCTTTGTAAGCTGCTTTATCTCAGGTTTTGGTTGCTGGATCAGTAGATCAGTGTCTGCTGTTACTGAACCAAGGAAGGTCTCAGACCTCCAAGGTATGTGGGAGCTGGTGCAGTGGGGATAGTGTCAGACTGGACAAAAAATATATTCTCTGCACAGTTCAGTTGGCCTAGCATGGATGTGTAGATGAACATGAGTTTTCTGATGGCACCTCTCAGTTCTGATTTGACAAACTAAAAGCTTTCAAATGGAACCCTGAAATAGTGTTTATTTGAAGCTTAATATATTGGAATTGTATTTTTTTCCCTTCGTGTTTGTAGCTCCTATACCACACTGTTTTTACATGTTGTTTGTTTAAAGGTGTTTTGTTTAAACCTTGTTTAAAGGTTAAAAGTGTTTTCCCACTTCCCAGGGAAAATTGCAGCTGGGAAAGGCCTGAAATGATTGCAGTTGCTTGGCTCTCTTGGATTGTAACTGTGTGTGACTCTTACTAACCTAAAATTGTAGATGCTGTTTGTCAGATTGTAAAAGTGCTATAAGACCATCCAGCATCTTTTAAAAATTACGCTGAGTTATGGCATTTTGGAGTTAGAATGGTCATGGTGACAGCATGTTTCTTTATACTGGTGGAGAAAATTAAAGAGAGTGGGGAATAAATAGTAAGGAGATTTGAAATAGCTATACATGGGTCAATGCAGACAACACAGGAAGTTTTGGGAAGCTTTGTTAAACTTGGGCTGATTTCTTAAAGGTTTACTGGATATTAATACATGCTATTGAACCTGATGGCTTTGGCTTGTGATCACCAGAGAAGGCCTGCTTTTTCACCTAGTTTTGCAACTAGGAATTTACTTTGGCACAAGGAAGGTAAGTCTCTTATTTGAGTTAGCAGAATACAAGTGTCTGGTTGGAAACACTCCCAGCAATGATCTGATTCTGTAACTGCTCAATAGTGCCACCAATGCATATTTGGCCACAAAGTAGTTATGACAACTTGCATAAACTCCAGGATTTTTTAATGTCTCAAAACCGCTTTAATACAGGGTACAAGAAGCTGGTAACTTATAAACACTGGCTTGAAACAAAGTAACCAGATTTAACAGAACAGCTTGGTGGATGGTCAGTTCCAGGTGCCCTGGCTTCCCGGGAAGTGCCAGCTGAGTTTATCAGAACTGTTGCTTCTGCCTGCTGACAGCAGGGCATCCCAGGGGCAGTTTGGTAAACTCCCTGCCAGCCCCTGGCCCTGCACACCTTCCTCACAGTGCCAGAGTCTTGTGACTGGAGACAGCATCTCCCAGACCAGGATCTCTAGATTATTGCTGGGCTTCGTTTAGAAAGGACACCTGAGCTGGCTCTGTTGCTTGCTGCAGGTGTTGAATTGCTCCAGTGGTTTAGAGGAGGCTGTGCTGTACTATCAGTATGTTCTCCAGGCTAATTCATATGTACATTTTTGACCAAAACAGAAGAAGGCCCTATCTTCTTTTACATCATAAGAAACTTCTTCCTCATTATAGAGTATTGAAGTGTTTGAGGTAAAGGAAAAAAATCCCCAAACAACAAACCATCAAACCAAAACAATTTGATTTCTCAAGATCTTCATTCTGGCAGTAGATGCACATCCAGTATGTGAAGGGAAGACTCATGACTGTGTTAAGCTCCAGATGTGAGAGGGTGTTCTGCATTACAGGTAGATGAAATAAAAAAATCAGAGCCATCTGGCAATGAGCAGAGTGCAACTGCTTTGACTGCTTTGAACTTATATAAATGAACCTATTCACAGGTTTTCTTTTGAGGAATGTCCTGAAAAGATTCTCATTAGATTTTTAAATTTTTTTTTTACATTGTTGTCTGGTGATCTTATCATCCAAAATACTGCATAATTTGGATCTGAGATTTAGATTCAAAGTTAATATATCTCCATAGCAAAGTCCATGTTGTTCAGAGATTTTGCTTTGTTAATTGTTAACAAAGGTGCTCTCACTGCTCTGCTGAGCTGCAGGGTTTGTTAGCTGAGCACTGCTTGCAGTACTCTGTTGTTTAAGTGTTATTTTTGATGTCTCACAGCACTGACATCTGTAACTTGATTGATGTGACATGGAGGAGCCTTATCCTGAAATGTGCTTCTGGAACTTGGTTGGGAGTGTTCAGATTACGCTCAAAAATACTACTTCATGATTTCTTCAGGATTAATTGCACCATAGATTCGATTCATTCTATTTAATTAATATACTTACTTTGATCTTTGAGCACAAGATCTGATTTTATTTGGTTGTTCATGGCAACCTGAATATTGTGTTTTATGTTTGATTTTTGGTTTGGGTTTTGGTTTTTTTCATCCTCTTAATATCTTCTGTATTCAGTGCTGTTGTTTAGAACAAGGATTTATTTGTGTGTGCACCTGTTTAACAAGATTCACTGTTATGTTTCCGTTGTGTTCAGAGTCCTGCTTCATCTTAACCTACTGCCTTTGCTTCGTTTCTGTCTTGTGTGGTATTACCCATTTGCAAGACCTTGGAACTACAGTTCTCTCTCTCATGTATAGGCAAGTCTTCTGTCTTGTTCCATAATTGCTCAGTGAAGAAATCTCAGTTGTTGTCAAGGGAGCTTGAGATGCTTTGAGGTGTTGCAGATCAGAAAACCATTGTAGTTCTGTAACAGTTCCTCTGTTTCCCAGTGTGGTCACTAACAGAGCGTTTTTGAAAATTCACATAGGTGAACAGAAATGCAGTGGGCTACATGAATCCAACATGTCCCTCATTATGTTATTTTCTTTGAAAAATATATTTTTTTAAACTTCAGGAATTCTTATTTGAATTTATTTTTAATGAAATTAGTTCCATTAATAAGGGAGTTGTTTTCAGTCATGCTGTCGCAAGATGCTTAAGTCCAGGAGATAAATCTAAACATGGGGGATGTCTTGAATACATTGTAAAGAGATGATCTGGATGGACTAGTGCAGGACCTACTGGTTAAGGATTGTGCATGATTTGTCATGTCTTTCTGACTTGTCTGGGGAAACCAAATGTTTAATGTTCCTTCCATTTCTGAATCTTTCTAGAGACTGTGGTTAGCAGTTGCCTTTGGTAGGAAATTCAACTGTTTCTATTTTGGATTTTATGGTTTTCTTTCTATCATTAGTCAATTCTTGGGTATTTGGGAAGTTTCTTTGGTGGGTGTTCCTCCTTGCTCCAAAGACTTCGTTGGTAGACACCAGCCACATCCAGTTGATCCAAGTAGTCCCAATAGCTGAGGTAACTTGTTTTCTGTTGGAGTTGGATGATGTGCTTGTGCATTTTAGGATGATAACCTGACCAGGAGAGATGCCTGTGGAAAAAGGAAGAGGAAAACAGGATTCCTAATTATGTGACTTCTTGCTAGCTTTAGGGGAAGGGCTGCTGGAAGGCAGGTATATTTTAAGGGACTACTTTTTTATTATGAGTCTGCACAGCTTACATTCTCATTTAGCGCTTCAACCTTTGCCTGATCTCACCAAATCTTCTCCTTTAGCCATATTGGCAGTATCTTTCTTTTCTGGCCAAAAAAAGAGAGGCATGCACATTTTAATATGCCTTTTTTTTTTTTTGCACCACTCAATCATTTTGCCAGAGTGGGGAAGCAGTGTGAGTTTGGAAGGAGGGCATGAGTTAAGTGTCAACATGATATTGTCTCAATAAATTTTGTCTCTGTAAATAAAGACCCAATGAGGGTTAAAATAAACTCCAGCAAAACTCTTTTTTGAGAGTTTTGAAAGCAGACTAATTTGTTTTTGAGAGCAGACTAATCTGAAGTACTTGATGTTCAAAACTGTACAATTATTATATGTAGAACTGTCTTTTTAAAAGATTTTTCCCCCCCTTAATTCTTGAACTGCAGAAATGGACACCTGTCTCTGTTTGGGTAAGTACTGGCAAGTTCAAAACTGTGAGTGGTTTTTGTATGAACTGGAGGTTCAGAGGTGACATTGCTGTCAGCTCTTGTCTCTGTCCTTGAATGCAGCAGCTCTGTTCCTCTGTGGTCCCATAGAAAACAGTTGTGATCACTCCACTTCTTGGCATGTAAAAGTTCAGCATCTTTAAAGCAATGAATACTGCATGCTGCTAATGGCTTTGGAGTAACTAATTTAAGTGGAAACTGAGCGGTTCCTTACTTAAAATGTGCTCCAGATTGTGTTTGTAAACATTCTAAAATAGAATTGATGCATCTGATTTTCAGTATTTCTCACATATTTTAGGGAGACAGTAAAGTATCAAAATTGATGTGAAATTGATTTGTTTTGGAGAAGGAGAACAGACTGGCTTGAAGGAATGACTCTCTAAACCTTAGTGCTTGCTATTAACCCTGAAACTTAGGTACTGAGAATGCCATGGACTTAAATTACAATACGGAGATAACATGGCAGAAAAATGAGTCAGAGAAATGAGGTAATATAAGAAAATCAAATAAAATTTACCTTGTAATAATGAATTATTGAATGTATGGGGTTTTTTTGAAGAGGTGGTTAAGAACTGTAATCTGCATAATGGAATGTGTGTTATAAAGGAAAAACAGCTATTGTTATGAAGTTAGAACATGCAAATGTCTCTGAGTCTGAAGAAATGTTTCAAAAATTCATTTTGAGGACTTGGAAGACAATCTAATAAGTGTGTGTGGAAATCTGCTCCATAGTACTATTAGGTTGGCAGGAGACATTGGTTTATATGCTAATAAAATACTGCTTTCATGAGTGTTGCTACTCAACAAGACTAAGAACATTACAGTTTGGTTTTGCAGCCCTTTCAGAAGATGTCCTGCATAATTGATACCCCTGCCAAAGGAGCTAAGAGAGGCATTGTAATGGAACCATCTCTGATGTCACATTTTAGTTGTTAAGGAGCTATTAAATAATGAAACCTTTAAATCTAAGGTCATATTTCATTTTGGCTAAAATTGGCATTTATTTAATTACAGTTGTGCTCCATTTATGGGGGTTTGTGGGAAAATTTTGGAAGCTGTAATTGTTCTTGCTCAGATAAACAGTTGAGGAGGCAATTGACTGCAAATCTCATTAGACATCGGTGTTCACCTCTGTTAGGATGGATGACTGTGACTTGAATTAATGGCAGCTGGTTTACAGGTATAAAAGGAATCTTCTTTTGCCAGGTGTATCTTAGTCAACTTTGCTGAAGTTTTTTCAATGTACAGTGAGGTGTATACAGGGATCTGGGTAACACCTGGACTGTTTATCCCTGGGATACCCACTCTCACACTGTCTAGAACATGAAGGAGTTGCAGCACTTTTTAAAAACTGGATTTGTGGGATGAGCTAGTTCATGTAGCTAGTGCTTGGCTTTTATTCTGGTATATCTAATTGATACGTAGAAGGAATTCAAGCTGCAGATTAAGGAGTGAGTGTGCCTGTGAGGGCTCAAGTAATGTAATTTGCCCTCTGAACTCATGACTGAAGCTCTAACTATAGTCTGTGTTTCTGGCCACTGTTTCTGTCCCGGGGCACTCTGTCAGGAGAGATTCCCATGCTGTTGCTTGCACACTGGCCCATGTCAGAGGTTACCCTCTCAGAAGGAGTGCAAATAGCACAGCCCCAGTTTCTAACCAAGGCCTGGTTGAGCAGAGTTGCCCAAGTGCAGCTTAGAAGTCGCTGAGATAACACAAACACAGCACACTTGGGTCTGCCAGTTGGCTGATACATGAAGTGGGTGTTTTACAGCACATACTCTCTAAACTGCAAGGAAGATACTGAAGACAAGAGTTGATTCCTAGATGTGCTGTAAACCCTGAAATTTTAATCTATTTGTATTGTGCTGTGAGGATTGGTTTTTTTAGGATTTTTTTTTCCTGTTCTTTTTTCACTTCTAAGTAGGGAAATTCGTTTGAAATTAGATGCATTTCAACATTGATGCAAATAGTTAATTTTTGCATTAGCACAGCAACTTACCTGGCTGAGAGGGCATTGCCTTTTTACACTGTGTTTAGCTTTTCAGTGGCTCATTACTAGCCTTAAAAAACACCTCACTCTTCATTTAAAGTGAAACATGGTTGTCTAAAACTCACTTTAAAAAAAAGAAATAAAATGTACCTGTTGTGTATGTTTCAGAGAAAGCCCTTGCCTGCTGCTGGCTGACTGGCAGACTGAACACCTGCCCTGGACAGACAGGTTAGGAATTTCCATGGGGCTGGGGAAAAGCGAGAGGACTCCCCTGTGCAAGGCAGGATGTGCTGCTGTCCCTGCTCTGCAGTTTCTCAAGCCTGTGGAGCAGGGAGGGCTGTGCTTGCTGGGATGCCTTCCCAGCTGTGTGGTGGAGGAGAGGAGTGCTGGCTGAGCTTGCCAGCAGTGATAAGGCTCCAGGTGGGGATCACAGTAAACGTGCTGTGAGAATCAGCTTTCCCAGGAGTTACATGAGGCAAAGATGTTCTTCTGTCACTTGTTCTGCTGGAAGCTTCTTGCTGCTAACAACTAAATATGCAAATCAAACTGTGGCTCTTCGAGCCTTCCTGGTGTTCTGACTTATGGTACTTATGGTTCTGTTTTCAAAACTGAATTTGTCAGCACAGACTATTTCAATCTGAAAATGTAAAATCTTACCATAAGTGCTTCTTGTGTTGTAATAAACATACATAGCTTTCCTTTACAAGATCTGCATATCATGCTTGCTTTTTCTCCCCACTGTTTATTCACTACCCTGCCAGCAGCATAGGTATCTTCTGAACAGGTTTATGCAAAACTGGGAAATTGAATGGTAATGTCATTGCTTCCAGTGAATTCCAACAATTGTATTCTACATACAGTATTCACAGCTGTATTACTGACTAACAAGACTGCTCTTGGCTACAATGAAGTGCACCACAGAATTGCTCTGATCTAAGGCTTTGGTTATAATTTGAGACAGTTATCTTAAACCAAAAGAACCTAAGTCCATAAATAAACTGTTAAGCAATGTAAACTTTTTAACAGCAGAGACAGTTAGCAAGGAACTATGCACACCCCCAGGCCAAGATAATCTCTACCATAATTATGTAGACTACTAAGTGAGAAAAATTCCAGAGCTTTGCTCATAAATAAGACTGGATTATTTGTGATGTGATTTTGTAAAATAAACAAGGAGACTAAAGGCTCCAGAGGTTTTGCAGAGGGGTAAATGTTAATACTTAATTGTTTAAAGTATGTGTGAGGTGATCCATGGCAAAGTTGTATGAAGTATGCCTTAAGAAATAAACTTATTGTTAGATATATGCTGAATTTCTTTAACCATATAGATGTGTTTCCAACAGATCACTTTAGTAATCCATTGAAAATAGTTTTTAAATGTTCAGTGAGCTTTTTGCTAGTTGTTCTGCTAGATAATATATATTGCTAAATACTTTCTCTCTGCTATATCTAATTGTGGTAATAAAGTGAGCATTGCTGTGACCTTTTTTGTTCTGCTTTGGTACTATTAACACATTTCTGTTCTGATCCCATTTATCCCATCTAATTCTTCCCCTAACACAGCTGTGCCAACAGAAGCACTAGGAAGAATACAACAGTTGCACTAGAAAAAAATGGTCCCCAGAACATGGGTGTTGGAGGAGAGAGAGAGCTGAGGTGTTCAGCCACAGAGTTGATGGACTTCATTCTAATGGCTTGTCCTGCCTGGTGTTTGAGACAGCCAGCCCCAAACAGCCACAGAGATACAGCCAGCACTCTGGGGATCATAGGAAACTGTAGCTTCCTTTTGGGGTGCTTTAAGGATGGATTGTGTCTCCTCCATTTTTTGAGAGAGGAGAAATGAGTTCCATCTTTTGGGGACACCTTATCTAGGGAGCATCCTCAAGACTATCTTAACTTTTGTTTGTTTGTTTGTGCTAGGTGTTTGTCCAGTTGAGATAAAGCACTATGCATACTTCTGATACAGGAATTTGTACTTGTTCAGATAAATCTATGTAATGCTCCACACCCAGATACAGAAGGAATAACACAAAGAAAGAGCAGCAAATGGTGATCTTGTATGGGAAGGCCCCTTCTGTGCCTTTTCCCTTTTACATCCCTTGTACTGGAGCTTCCTGCAAAACAGACCTGTCCTGGAGTCTCTGCATCAGCATGGATTCCTCTGTAAGCTTTATTTTACTTCACTAAGTCTCTGACTCAAAATCCCAACAGAGCTTAGAAATTTGAGTGATGGAAGCCAAAGACTCTACACCAAAATGGGTGTTCTGTAGAAAAAAATTCCCTTCCTTAGACAAATAATCTAAAAAATTGCTCCAGTGAGTTAATATGAATCTCAGTGCTTTTTTAACCTTTTGTTATTTATGCTCACCAGACCCCTGTGCAAATGAAGAGCTCCCTTTATCTTGAATGATGGACTGGGAGCTGGGTTATGCGGGCTGGCTACCATGTTCTCACCCACATGTACCAGCTGCCCCCTTTGCCCCGCTCTGCTCTCCTGACCCCGCGCTGAGTCATCTGTGTTTAATATGTACGAGAGCAATTGAATTATTTTTGTGGTTGCTGAAGTGAGTCAGTGCAGGGTCAAACATTGTGGAGCAGGGAAGGGAGAGGAGTGGGAGTCTGGCAGCCAGCAGCTGGCTGAGATTGCCATGGAGCCACAGACCAACCCCGGTGACTTCGCCAAGGTCACACAAGCTTCTGTCAGCAGGAAATGGAAACCTCTCTTGTGTTGTACAGGGCGCTGACCACAGCTCTGTCAAATGCAGTAACTGGCAGGAAGTGGCTTTAGATTTATTCTGCTTGAATTTATTGTTTGCAAATACTGATGTATGAATTAATAGTTGCTTTCTAGTGTGTGCTTCCTATTAATAGATGCTTTCTAGTGTATGCCAAAATCCAAACATACGGAACTGGTCATAACTGCAGATTTTCAGGTGTAAGGTGGGTGCATTCCTTGAGGAATTCATAATTAACTCGAGCTAACTTTCCCTTAGAAATGTGATTTTTGTACAGGTAGTGATCTGTCAACTACAGCATTTCTGTATAAGGACTACTGCCCTTTAGTAAAGATAGATCAGGAGTTAGTGCCTGAAACAAATCATTGCATGGTATTATATTGCATATTTGGTAAAAAAATCAGTTGGTCACAGCTGCTTGATAACTCACACAATCTGCAGCTGATACTTTATCAGTGGCCTAATACGTTATTTAGAATTTAGAATGGAGCATTTCATCAATCCTAGGCACACAAATTGCTGGATGCACACAAATTTCTGGATGCACAGCATGTTGAGCTATGTACATTATGAAATCAGTGCTGAAAGTAAGGGTATGAGGGCTTAGGTCATGTATTCTGGCATCAATTTCTATGCTCTATTTTTCTGTTTGAATTCATTTGGGAGTAAAGAAACTAAGAAACTTTTGTGAGTGAAGATTTTGGAGCTCTGTGCTGGTTATAAATCTGTCTGTGTTGCTTCTGTCTTTTTAAAGTTTCTTTAGAAAAAGGGCTAGCAAAAAAAAAATTTTGGATGTGATTGTATGTAACATATGTGCATTTTTTTACACAATACACTACAGTTAATTAAATTTGAAGGGCTTTCTTCTAGCTGTGACAAATCTTGTCAACCTACCACTTGACTTAATTTCTATGTCTGGTTATATTTTTTGTTTTATATGTTTGAGGTGTTTTTAACTTCTTGAAATCAAGGAAAGCTTGTTGCAGGTGGGTTTTTTGGTTTGGTTTCGTTTTGTATTTTTAAGAAGGGTAATACTGGAGAAACCTATCTCCAGCAATCTAATATATTGTCTGGTGTTCTTCTAGGAACAAATATATCATATGGATTTTTATGTAGGAGGCTTTTTAGACTTTTGAAGGTTGGGTGTTAGCCACAAGGTTCATGTGACATGACAAATGTGGAACATCTGTGTACTGCTGCACATCACTGTTCTAAAAGTCATTCCCCTCACCACATGCATTGAATTAAACACAAGAATTTAGAGAAAAAATAGTTGGAAGGACACATTCTGTCAAATACAATGGGAAGGATCTGTTGTGAAGCTGTTGGAGCTCGCTCACACAGTTCTCCAGTCGCTAATTCAGGGGCCTGGTGTGCTCTGTGCCTCAGCTCTTCCTTCCTTGGAGCTGGGAGAGTGGTGGTAAACTGTTTTCTGGATAGAAATTAGAGTTGAGCATAAGGCTAAACGCTAAAGGGATTTCTAATAAACTAAAGGGATTTCTCAATGTAGTTTCTTGTTTGAGTGATGTTTGGGCTGCATGTGAGGTAAGTAGGTGGCTGAGTTGGCCTCCTTGTATTGCAAACAAAGTGTGGCCGAGTGGCTTAAAGCAGGAGCTGTCATATTAAACCATGAATATTATCCATAACTCTGCCTGAAGTGATCTAACTTGGTGACCAATATCCTTGTAAATCCTGAGTGCTTCTGTTTGTCTCCATGCTGCAGCTGCAATGAGAGTTCTTGCTTAGAAAATAAATAAATGTGATAAAGAAGACAAAAGCAATTCTTATGGGTAAGATTTGACCTGGAGCATTCTGGGACAGAAGCTAGAAGTCCTCGTTCTCCTAGAGTGATTACCAAATTGCCTGAAGGGTGCTGTGCTTCATTAAAGCCTGTACACTTTGGTGCTATCCCCTTGTTCTGACAGAGAGGCTGTCAGTTTTAGGTGGCAGGACACAGTATATCCAAAAATCCAGTCAGGACGCAGGTCACAACTTCAGCTGAGGTGGAACTCAAGTGTTGGTCTGGTAAAAAGCTCACTGCTGTGCAGAAGACAAGTGGCAGATATTAATAGTTGTCTTCCTAGTGACTTGCATGTATTTCAGAAGCGGTCTGAAACTGTGTAGCTTTGAACACATCATTAAGTAGTGGGTTTTTAAAGTCATTTAAAGCTATCTTTTAGGTATTGTTATTACAGATAAGGGTTTATTGAGTTCTGATACAGCTAGAAACCAATATTAAAAATTTGGTCCTTACTTCCTAGTTTATCTTCACAGACTCAGGTCTGGGACTGCAAATGTAAACGACCTCCTAGTCTAGTTGATCTGAATTTAGTTTCAGACATTTGCCTCTGAGATGACTTCTGAATACTTCATGCATTATGATGGCTGCTTTCATGCTGTGCTTAACTCTTTCTGAATTTAATATTTCTGAGGCTTTTAAAATCTTGTTCAAAAGACAGTTTATAAGAGCTCCTTCTCTGGAGTGCAGGTAAAAGCTCTTGTTCCAACATAGCCACATATGCCAGACTTGGGAAAGCTTGCTCATGTTGAAAATATCACTTCGCTTGGAAACAGCCTCTGGATGATTCCTTGCTTTTTAAGGAGGTGTGAGAAATGCTCTGAAGTAAAGAAAGCATCTCTGGGATTTGTTGTCCAGGGGCAGGTGCATAGGGAGTGGACAGAAGTGGCGTACAAGTGGCATACATGCCTAAATAGTTTGGGTATCCATTTCAATTGTTCTGTTATCTTAGAATTGGCTATGCTCTAATTAAGTAATTCTTGTCATAAAACTAATTAGCTCATTAAAAAAATGCAGATTCTTTAATCTTAAAAGTTGTGGGGAAACCATTTTTGTTTGAAACAGTTTTTGAAACTGACTTAATTTTTTTGTTTGTGCTTTCTGTTTGGTGTTGGTAGGTTGTGTTTTTACCCTCTTCGAAAGCTGCTAACACAATCCAAGGATCTCCTCTCTCACCCCAGTCTGCCTGGGCTCAGAGCCACCTCCACGTACCTCTGTGAGCCCTGTGTCTTCAGGGAGTGAGGAGTCATGCAGATTTCTATATTGCATTTCCAGCAAACTCCATGTCTTCAGTGCTGGCTGCAGGAAGTACATCTGAGTCAGCCACCTTGTGCAGAATCTGGGGTGGTCTAATTGTGGTTTATCTGATACAGGACTTGCCCAAGCTGAGTGTTTCAACTTTAAATGTTTTTTAATTTAGCTTTGTAAAACTGTAGTTAGGAAACAATTCTACACATTCAGAATGCGTAGGTGTTAAATTCAGCTGGGTTCAAAGAAGTTAAATACAGCTTTGATGTAAATTACTTTATGTAAACACAGCAGGAACTTCACATCCGTTGAACAATTTAAGTTCTGTAGCTTCTTTAACCCATGCTCCAGTTTTCTTAAACAATTGAGAGTATTCTGGGGAGGCCCTTCCGACTTCACTCTGTTTTATTGCCTGAAAATATTCTTCAGAGTGCTGGGGAAAAAAATGATAATTTTTCTAAGTCTTCAAAGAGACTTCTGATGTTTTGAGTCTTTATTACACTAGAGGTCAGTGTATGACGGGAGCTTCTGTGCTGTGGTATAGAGTTTCTTGCAGAATCCTATTTCATCAACTTTGAAACCAGATTCTAAGAGAAACTGTAGCCTGTTACTATGGAAAAAACTTAACATTGAAGTGTCTTGTGACTTTCTTGGCTAAAGGGCTTTTTTGAGCTTCCTACTTTTCATTCTTCTTGCTTAGCAAATATAAGGCAAATATCAGTAAGAGTACTTTGATGTGGAAAGCAGGAATGTGCACAGTCAGTTGCTCCAGTGTGCACCTCAAACATTCATCTTTCACTGCAATGCCATGACTTTCTGCTTCATATTTCTATATGCCAGGGTATTTGCAGGAGCCATCCTTAGCCTGTGCACTGTACCTCTGAAGGGCATGGTGGGAGAATTGCACGTGCATCTGTTATTTTTAGAGTAGGTGTCAGCTTCCTGAGCACTGAGCTGGTGACTTCCAGGTGGGCGGCTTCACTTTTGGGTCTTGAGGGAAGCACAGCCAAGTGTGATTCTGTGATGATACTTGCAGAGATTCTTTCCTCAGCAGCTCTTCTTCAGTTCTGCAGATAAGTAATTTCTTTAAACATCTGGAATGTGCAAAAGCAGTTTGTTCCTGCAGACATCATTGGGCAGGGGCACCAGAGCAGAACTCCAGCAGTGTTATGTGATGTGAAATGGCACTGAAGGAGAGCCCTGCTGCCTGGGGCAGGCTGCATCACAAATGACAATTTAAGTAGGATGTGGAAATACCCCACTAGGGTGGATTTGAGCTCTTGGATGTTTTCTGTGAGAACTGACTACAAACGAAAGTGCCTGTATCCTGTAACTCTTGTGTAGAGTTCTTCTGAAATGCTCAGAAAAATAAAAGAACATGGGATGTTAAGAGTTTACAGGCTTGCACCAATATAAAGTGTAAGTGCAGGCAGAGAGCAGAATTTTGCTGTTCTTAAGTGGTATTCTGAGTGTTCAAGAGACTTGGACTGATGAACATCTTTGTGGCCTTTGTTTTTGGTGAGGTGGAAGTGGAAGGAGACATAGTAAAAGGAAAACCAGTGGTCTGAAAATCTCCTTTGCACCTGGCTGCTGCCCAGTATGTAGTGTTACATGCCTCTGGAGCATTAGGAAGGATAACACCTCAGCTGAGATAGTGTGAAGGAGCTGCTAGACTCTGGTTTAACTGAGCTCTCTGTGAGGATTCCTGGCTTCAAAGGAAAGATATTGCACTCTTCTACCTCTTACCTAAGTTTTTCTTTTTGTGGTTGTTTCTTCCTATATTTCTTCCTATAAGAAATGAAAATGTACCAAGGCCTTGCAGAATGTGGCTTTATCAAAACCTCTCTGTGGTGTTAGGCTTCATTTGGTTGGGCAAGAGCCTGAAAAGGTGATGGCTGTGCAAAACTGATGTGATACAAGTCATTAAGCAAGAATTAAAGCATCCTAAAAATTGCTTTCCTTTTCCTATCCTTTTCTGATTGGAGGCATGCAGCCTTAATTTGTTTCAGTGGAACTGAAACTCATCAGAGTCTGTTGTGCATGTAGGAGCTCAGGAGCTAGGAGGCTTATCTTGAAGAAAAGAAGGTGGTGTAGGTGTCCTGTAGCCAGCCTAGTGAATAACCTGATGGATCACTGCAGATTCTTGCAGAGCAGCTATTTGTCTGTTGCACACGATGACAGTCTTTCTTGGTTCAGCTGTCAAGTGTTAAATCAGTCCAAGTGTTGATGCTCTCTGCACCTAGAAGAATATTTGTCTAGAAGAAATATATGTTTGATTATTCTCTTGGATCAAAAATGATGGATCTTTGTGGCTAAACAGAGATGATTACCCACTAGCCCCTCTTTCTAGTTCATAATAGGAAATGTCCTAATGATATTTTCATGTCTCTTTCCTTCATGATGTACTGACTAACTCTGGAATCTGTCTGTTGTGTAATAAAGAGTCCATGAAAATGGCAAAAATTAGTATTTGGAGTGTCTTTTCCTGCTTTTGTTCTGAACTCTCAAAATGCAGGGGTTATCAAACATACAGTTCAAGTGGCTTGCCAGGAATTTCTCAGATGAACTGCAGAGAGAGTGCAAGAAGTTGTAGCCAAGGTCAGTCTTGAAAAGATTAGAATTCAATTGCCAGCCCTCACATTTTGATTTCAATCTCAAATGTTTCCTGAGAGGTGCTCTGTATTTGTTAGGTCTTCTGTCTGTATTGTGTTCCTGCCAAAACTTCTCATAATACTCCTGACACTATCAAAGATCTGTAGCATATAGTGACATAGGTAAATATATTTATATATAAAAAAACCCAAACCACTCTGTCAGATATTTCCACTCACACCAGTTATTCAAGGTTCCTTTAAAAGGGTAGACTTCAAAGCTGCAGGCCTTCAAAACTGCAGCACCCTAGTCTTCTCTCTTGTTTCAATATACAAATATAGTATTTGCCAAAAAAAGGGAGGAATTAATAAAATGTAGTAGTGGGACAGTGGCAGTGTGCACCAGGTTTAATGTGTTCTGTGCATTATAAATGTTCCCTCTTCCCACCTCACAATTGCTTCCAGGAAGTCTCTGGAGTAGTTGACCAAAATGATAGCTGGATTTCAAATCCTTTCTTTTCTGGTTTTTTAAAAAATACTGATACATAAAGAGGAAGAAAGTTGGAACAGCAGGAGTAATCAGGCAACCCTATGGTTAAGTAGCAAGAAGGAATTTGGAACCAAGAAGTATGTGATGGTGGAAAAACTAGTTTATCTTTCTTCCAACTATCCATTGTTAATCATCATTTTTCTACACCTTTCCTACCACACTGAAGTGCCCACTCATTTACCCTTCTAAAGTGCAGGAGTGCCCATTTGAGCGGAATGGAAGCTGGAAATGCAAAAACAATAGCATGTGGTTTACCATATTCTTGGAATTCTAAGCTAGTTTGCTCCCTGAAATACAGAGATAAATGTGTGTAGATCTTAAAAACTGTCTTAGTTCAATTGTTGTGAGCGGTTACATAGCATTAGGGACAAGACTGATTTGCTGCCTTACCTGTCCCTATGCATTCTAAGGTAGTCTATGTTTGGGGGTCTGCTTGTCTTCCAAAATCAGAGTTTTTCCCAACTCAGGCACAATTTCTCTTATCTGTCTTTTCAATGAATTATTTTTGTTTTGACCTCTTCTCTAGATGCTGTTATTAGAGTCTGACATGTTCAGCAGCTGCAGGAAGCAGAGCAGTGACCTGACTGCTCTTGAAAGTTGTTGCTCCAGTCGCATAGCATGACTTCATTTTGTACCTCCTAATAGATTAAAAAAAAAAAAAGTTGAATAAAGCAGTTGTGAAAGTGAAAACAATATATTTGGCACCTAAACATATGCAGGTGAGCTGAGCCTGAGCTGAGCAAGAGTAAAAATGTTATTTCACTTAACAGCTGAAAGAGGAGGGAGACAATGATCTGTGCAATAGCACAGACTGCTTCAGGTGGTTCAGGTCTGCACTGGAGAACTCTTCACTCTCTGTGGAAAGAAGCAACTGCATATGGTACAGAATAGAGTAAGAAGCCCAGAGCAGTTGGTTATTTTAGGTTTTTATATGTTCAGGGGATTAGCATCTTTAAGGACAGTGTGGTGCTGGGATAATTCAGCTAGTTTGAAACAATCTAACTTGAGCACTTAATCAACATGAGTATCCACATGGGCTGAATCACCCCGCAAATAATGTTACAGGCACAGCCAGAGGTGTTTTGTATTTGCCAAAGAATAAAATAAATCCAGTTGTGGTTCAAGGTGTGGGGGTCAGAAATCAGGCCATGTGGCAGTGTTGTTTGCAGAACTGCTTGATAGGTCAAGTAGGAGAAGTCTTGGGTCTGTCTCCTGGTTGCTGTAGTCCTAGAAAGAGAATTGGCTTTTTCAGTTGCATCCAGTGATGTTTAAAATGTAGGATTTTGAGGGTAGTAGTATTCTGGTAGATGCTTCTGATTTTGTTGTTATCTCCGGTGCTGCTTGACCTTATAGAAAGACTGAATATACATAATAATAAAGACTTCCTGTGGGGTGGCTAAGGGAAAGTTCAGTTCTTGTCTGTATGAATGGACAAGGTAGCAATATGCTCTAAGCTGCCTCAGCCCTTGCAGTCAATCAGTTCATCCCCTTTGTGCATCTGCCTGCTAGTTCTGAAAGGTTGCCATAGCCTGGGATGCGTTGTGGTTCTTACCCATGCTTTGTTGTGTTTCTTTCTTGCAGGAGGACTGCCTTTGGACTGTGAGCCACCTGGACAAGGTGATGCAGTTGTACCTAGAGGGTCAGGCCTGGATGGCTGGGATTTAAGGTAAACCTTTGCTGAAAAATACATACAGATCCAAACCAAGAACTATGGGTTGTTGTTTGGTTTTTTTTTTTTTTTCCCCTCCTTTTTTTTCTGGAGGTGTTTGCATCAAACATTTAAAGGAGGATCTGTGTGTGCCTTCTAATGCATATGTACTATAATAAAATGCAGTGATATTATGGTTAAGATTCCAGAGTAGCCAGAGGAACTTCAGAAAAGCTGATTGGTATTTAAATATAGGAGATGCTAATGCTGCCTTGGGAAGAAATGTTATTCAATAAGGAAGTAGCAATAAGAGTTCCTGAAACTTCTTCTGAGAACTCACTGGGAGGCAGCAGGCAGCTAAGGTGGACCTCCTGTTCCAGCCTTTCTATTATTCCTTCTTCCAAATATTGTATAACAGAATAGCTTCAACCATTCTAGATCATGTACAATTCCTTCAAATGTAATACTTTAATTAACTACAGATCTGTACTTTCTTTCATGTTGTCCACTCTTCATGTTGCAGACTTTTGATTGAATATTTGCAGTTTAGATTTGATTCAGGATTTTTATCAGCTCTTAGCTATGGAAAAGCATTTCCCTATGTGAACACAAATCAAGAACAAAAGGGACCTTTTTGTGTGTGGAAGTGCATAGCAGGTTCTGTTGGTCCCACAAAGGCAGAGCTTGCAAAATTTCTGTCAAGCGTGGAATTAATCTTGCTCTTGGAGAATTGTGTAATTTTGGTTCCTGGAGAGATGTGATTTCTTGGACGTGATCAGGAATGTCTCAGTGGTTTTGAATCAGCAAAATTAGTATGTAGATGATCGATCTTTTAATATTCCTTAAAGAGAATTGATGTCTAATTCTGGTCGTACTGCCAGGCAAGAGCTGTCATGCTATTAGTTCTTTTGCTACTTGTAGCCTAAGTTTTCTCTCAGAGGTATGCAAGGCACCATTTCAGCTGTTGCTCCAGAATTATGTAAGGGCTGTTTTCCTTGCGACTTGTCAGAGCTTCTGAAGTCTGGGAGAACTGTGTAAAGAGTGGAAGTTTGAATGAAATCATCTTCTGCTGGTTTTAACATCTTACTTAAAAAGAAGGAAAGTGAGAGACTGGGAACAGTGCTTACTCTCTCATGTGCTAGAAAGCCTGAAAAGTTGTGAGGCATTGCAGTAGAAAAGCAAAACCAAACCTTGATTCCTGAAGGTTTGAGCTTGGAGCATAGTCATGGAAAACATGAACTGAATCTTGACAATTCAGGATTAAAGCATATTAGCAAAGTTTCCTCCAAAAATGTTAGAGCAAGCACATCACATCACAGTTATTAGCTGCTTACTTTCTATGCAGTGAATAATTTAATGAAGGTGAGCAGAAGTAGCATATTCTTGCAAGACTAATACAGGTACTTAAAATTATGTGAACAGTCATGGGAATTTAGTTTTTTAAGGGTAATATGGACTTCTTTCAGCAAAGACTCAAGTCAAGCCTTCAGAGAATTTCTTGCTGAACTTATTTCTTAGTATGTACCATCATAAATGGTTGTAAGCTTCAGAAGATGATGCTGTTAGACCATGTGAATGAGTATTCTAATTTTTAAAAATCAGCAACAAAAAAGAGGTTTATTTTAGTAGAGAACAGAAGTTTAGTAGAGAACAGAGTACAGAACTAGAGTTTGTTAACAGTATGCAATTTACACACTTGATGTGACACAGCCTGGACCATGTCAGATAACTGAGCCATGGGCTATTTGGATGGAGTCTTCAGATGAACGTGTTCATGTTTTTCCACAGCATCTTGGAATACTGTGCAGTATTTACTGTACTTGTTACTGCCTTATAACATATATCCATTAAGCAATTACATGGACTTCAGATTATCTGACTGAAAAATTATGGGATAAAATTGGTGATTTCTGGAGGTCATGACCAGCTTTCTACTTCATTGCTGGAGTTGCATCCAGGACTGACCAGTTGACTTTAGAGGCTGGGAAGTGTGCACTCTATCAGATGAGTCACTTATACCCTCTTTTCATACCATTACAAGAGAAACTGTTTATGGACAGGTATTTGTTTTTTTAATTTATAGTATGCTAACTTTGCTAGCAGCATACCATTTATCATGTGCTGTCTGTATTGCATAGCTTCCACAAAGTCAACAAAGCCAAGGCTTCATGTGCAAATTCATGTGCTGTCTTGCTGGACACTTTAGCAGCATTGCTTATATGTGAGGAAATGTACAGTGTTCCTTTTAATACTGGTGTAATTTTAATTACATGAATTTCAGCCAACTCTTGCTGGCTAATATAGCTTGAAAAACAGCAAACGGATTAATTTCTGCCATCTAGAATGGAATTGGAACATGGGAGATGCCCAGCTTTTGTAAATCCTATGTCTGTGCAGCAGTCCCCTTCAGGATAATGTTCTTGCTAGCCTAACTGAAAACTTCATCCTCTCCCTTCTGAAAGTAAAGGCAAATAGATGTATTTCCTTTTTTTCTAGGATATCAGTGAGATTGTTCCTATCTACTATGGTTTCAATTCAGCTGCTTCTCCAAATGCTTTGTAAGCTGAATTATTAATGCTTGCACCATTTTAAAAAATAGTACATGCAGTACCTCATAATCCATTGCTGACCCAGCAGTTGGGGATTTTTTTTTGCTGTTTTGGAAACGGTTTGCTTGAACTTCTGCATTTTACTGTTCCAGGACAATGGCACTGGACTTCTTGCAAAAGCCAAGCTTACAGGAAATGTCATCCTGTCAAAAGTAGTTTGTTCTTACACAGCATTTGATAATGCTTTTCTTAAAATATATTTGTTTGGCATAAGACCTGTTGTGCCTGGTGTTCTCTGGCAGTGTTACTCACTCTCAGTTTACCTGAGGATGGGAGTGTTAATGTTGCATTTTCCTCTCTCTCGCAGAGAGTCAAGGTCTTGTGTACTTAAAGGTCTTCCCCCTACCAGCTCTTCCCCTTCTACCTTGTTGGTAAAAACAAGTGTTATACTGTTTTCTCCATAAGTTCCTCCCAGTCTTTTGGATTGCATTACTTGAAGGTATCCTCAAAACTGATTTTTGTTGTCATGAATTTTATTTAGACCATTGGAAATTTTGAATGAAGATGTCAGGTAAAAAAGGGTGGAATAGGAGGAGCGCAAAAGCTTCTTCCTTACTGCTGCATTTTTGTTCAGACTAATAATTATTGGTAAGAAAGAAGCTATGCCTGATATCAAAACCAAAAGTTAATATGTATCTCTGCACATGGCCTCTACATGGCTTTTGCCAAATGTCCTTAGCTATTTTTTATGGTCAAAACAACATCCTGACTATTTGAGAATTGTAAACTTTGGTTGAAGCCATTCAGTTCAGTTCTGACACTGCACTTCTTTCTGTAGTATGGCTTTTGAGGAGCAGCCTGTCCACCTGGGTCATTTGTCCCTAATTTCCATTCACTGAAAGATTTCATATTTTTTCTGGGATCTGGATTACTCATGCCTCTTCCCAAAGCTCTTATTGCAGTGCCCTATAGAAAACATCAGAAATTTTCAACCTTAAGAATGTGTTTCCCCCTCAAACTGCAATGACTCAAGTGTGTTGCTGTAAAGCCACACTGCAAAGTGAGAGAGGGTCAAGAAATCTGAGAAGTGATGATTCAATTGTGCTGCTTTTGCTAATTTCTTTGAATTGTGAATTCTGATTTCATCAGTAGCGTCTACAAACCTCGGTGTTTGTGACTTGCAACTGATACCTTTTCTAAAAACAGAAGGAGGCAGGAGAGAGAGTACTCTGTTTATTTCAACAACCACAAGCAACACTTCCAAAATACACTTGTGGTTGTATCGCAGAGTTATGAATCTTAGGTTATCTGGTGGTGAGTAATGTGGTGAGACAGTAGCCTAATATGTCCATGCTTTATTTAGAAAAGGTAGTTCTTATCAGAGGCAAGGAACACCGGTGTTTCACTCTCTGTGCTTGCTGAACCCCTAAGGACAGATATCAAATCTGTTGACAGTTTATGGTGCCCAGACACAGCACCTCCCTCTCGGGGTCTGACTGCAAGTTCTTAAGGATTTTGCAATATAGAAAGAAACAAATTCCTTTCCCTGTCCAGCTGCTCACCCAAATGCACTTTTTAGGCTGTCCTGTGGTTTGATCAGAGTTAACAATGGGTTGTGATATCTCTTGACCAGATAGATTTTTCGTTTTTAAACACTATTATCTCACTAGAGAGGAGGCTCACAAACAGATTGTAACAGCTTTCCAAATTCTTCAGGCAGAGCCTAGATTGTACCAATTATTACCCCTAGAGAATCCTGGAATTAAGAAAATATCACTTAATTTTCCTCACTACAGAGTTAAACCTGTAGAGTCTAGGAGTCTGGGTGTGTGTCTTCAGTAAGACAATAATCTTTTACTGTTCTGCCTACTTAAAAATAAAATGGAAGAGCACAGTCCTCCCTGGCAAACCAGGAGATGCTCAATTTTGGGATTATATACAGTTTGCATTGAGGATAAACTGGATTGGGGGTCATAGGCTTTGACACAAAATGTGTGGCTTTATTCCCATGGACAGACACTGCAGCAGAACTGGGGATTACTGAAGACTGGGACTGTCATCCCTGACTTGCCACCTTCTCCTCAATTCAGAGCACAGGGAATTGTTCATCCCCGTGGCAATAACATCACTGTAATTTGTGTCTGATAGTGAAAGAATGAATGATTTATTCTCCCAGAAAGACAGAAAGTATTTGTGTTGGGTTTGGTTTGGTTTTTTTAACGTTGTTGGTATTTGGTGTTTTTTTAAGATAAATAAAAAAATCCTCTGTGAGTCATTTTAGGCTCTCACAGAAACTTGAATGTGCTAAATGGGTAGGTTCCCCTAGCTGAGCCAATGGGGATGGCCAGACACAGGCAACACTTTTATCCCACGAAAGGGAGGAGGGGTGAATGAGCCAGAAGATATAAGCTGAAACAAAGCCATGCTGTCCTTCTGAGTCATTCGCATACACTGGATGGGTAAGGCTTCCTGCTTCCTGGGACACACAAGTGGGGTCATGATTCTAACAATGGATGCTGGTAAGTCGCTTTTTATTAAATTTGTCTGGGGTTTTTCTTTCTGGGAAGTCTCTCCTTCCCCTCCCCTGCCCCCCCACGCCAGCTGAAAAGAAGCTATCTGTAAACTGGGAAGCTGAATTGTTAAATAAGAGCCTGCTGAACCCAGACTTCGCACGTTGTGTGCACTTCACTGTGTGTTACCCTGGTGTTATTTCTTGACTGTTACTCACTGAAGCACATATCCTCTCCTGCAAAGCAAGACCTCAGAATCAAAAGTGTGTCTGTTAATTTGTACTTCTGTCTTCATTGGGACAGAATCTGTGGCCTGAGAAGTGTGTGATGTCTCCCTCTCTTTGATGATAGAGCTGATAGTGTCTGGAAGATACATTCTAGATGTTAGGCTTATTGCAAAGGGATAGTTGTTAACTAATGTATTGTCTGTGGCTTCCTCTGCTCTGTGTTTACAGAAATTTTGTACTGGGGAGGAAGAGGAAGAAACTACTGTATTTCTGTGGTAGGCAGCTCTGTTTTATGTGCTTGTAGTCAAGGAAGCCTCTGTTCTATGAAAAAGCACATGCAGGATTTTTATTTTTTATTTAAATTAGGTACAAACATGAAATCTTCAATATAGTTTCTTGTGTGATATGGAGAATGAATGTAGAGTGGTTTCTATAAAAGAAACAAGCAATCCCTGTCTTGCTTCTAGAGAGGGGGTGTGTTTCCATGTCATAACTTGCATCCTTCAAATTCCACAGTAATAAAAGACCTTGGATTTTAATGGTTATGGATAGGGCATAAAGCACCAGTGATTGTGCTGTGGCAGCATGCTCTCGGCTGCTCTTTCTCTATACCAGCTGCAAGCATGCCTGCTGCATTTTTAAGAGCTCTGTTGAACTTTTGTCAGCTGCTGGTTCAGCTACTTTTTTTTCACCACAATGCAGAAGCATAATGTGACATATTCTACAAACTCTATTCAAAATTATAAACTTACTCAGGCAGATCTTGCTGGTCTGTTTTATCTACTTGTAACATGCTGAGTTTACTCCATGCTAATGAAATTCTCATTGTCCCTCATTTATTTGAATTGATTCAGTTGGGTATTTTCTAGGTCCTAAAGAGAAAAATGTCTGTGTCTTTGTATAGCTCTTTGACTTTACTGAGACTTCCAGAAGGAAGTCCGAGACCCAACTCAGTTCTTCATGCACAATTTAGAGGAGACAGCATTTCACCCACCCGCACTTAATTGAAGTTGTTTTGTTATTGTCTTTGTAGGCAGCTAGTGACTCTTTTTGGGTTCAAGGTATGTTACATGCTTTGCAAATCAGTTAAAAACCAGACCCTTTAACTGAGATAATAAAATTTAACACAAGCGCTAAGATGAGTAAGATGGTACATGGCTGACAATTTTCCATTAAGTGGAAGCTGATGATTTTTATATTTTGGCTCTTCCATTAGGGTAGCTTCTAGAGGCCCTTAAAGCAGTGTGCATATCAGGAATTGGCAATCCTCTTCTACCCTTGCTTGAATAAGAAGGGTGGATGCCTAGATGTAGATGTCCTGCCCAGTATTTTTGGAGGATGTCCTGGCAATGTTCAGAATTTACGTGCTTGTGGGAGGTAGAGATACAGTCTTTGCCCACAAGACACTTCTTCTCCTTTGAAGTACCAGAGTTCCAGTGGAGTAATTGATGTTTTGGGATGTAATATTTTGGAAAGACTGGTGGGATGTTAATAATATATGTTTGAAAATATACCTTTTATTTGCATATACCTACATGCTTGCATTGTGCACTGTTTCTTTGCGCTGTGAGGTGAACCGTGAAGATAATACTGCTCACCTATGTTTTGTTGGATCCAAACCTGCTTTTTTTCTCAGAACAATGTCACTGCACTGGTTTCTCAGTAATTACTATGCTCTTTTAGTCCTAGTGGTAATTTTCAGTTATACCAACTTACGTGGTTAGTAAACATATATTTTGGAAGCTTTTAATTCTGCGAGAATTCTTAAATTATAGTTCTCAACTTCTTTGTGGGAAAATGGTTCTAACTACCTGAAAGGAAACATTGCAATTCAAGGATTTATAACAGGGTATTCTAGTACTTCTCAAGTATATTTAGGTTACAGAAAAAATATGCAAGCAATTCAGTGCCTTATGCCTTAATCTGGGACATGGATAGTGCTCCATGAAGTTTATCTGCTTTGTTTCATCCACCTTTTAAAGCTGCGCTTGTTGCTCTTGGAACTGTTTGCTTATTTCAAATTATGTGTTTGCTTTATAAGTCAGGGCTGATAACTTCTTTTTTATGGGCATCAAATACTTAAGCTGTTTTTTAAGAGAACAGAACTTGTCTTCCTTAAGGTAGTTGTAAGAATACTTGTGCATTTGTTTCAAAATTTATTTGATGGGTTTGATTCTGCTGTGTTTGCCTTAGCAGCTTCTAATTTCTGTCAGGAGGAGGACTGAAAATGTTTTGGACGGGGGGAATAAAAGGGAGACAAGACAGAGCTGACAGTGTAATTGGATTTGAAGCAGCTACAGGCTGGGGCTGTTGCAACAGCTGATTTGATCCTTCTGAGTTTCAAGAGCTATTTATGGTAGATTAGCTGTATCAAAGCTCTACTGTTCCAACCATAAAAGGCTGGTCCTATGTGAAGTTGCCACACTGCATTTGGCTTAGTCCTCAGAGGTTGGAGAGCCTATAGCTTTTTATGTGGATAAATCCAGTGATGGATGGAAATACTAAAGGCAGATCAAGGAATAACACTGTTGAGGACTTCAGATGGCAGCGAACTCTTAAAAGGAGATTTTCACTAATAAATTTTTTGCTCTGATGTTTGGAATCAGCACTTGGATATAGCTCCTGCATATTTACTGCATTTGGTGAACGCATGCTTTTAGGAAAGCGCTGTTCTAAATTTATCTGACTTATCTGAATCATCTTGACTGCACATGTACTTGCCAGCCATGCATGTTGATATTTGGTAACTTTTGTGAAGTCACTTTTCTGTTTTCTAAGTGGGTGAGTGTTAGCTTCTTGGGAAAAGAATCTTAGCTGACATGAGAAACTTCTTTAAAACAAGAATTATGAAGTACTTGGCCAAAGAGAGCTACAGGCATTATCAGTAACTATTTTGAGAAGACTTTGACCCCTTTTGCTGCATCTGTACCTTCTTTCTGTCCTCTTTGTGTAAAGGCAGACAAGTGGATTTTGTACAGGATTCTGAAGTAAGTAGCACCTCACTCGGGCAGCTTGCACGCCGTTGCTTGAGCCAGTTGTTTGTGAATATTCACAGCATTGTCAGGTTGAAATGCAAGTGGGTTTATTCCAGCCTGTGCATGCCAGTCCTCCAGCCTTCCTTAAGCCATTTTGTCTTTTTATTCTTGTGGTTTTGCTTAGAAGATGAGTTCATTCTGCTATGAATGGAAAGTCCTGTTGCTGGTTGGTTTGTGTGATGTGTTTCTCTTTTCTTTTTAGGTTTTATTATGTTAACCTTAGCCACAGTACTACAAACAGCTATATGAACACTTCTATAATAACAAAACTTTCAGTGGTATTTTTCTCTTGTGTTTAAGAAGTTCTATAAATACATGGGAGTACTGTTGCATTGGATAACTGTGCTCTATTTTGAGACTTGGAGCATTCTGAGGAAGACTTGCTCCAAGTTTCCATTCTCTTAGTTTTAAACATTACCAGGACACTGCAGGTAGAAGAGGTAGAAGTTAGTGGCACTGTTTTACCTTCTTCTCCTGCAGGGATATCTTTGCTTGCAGTCCCTCCAGCCATTTGTTCAGAAGGTTTGCAGCATTGTCAGGTTGAAATGTGAGTGGATTTATTCCAACCTGCTTAAAGGGGGGGATCATAAAGGACAGGTGGATTGAAAGGCGAGTTTCCTTGCTTCAAGGATATTCCAGGTGCTGTATTTTAATCACCAGAAACACAAGAATAGTGTCCTTGACAAAAAAAAAATTCTGCTTCTCAATTTCCCTTTCAGGAACTAGCAATTTAAGGCCACCTTCCATTTTATTAGGATCATAAATCTGTATTTCTCTGTCAAATTGATCTAGAATTTTTTATTCTGAATTATATAAACCTTTGTTTTAGCCCTGGGAATACCAGAAGACAGAACATGTCTGGAGCATTACTACTTTAAAACCACTTTAGTGATAGGAATATTGTATTGGAATAAACTCCCCCATATAGTGAATCTTTCTCCCACAGACTTTGTTAGATATTTACATGTAAATAATCACCTGTATCTGCATATTTTATAGGAGATTGAATCCTTCTACCTGCAGAAGCAGTGAGCACTAGGAAGAAACTGCCTAAAAAATATACTCCTTCAGATATCTTCTTAATTTTTGTGTTGTATAACAGATGTGTGCTTCAGTCTGGTACTGAGTTGTAAATGCTTTTACATTGCTTCCAATAAAATGAGTGTTTTTAATAAGCATCCTTTTTTATACGATCTGATTTTCTTTTCCTTTGCTAATTATATTTTAAAAAGCAAGTTGCTATAAATTGCTCCACCATTTTAATATGCCTGTTGTGTTCCTGTAAACCTGCTAGAAGGTGTCAATGCCTTAAAGTCTTAAAACAGACCACAGAGACATCAGATATGGAAGTTAGATACCACTGAGTGTGCAGAAGCTCTTAACTTGAATTTCAGACTTAAGTGCACTAAGGGTGGAATGCAGGAAACATTTTGATTGATGAAAAGTAACAATATCAGCTTCTCTTTGTGCAGCAGAGGTTTAAACTTGTTAGAACAGGTAAATTTTCTTCCCTATCTCAATGTAAAAGTTAATTCTGCCTCTCCCATGTTGTTTTGTCTTGATTGTGTTGCTAAATGACATTTTTGGCAAAAATTTCCAGTAGGAAGGAGGATTGCATATTTTCTCTGAGCTTTATTCAGCAGGACTATAGCTGTGTGCTTGACATTTCTTCACTAAATTCTTTGTATTTGATACTTTATATGGGATAAAGGTAGGGGGGAACATAAAGCAGTTTTAATCTGTCTTTAACTATGCCATGTTTACTTTCTTATACAGAGAAGATTACACTGTAACTGTACATGGAACTCCCCAGAACTATCTGGTAGAGGAGAATGAAAATGGTAGTGCACATTGCTCTTTCACAGTGAGTCCAGGTAGGCTCAGAGATGGTGGAGGTGAGCCATTTGTGACCAAGACATTTAGACAGGTCACTGGAAGCTTTTGCCAGTTTTCTGTTTGGGAAGCGTCTGTCTTACACATCATAAGACAGTATGAGCTGAGGTTTCTCTTGTCTCTATGTTGATGAAGTGGTTTGAAAGCTGTATATAGTTTAGTACATTTGTTTATGCAAAAGGTGGTTAAGAATGTGTGGAATTTGTGGTTTGTGGTTTTGGGGGTTTTTAAATGCAACATTGTAATTTTACTTTCTTAGGACGTGTTCACAAGATCAGGTGTCTATGAAACCTTTAATGTAATGAACAAAGGAGAAAATTGCACAAGCTTATTTAGTTTAAATTGCCATTATTTGAGTTCATGTTTGCTCCTAAATGTGTTGGCTGTTGCGGATGGAAATTTCACTGTAATTTTTCAGGAGGCAAAAGCTGTGGAATAGTTTGCAGGAATAGAGTGGCTGAGCTTATTCACTTTGCAGAGGCCTTGCAGTCTGCAGCAGTTTTTCTTGCTGAATGCAAAAGTTTCTGTCTTCTGTTTCTGCATGGAGAAGCCTCCATTTGGCTACTGCAGGGGAGAAGTGAGCTTGCAAAGGAATTAGTGTGCACAATGGTCTCACCTTGTTAATTCCCTGCTTTTGCTATATTCCCAGCCAGACACTTGAGAGTTAATAGACACATTGGAAGGTCATGATTTTTAACGAGCAAAACATGTCCTGCTTGGAGTCTGCCTTAAGCAGATAAGAATGCATTGGGTAACTGGTGGTAAAAATGCTTCTGATGTCACTGATTCACATGGTGGTGTGTTGAAGGGAGTCTTTCAGTACAGAGGGTACAGCAATTATGCATTAACTCTTTGATGATTTATTTGGATTTGGTTGATGGAATGGTCTCTCTTTGCTCTAATGATGCCAGGCTTCAGGTATAAAAAAAAAATATGTGAAGTCAGTTTTCAAAGACCCAGATTAAAATTATTTGGCTTTCCATGTCTCTCTTCATGTACACAAAAAAATCATCACGAGGAACTTGGACATCAAGCATCATGTGTCATAGTATTTAAGGCCAGATACATTTCTAAAGCAATTTGAGCCTCCATCATTATGAAGGAAGTGTGCAATTTCCTGACAGAACTGAGCTGTTTGACACCAAAAAATGCCATGCTGTTACCGAAGGGACTGCACTCAGGTGTTAGTCCAGAGATTGTGTGCCAAATTACTGTGAGAAGTAAATAATATTTCTGTGGAGTTAATGACTGCCAAATGTGCTCCTTGTGGCTTATACCTGTAAAACTCTTGGCAGTCAGCAAAGATGTGCAGGATTTCATTCTTGCTCTGTTATATCAGCCTTAGATTTAGACAAAATTACTGTCTATTCCCTAAAATAAAACAAAGGTAGCACTGTCTCCCATCAGCTCTCTGTGGAAGGATGAAGGACTGTGGATCACTGTTTCAAAACAGTTGCACCAAATGATCTAGAGAATATGCAAGTCATATGTGCTTCACATGTGACTTTTTCAATCTTGCCCTTTCTGACAAGAAGCCCAGTTAAGCCTCAGAGACAGCTAGAATAACTCTTTAACTCTTAGAAAAGAATTGCCCCAACTGTTTGTATTAGAGTGAAAAATGGACAGTATTTCAATGTCATTTTCCATTAAGTGGCAACTGGCCCTGAAAGCAAGGGGAAATCCTACTGAAAGCAGCATTTCAGGCAGCTGTTGGCATTCCAGCGGTGTCTAGGGTTTGGTAAGACTAACCCTGCAGCCACAAGTTAGGTCTGGGAGTTGAGACCTGGGCTCATTTGGCTTTGGTGTCAGTCATTGTAACACCTGCCTGCCTTCAGTTCCAATAAAAAAAACCTGCCAGATGTTTTAACACAGGCAACTGGAGCTGAACAACCAACACAGTTGTTGCTCCAGCAGCACTGGATTTCACTTTTTTACCTCTTCATTGTGAAGAGAAGCAGCTATTTTTTGTGGTGAGTAAAGCTAACCTTGAATGATATATTTCTTATTGTAGTCAAACATCCAGGGCATATAATTCATTTGAAAAGCAGACTCAAGGCTTTCGTTTTGGTAATTCTAAGCAATGTGAAGCTGAGGCAAATAAAGCTTACTGCATACCCTAGAGTTAGTTTTTACTAACCTGTTTCAAACAAAAGAGATATGCTAGTTCCCTGAGTTGCACTCAGCAAAAGCTGTGTGAGTTGTACGCTTTGAAAACACAGCTCAGCCCCCATCCTTTCATTCTGATTGGATAGTAAGGGTTGGCTTGGCAAGTAAGGAAACTTCACATTTATAGATGAAGGTTGAGTTTTAGAATGGGAAACTTCATTTCATACCGTAAAATTAACTCAGGTCTTTAAAGGCTGCATTACAGATTTAAAAACCAAATTCTCAGGTTGAAGTTTCCCATATTTCTTTAAATTCCATTACTTAAACTAAACTTTAAAAAATAGCACAGAATATGTTTTGGTTATAGAGTTCTGCATACTAAAATACTCTGTTTATCCGTACACAGATATGTAAAGGTGTGCTGCAAGTGTAATTGTGACCAGATGCAGTTTTGACATTGTCAAACTGCATTGTGAGTTTATATGTGGAATTATTGGAAACTGTAGCTCTGCAAAAAATCAACATTGCATTTTCAGTCAACCAACTGTACTGAGAATGAACAAAACCATTAGAACTTTTCTTGTGGTCAATTCTGCTTACATAGAAAACATCTAGAATTGTGTTTCAACTGACTAGAGTGGTTTTGTACCCAAACACTTGTGGAAGAAACATCTGTTTGCAAAAATTGTTTGTATTTGATGTGTGGACAACTTTTATTTTTTCTTTCCCCTCTTGTTGACACGAAAGGATAAGGGTCTTTTGGCTTATTCTGAGCAATAAGGACTAACTGAACTGACCACATATGCTGACAAAGGTAAATTTTATGAAGTAACATGTAAATCTACCCTTGACATCTGCCAAGGATTTTGGACGAGTGGGGATCAGGCAGGTAGATACGTGTGTGTACACCTGTGTAAAGGGCAAACAGACATAAATGTGTTGCTGCCCTGAGCAGCTACAAGTGGTGCAGTGAAGGGCCAGGCGGGCTCAGAGCTGCTGCCAGCAGGGTTGGAGTGTAGGAATCCATACCAAGCCTTCATCAGGGCTCCTGATTGTTGTGTGCATCTGAAGAGTGACCTGTCCAGATGGAGATCTTGCAGTGGTGGGAATGGCATGTTTAAGATGTAGAAAACCTGGCTAGGTTAAGTTCTTTTAAAAAGTAGCCAAGAAATTGTTGTCTTGAAGTACATTACAGCTCAGAAGGACAGATTTGATGATTACATGCTCATTTACAGCATAGCGTGCCATGTAAGATAAGTGTTCAGATCAGAGGAACTCTGAAAGGAACTGAAAGAGCTGTGAAGTTAAAAAAAAGCTCCTGTATATGCAAATGTTTGGCATTTCTCTTCCGATCAGAGGCTGGAAGCCTTTGCTGTTCAGTCATTAGATGAAGTCACAACCCTTTATATGTAAGAGCTATGTTTAGGTGGGCAAAGGAAAATGATCCATCCTGGCACTTACTCAGAGTGAGTCATAGAGGCCTAGATTTTCTGGTGTTAATTGTGTTTCTGACTATTTGGACTATGTATATTTGCTGGCTATATGGATTTGTAAGCGTTAAGTCAAAGGAGAAAACATAGTATCAACACTTCTGTCCAACATTTTGTCCTCTGAGTAAGTAATGTGTTCCAGACATATTAGTTAGGATTCATAGCAATTACTAATTGCAAGAAAAAAAGCATAAAATCATCTATGAGACTTTGTGTTCTTTGTAGCTGCCCTGCTTTAAGCCAGAGAGGCCAAGAGTGGCCTTGTTGTAGACTGGTCTTTAGGGCTGTCTTGAGGCTTTAGGTGGGTAAATTTCAAAATGAGATCTCCTCAATTTTTGTTTAAGGCCAGGGTCACCAATTTTGTTCTTCTGATATCTTTAGGCAGCTGATGGTTTGGATTGGCAGATAGGAACAGTGGAAGTGGCAACCTTGCTTTAAAATACCAATTTAGGAAAATTTGCTCTGGAACCACTCTCTCCAATAGCATGAGTTGAATACATGGCCACACAGATCAGGAAACTGCTCTTATCAGAAATTTCTTCCACTTCTCTCAAGTCCTCTGGGCTGCTCATACCTGCTCACCATGGCTGTGTCAGCATGGGTGCTGAATTAGCAGCAGAGGAAGAGTCAGGCTTTGAAGAGTGGCTCAGTGTGGGAGTGGGTGTGTAGGGAACACTGTGTTGGCTCGGGTTAGATGGCAAGAGAAGATATAAAAACTGGAGGGCCTATGAGCTCTGTGAGGTTCCTCAGTGCTTTGCTTTCACCTCATCAGGTAGGATGTCAACATGTAAATGTTTGTGATGCGAGGTCTGTCATACTGTGCTCATGACAGCCTGTCTGCTTGATTTAGACTTAAGAAAATGTTGGTAAGACACATAGGAAAATGTGCTGTACGAGGGTTGGGCTAATATTCTTATGCAAAAGAGAACTTTTATTTTAAGACACTGTATTGATTCTTGGACTTGTTCTCAACATGACTACTGCTGTGTCTTCTAGGCCAGTATTGAAACTGCCCACGATCTACTTGCCTCTGTGTAATGCTTCTGGAAGAGTGTCATGAGGACTTAAATTTGAACAGTCTTCTACTTGAAATTACTTAGTTCTGCACCTTTGATTTGAGATATATGTAAACTCTTTTCTTGAATGACCAAAGCTCATATACTGCCTGTGCTGGCTTGTTTGGACTTAGGTAAAAATAGGTATAAGTAAAATTGGGGCATAATTTTGAATTGCAACTATGAAAGAATTATATTTGATATCACAAGTACTTTACAGCTTGATTGAAGCCAACACAGAAGTAGCACACTGTAGTGAAATATTAAATGGACAAATATTTCTGATTGAAACCTAGGGCCCAGTAATTGAGTAGAACTTTATAAGTGACTTCAAGTGCCTTTGAGAGATTGAATGCAGACAATGAAATGTCATGACAGCACAACTCCATGGAAGTCAATTGTCAGGAAAGAAGTGACTCCACACATAATCCTCTCAGCAAATGCTTCAGATAAATCAAGGACTGTTTGACTCACTTTCTTGTACTTCCTGGTGTCATGAGTGGCCTTCCACAGCAGGCCACTTGCTCCCTGTGCAAGACTTTGGCAAGACAGAGAGGAGAGAAGCAGGAGTTGAGAGAGATCAAGGATTAGGGACCAGGCATTGAGATGGAAAGGTAGAGGTATCTTCAAGGGAAGCACTTAAAGAATCAGAATAAGCTGAGTCAGAAGGGGCCTACAAGGATCATCGAGTCCAACTCCTGGCCCTGCACAGCACCATCCCCAAGAGTCACAAGAGGAACTTTCTCATGTTTTTGTTTCTCCTGTCTTGATTGGATAAATGAGCTAGTTTAAACAGGATCTTCAGACGCCTCTGCTGGGAGCAGACAGGGTTGATATGCTGGGATGATAGTCTGAGATTTAATCTAAATATTGCATCATGGGATTACACCCTAGGAGGCATAAATGACTCGTTCTCAACATGACTTCACTTACATGACCTGTACTCTGACAATGCCTCATCCGGTACCTGGGCGTGTTTTACTCCTTATTCATGTCTTTGACTCAGTCTGTGAAACACAACTGCTGCTCAGCTTCAGAGTCTGAGGAATGGTTTGAGTTGAAATGAGCTTCAGGCTGATTAAGACTTCTGAATTGCTTCTCTCTTGTGACATCTAACAAATAGTTGAATTACCATGACGTTTTCTGGTGTCTGTGTTGCTTCCACGAGCACAGATTTTTGTGTTAAGCACTTTCACTGTTACCCGGGGAGCAAAGCACAAGTGTGTCCCTCATGTTGCTAAACTGGTGGGCAAAACCTAACCATGAAAGCCGATGGAGCTGAGATGTGCCCTTCTTCCTGCAAAAGGATGCCTCACTGCATCTCCTGCTGTGCAGACATGTGTGGCTCTTCCTCCACAGAGGAGTAATTTTGTCAGTTCACTGAAGGTTAAGTGTATTCAGTAGAGTTCAGTAAAAAACAATGTAGTTGGTGGTACTGTTCCCATGGCCATCAAGCTGTGCTCCCTGTGGGTGGTCCAGCAAGGCAGACAGGCTCAAAATGTTTGGAAATATGCACACAATTCAGGACCCTGAAGCTGGCCAACATGGCTGTCTATCCTACAAGAGTATTGGGTGCCAAAAAAAATTGGGCATTCAGCTTTATCCGGCCCATCATGTTTTTCTTTGTAGCTAAAAGTCTTTCTTAAAAGCACCTGCCAAGTGTTGTAGCTGTTTAGCTTTAAGGGTTGACAGCTACCCAAACCTGATTTTATTGCAGGCTAGAGATTTAACTGGCAAGCCACTAAAAATAAATAAATAAAGGGGGTTGATGGTGCTATAAGAGTTTTGCAGGCCAGACTCAGTTTGGATTTTTTTCACCTACTTTTGGAGCTCTTAGCAAAGCAACAATCAAGCTTTTGGGTCAGATTCTTGAAGTAAATTATTTTAAACTTCTGTTGCTTTTTAAAATAATCATAATAGTAAAAAAACCGCATTCTGCTTCTAAGGGAGATCCCATAGAAGTGAAAGGTTCCCCTTCTGCCTGCACCACAAAGCACAAGGGGGAAACAGGCAGCTTGTGACTTTGACAATAGGTCTTTGTGTTCTGAAGACATAGCATAAATTATTCCCTCCCCAAAGAAGGCTAGGAAGCTAAAAAACAAATCCAAATAAGCTGGTTTCTCTACAGAAGCCAAGCAGAAACGGTGTAACTCAACCACAGTGATGTGTGCTTGCTGTGCCCTGACCAGTGTCCAGGACTGCCTGCGATGCAGAGCTTTCCCCCAGGCACTGGTAGGAATTCTCAGTGGCCTTCCCAAACACCAGTTTCTGGCCAAAGCTGTGACCTGGGAGCTAGAGGAAGCATCAAGTGATGATGTTCTACAAAGCCATTTTATTTATGGTACTTCAGACTTTCTGGACTGGCCCATAGGCCATTGTATCAGTCACAATTTTAGCCTTTCCTTTTTTAAAATGGGATCATGATTACATCCTTCAGAACTTCTGACCTTTTTTCTTCACTGTTTCAGTTGCTGATCTCTAATTTCTCCTCCCTTTCCCTTCAGGGATTATATCCTTTCTATTACTTGTTATTCTTTATTTACATTTATCTTCTCTTTTTTCCTGCTGAGTGGTCTACAGGTTCTCTTTGGAGATGCCTTTAAATATTGCATTTGCCAAATGGTGCCGTTGGAAGTTACTCCTCCAAATTTAGAGCTTTTCATTGTTCTGTAAATATTTTGAGCAGGAACAGAAACCAGAAGCTTGAAATGCTCATTTATGACAGATCAAACCTCTTACCTTGTTTGTTCTGAAGCAGTGGTGCTGAGGGGAAAATCACATAATTGCATAAATTGTTGTAGGGTAAGGCTTGACAATAACTTCAGAAAGTTCTAACTAAATTTGTTTTGTCAGGAAATGACAAAAGTAATTCTGAGCTTTGCTGAGCTGCCTCTTTGCTGACAAAGGAGAAATATAGCTAAGGAATACGTAGGAGAAATGACACTATTTGGCTTTCTAGTTTTGCTTTACAGTTTGCATAACTATTAGAAGGAAGCTTCTGGCTTAATATACACCTGGTTTAATGCATTAAATGTAGCCTTGAATTTCACATTCCTTACAAGCTGTGCTCTAAATACTTGTTGTGCTATTCAGATTCATAAGAGCTTTTGATCTGCCTGCACGGTGAACTTTTATTGAGCTCTCCTTCTAGAACTGGAGATGCTTCACATCTGGGGATGGTTGGTTCACATGTCTGTGACATACAGTAATGTCCAAGCCAGTGGCCTAAAACTTCAGCACTGTCACAATTTGGAAAACACAAAAAACTGTCAAACAAATTACAGCTTGTGATACAGAAGAAATGTTTATGCCTCTTGGTAATGGACCAAAGTGTCACAAACTTTAGCTGTTGCAGTGTGCCAGTTCCATCTGTGTTGTAGCACTTGCTGAAACAAGCTGACTGTGGGGAGTAATTGCCTGTACACATCTGATAAACTCTGTGGTTTGGGCAACTGTTCTCTTATGTAGGAGCAGCCTTTGAAGGGCTGGCTGTTGTGTGCTTGGCTTGTAATTGCAGTGGCATGTAGGAGGAGAGAAACAGGAGGAGATAAGGGAGGAGCAGTTCTTGTAGCCTAGAACCGATGAGTCCTGTGAAGAAGCGTCACGTCCACTGGAGGGATTAACAGGCACCCTGAGCAGCAGCACTAGGTGTCTGCTGGGCCACTTAATCTCTATGAATTGACCCAGATAGCTGGATCAGCTGCAGCCTTGATGCATTTTCTGACTTGTAATAAATGTGCTAAGGATGAAGCAGAAGTAGTAGAACCTCTTTGAGCACTGGCATGCCATTGGGTTTTCATAAATCCCTGGAAGTGTAATGCTGGCAAATGAATATTCATAAACCAGGCTATTAAAATTTTAAGAGAACCTTGAGGGGATGATGATGATGATGTCAGATTCCAGAGTTAATTATAGAGGTGGTAAAGCTCTTGGCTAACTAGGCTGAACATACTCTCACAATAGTTTTAACACAATACAACAATCAGAGGGAGCCACGGTGTCGGACGTAGGTTCTCAATCTCTTAATATATTCCTTGAACTGAAAGTCTAGCAATGCAGGGAAGAGGAAGTATTTACATCCAGCTACTGTGGAAATAAATCACCTTCTAGTGGTTGAGTTGCTGTTTGTCTTTTGAACTTATTTTTGTCACTGAATTGATTTCAGTTTCTGGCTCATTCACTTGTCATAAATTGCCCTGCAGGGTTGGGCTGCCCTGCTGTGGTGGCTCTCTTGAAAATTGCCAATTGTTATATGCAATCTGTAGTGTTCATGAGCCTTATTACATGGAATACTAGTACTTCACTACCTTTACTTACTCAAGGCAGCAATCAGTTGCTACTGCATTTTTTGACAGCATTGATTAAAACTCTAGGAGAAATGCCAATGCCAATCCCTCATATTTATTAGCTCACTTGGTTAGAGCATGGTGCTAATAACCATGGTTGTGGGTTCATACCCCATATGGGCCATTCAATGATTCTTGTGCTTCGTTTGCAACTCAGAATATTCTGTGATTCTTCCTATGGTATTCTAATAGTGCAATGGACAAAACTACTGAACACAATTATAGCTACCCTGGAATCAGGAGGCTAAAGCACTAAATTGTGGGATCTTACTGAAATTAATGTTACTGTTCCACTTCTAATAATATTTCCTTTCTTAAATAGAAAGGGTGAAAAGGAAGAACACATTACTGTGTTTCTCAACTCAAAATTTGTACCACAGGACCCTTTTAATAGCACAATCCATAGAAGGAAGAGGAAGAAAATAGTTATTGGAATTTTTTTTTAGATGTTGTATAAAATTAAAATCTAAACCAAACTAGTTAATTTCGTTTGGGCAAGAAACAGCTGAAAAAAACACTGTAAACATCGATGAAGCAGTTCTTAAATCCAAGCAAAAGACCTGACTCAAAACAGGTTAAATTGATTCTGAAGGTTTAGGATAATTTAGAAAATCATTCCAACTTGCTTTCAAATTGAAATCTTTCTTCTTAAGAGGCAACTCTTCAGCAAGTCTAATAGAGATGCTTTGTGACCACGAATATGAAAAAAGTCTTACATTTTGAAATGCATTTTATCAGAAATAATACTTCCAAAAGCTCTCATCAGTTCTAGGAGTGCAACAGGAAATTGGTAATGTCTAGTGAGATGTGATGCAATTTTGAGAGAAGGAAAATGATTTCTTAACCTCAGCTTTCAGCAGCCATTGTTGTAGGGTGACTAAAGAGGCAGCATCTGCTTTTGGGTGTAAAACACAGGCTGCCTTTTTGACAGAGGCCTTCAGAGTGCTCCGAGAGGAAAGCATATTTATCACTTGCCTGAATTCTGTGTTCGCATGATTAAGTTCGCATGATTAAGCATGAGGTCTTCCACACTGCTCAGCCTTGAGTCCTTTTCCTTCAAGAGGGACTTGTGCCACAGAAACTGGGTCCTGCCCACCTTCTTCCTGCTTACTAAACATGCTTTAACAATGTGGCCTCTACACACGAGATCAGGTGGAAAAATAAAAATATACATCTGCAAGATGTATTTCATGATGGAAAACAAAGTTCAAGACTGTTGTGGATGAAAGGCTTTTGGATGTCACATGCTGGCAGCCAAAGCTGTGCTGATTGCATCCGTGCAGGAGACGGGAATGTTACTTGTCACAGAGGAAGAATGGAACAGATGCCAAACCTTCATCACAAATCTGTCCACTGGAAAGAAAAACCATGTTAATTGGAAAGCTAGGCTTTTCCTTAGCAAAATAATATTTCAATAAGTATTTCCCCTTCTTTCTCATATCGACCATCCATCAGAGGATGGATATGAGTGGTTCCTATCATAGAAGCCAGATGTCTCTATGAACACTGTGGTCTAGAGAGGTTGGAAGTGAGAGACTGGCTTAGTGTGGTGGTCCACCAGTGCTGGGATCAGCAGTGAAGTGGATATTTTTTCTGCAGTTCAACAGCACTGAGCCAATGCTTCAGGAGTGTAGGGAAAACCACAAGCTAAAGGTTGTGCAGAGTGTGAACTTTAACTTCTGGAACAGAAAGGTTTTTTTCTGAAGAGGATGAAAGTACCTTTAAATAGATATCTCCTCTTTCTGTTTTGCTTTCATGCCTTTTTGTATGGTTCCTGTATCTGACCTTGGCAATACTAGGGAGGAAGAAGGTAGGGAAGAAAACCCGAATGGAGCTTGATGGAGTCTCTTTTTCCAAAAGAAAAAAGAAAAATTTCTGAAGATATGTCAGCTTTTCTAGCTGAAAGTTTTTCTTGGTGTGAGAGAAAGCAGGGTGGAGAAAGAAAATGCAGATCCTGATCTTTCACTTGAGGTCAGGTTATTTCTTCAAATTCTTGGGGTCTGCTCTTCTCTCTTGGTCTCCTCTGCCTCTAATGTTCCCGACGTCCCTGGGAGAGAGGAGTATCAGGAATATGACTGGCCTCAAGTTTTACTTCCATTTATTTTTGTCAGAGTGGTCAGTGGCTGTGTAAAAATAGTCTCTTCTCCCTGTCTGTGGGAAGAAGGGGGATGTGATCTCAAGGAGCCATCTTGCAGGTATTGCTGGGAACAGCCGAGTGCCAACACCATTGTGGGAGCTGCCCCGAATTCCTGCGTTTTGGTACATTGATGGTTTGAGTTTTACATCGAGTCCTTTGTCAGCACTTCAGCCAGCTCCTGTCCCCCTCCCATTCATGGCCAGTTCTGCCTGTGCCTTGCATGGCTGTGGAGCTGGTGCTTGTGCTCCAGAGCAGGTACACTGCAGTCCTGAAGACAGCACTGTGCTCCAGGCAATACGTGTCCCAAGAGTGCAGCTGTGCGAGCCTCATCCTTGCGGGATTTGTATGGAGCTCTGCTCTTCGCCTCTTTCCTTTCATGATGAACAAGCAATTACAAAAGGGTTTTTTGTTTGTTTGCTTTTTCAAACCGTAAACTCCACGCTTGTTTTTTTTTTTTGTTCAAGGAGCACATGGCTGTATTGATTGTGCAGAGCTGCCTGTCATTTTGCCAAGTTGTTGTTAGCTTGCCTGTGGCCAGGCAGCATCTATGAAAAAGCCCTGCCTTGCCTGCTCCGGCATTGTTTCCAAATAAAGGCATGTCTGAAACGGGAGTTAAGCCTCCAACTGCCGGACCTTAAAGAAAGGACTTTTTACCCATGGATTGAAAAGAGGTGATTTTTCTGCAACAAAATGCTCCTTCCCCACCCCCTTCCCTTTCTCAAATTAGGCGAAAAAGTTGCTTTAAAATTTAAATCACACAAACTGTGTGTTTTAAACTCATTCTCTCTGGCAGACAGTTAGAGAACATAACCATCAGGCCTGGAGTCACCTCAAACTTACTAAAATGTCCAGTCTATATATTTTGTTAGACATTTAGAGCTGCTTAAACAGAAAATGCTCATGTTCCTGGCAACCATTTAAAAGTGATCCTTTCCTCATCTATGTGAGGAGTGGGCAAGGTGAATGACAACCTGTAATGCAAGGTAGTAGTTTGAGTGACACTGGTTTTTTTATTATTTCTTAAGCCAGCAGTACTCTTTATCATGGTTTAATACAAGTTTGAGTTGGCATAATAGTGTTTAGCTGTGTATGATCTAAGGACATAGCTAACATGAGGTTGTTAGGAAGAGGTAATTTATTAGACCAGCTGGTATGGGGGGAAAAAATGAGCCAAGCTTGCAGGCACACGAGTACTTCATCAGGTCTGAAATAGAAGCAGCAGATTTCAAGGTTAAACAGAAGTTATGAAAAACTGCTCTGTTTAATCAGACATGCATTCAACTGCCAAAGAGGAGCTAGCTGGTATGATATTCCTTCAGGGGAGGAGGGATGGTGGGAAGATGATTGTTATACTGTAGAAAGAGATAAGGACTTCACAGCCTGTTAAGCAGGGGGAGGCGATAAAACCAGTACCTGATGAGCTCATGACTGTTCTTGGTATCTTTTGGATAAGAAATTTTAGTTCTTTGTCCTCTCTTTGTAAGGTTTTGGTTTTGTAGGATTTTTGGGAATCATGATTGCCACATCAGTCATTTGTAGACATATAGTTGGTTTTATCTAAAGAACTTTATCAGACAAATTTAGTTTCAGGCATTCTTTGTCAATGGGTTGCCATCCTTAGCCTACACTGCTGACTTAAGAAGTTACTTAACACAAAATTCATATTTGTAGAGATAATGGCTGAAAGAAAAAAACCCAAACAACTAAACCTCTATTGTTTATTGGGTTTTTTTAAGCACAAAGTCTTTATATCTAAAATCTGATGGAATCTATTCCAACAAAAAGTCCTGAATGCTAGTGGGCTTTTTAAAAAATCTATTCTTTTACTCAAGCAGAAGCCAAATTCAGAGTTGAAATGTTTAAAAAAATAGGTTTCAAGGCTTTGTAAAATAACAGATGCTTTACTTGTGCTGCTATCAGAGTTGGCAATGTGCTGTTTCTAAGATTTGAATTAGGTTATCAATGTGGTTTCAATACAGATCTGATGATGGACTCACTGTCAGTATGTATTGGACTGTACACTGTGGAGAGCAGAGGAGAACTACTTGGTACTCTTTAGAAAAAGCTTTTCAATATTTTTCTTTAGTGCTGTATCCTGAATTGATAAATACTATAGTTAAAGCAATGACAGATTAAATATGTTCAAGCAGAAGTCACAATTTTCTCTCTTGCTTATCTGACTTCTTAGTTATGTTTAATGGGCTGTCTGTACAAATGCTCTCTAAATTAACCTCTGTGTGTATTTTAAAGTTACAGTATCTGCCTTTATCATGCAAGACTGACTTTCAGTATCAGTTATGATGGTCAAAACAATTGATGCTGTTGTAGTGGTGTCAGGAGCCCCAGGAATCAGCCTGTTCATTTTTCTGAGTCCCACTGCTGTTAGGAGGGCAGAGCTGTTTACTCAGCTGTGTCCCGTTTGTACAGCAGGGGCTGGGTAAGTAACCCTGGAATTTAACCCAAGCTCTGGGTAGGTGGAGGAGGTCAGAAAAGCTTAATCTAATTCAGATAAATTACTTGCCAGGAAAGGGTATAGTGTTCTAGCATTTGTCTTTCTCTGCCAGAAGACAGCTTCCTCCAACCTGCTGAACCAACAATTTGAAAAATGTTGTCAGGTATTGGGAGCAGTTACACAGCAAGTGGGAGAGACTGAAACATCTTCCATGATCCTTGATGTTGTAGGATATGGCATAGCTCTGCCTTAGCTTACTTGAAGGTAGTTTTATGGAAACTTTTAAAGATTAAAGTATGTTAAGATATCCCTTCCATGGGGTACTTGAGTCACAGAACTCTTTGATCACATGGCTAGCATTGGAGCTAAGGTTTTTGTGGTTTGCTCTCAAATTTGTCAAGAATTTACAAATGCCCTCCACCACTACCACTTTAGCAGTATTGCCAGTGCTTTAGTAACCTGTCTTATGAGTCTCAGGAAATATCCTGAACACCTACAGTGGACAGCAGATCACCCTTAGACTGGTCTCCAGGGATCAGCAGTATTGAGTATGGCCTCTCTGTAGCAAGTTCATAGGGAAGGAAATATTAGAAGCTAAAACTAATATATTGTTTTAATACTTGACCAAAAAGGAGTAGCAGTATTAGGCTGATATGTGGTGTGGAACAAGTTACAGAAAAGCTGTAATCTAAGTGGAGCTTAATGGAGTGTGATGGCTCAGTTCTAACAGATAGGGGCTTTGTATATTGGCTGCACATTGTGTAAGTAGCTTTTATTTATGGCAGAGATAGCCAGAACACTCTATAAAGTTGTAATATGAGTATTTATAGGACTCCATCCTGATTAATTAATAATACTTGTGCTTGGAAAGAGAGAGAATTAGCTGGCATAACACTTGATGGGATTAAAAATGGGAAGGGGAAAAAAGTTAATTGAAGCAATTTCAGTCAATAGAAATGGGTTAACTGTATATTCTTCCAATTCAATTGGAGCCCAAATCTGTTCTGAGATATTTTTTCCAACTCCTATCTCTTCATGAGGGTACCTGAAAAGAAGCAAAAGGCCTGCTGCAGTCTCCAAATTTAAAAACTGAAAAATTCTATATGGAGTCCTTGTTTATTTTTCTCACCATAGAGATATTAAAGAGGATAAAAGAGTTAACGAACAGAAGCACTTAAGCCCTTTAGATAAGAAAATAGAAATACAATGTTAGTTTTATTTTTGTGTAGTGAGGGATAAACTTGTTACAATATTTAACAATGTTTGCTACTGGATGTTTCCATTAAGGTGTTTTCCACGAAGTAGTGATCGTGGAACACATGCAGTCAGTTGCTTCACTGATTCAAAAAAGAAACATAACTAACAGTATGACTTCCACAGAGAAACAACTTTTGAAACAAAATATGAGAGCAGTCCACACTAAATGTAAATTTCTGGCATTCCTAGAGCTGATTCACTTTGGCATCCCTCACTTTACTTCTTTTTCTCCTCCCTGCCTTTCTGTTTTCGCAAGTAATTTTTTGAGATTACACACCAAGTTACCTGACTTCTGCTGTTCTTTGCATCCTGATTGCAAGACAAAAAGACAGGATACGTGAGTTGTGTGTTTATTCTCACATAAAATTTTCTTATAGTCAATAGATGAAAAAAAAAAATCTAAAAAAACCCAACCAACAAAGCATTTCTTCCTGTAAAACCCAGTTTCTATGCAGGTGTACTTTATGCACCCACAGACCCTTGAAATACTAGAAACTGGATGCTCACACACTGTTCTTCATAATGACTTATCAAGAAATAATGATAATACTTAGCCAAAAAAAGCTCTCAAAAAACCAGTTGAGAACATACATATGCCAAATTGTTTAATAGGATACTTTCACACAAATGCACACATACCCTTGAGGGTGGAAAGTGATAATTTGACTATAAAAATGAAATTATGGTATCCCAGTGAAATCCCTATATAGTGTCCTCACTAGAGCAGTCCTCTAGCTTTGTTCAGCCTTCATTAAATAGCATTCTAGTGCTCCGGATCTCCTTGGATAGGATTTTGTTCTTTTCCTGTATATTGTGAACTAATGCAACTCCTGGACTTAGTCCAGCCTGTGCTGACTTTACATCTGGACTTTGGGTATAAACTGCTGATTATGGCTTCAAACTTCTCAGGAAACAAAAATAAAGAGCTCAAGAAAATGTTGCAGCTTTTCACAGTGATCTCATGCATGGCCACATGCTGTCAGGAATTTAAAGTTTCTTGTGCTAGGTTTTAATGCAGGCATACTTTCCATGGCAGTCTGAAACACTGCTGCAGTTTGACTTACAGCCATTGGCAAACAGTATCTTTACAGGATAGTCTGAATGTCCTAAAATGTAGCCTTCACTGAGCCTTTTGTGGTTTTTTTGTTTACTTGACTATTTATGAACATGATTTTTTTAAGTCAAAGCAATCTATGTGTATGCTCAACTGCACTACAAATTGTTAAATTATTTAGAGAAGCTGCTGGATTACTTAACTCTTTACTGCTGTATTTTATTCAGTTTTTCCATTAGCACTTGAAAGTCAGGCTAGGTATAGAAATGCAGTGAGGAAAACGAGCATCTTGCTTCAACATCCTTTGTGTGGAATGTAGATATAGAACTTGATAGTAAATATGCCAGTAGTGCTGGTGGGCTGAAATGGAGTTCCCAAATGGCTCCCAGAGGCTCCCTGGTGTAGGAAGAAGGACTGTCTTCATGCCATAAGAATGCCTTTCTGTAGACCCTGTGGGCAGGACACTGTGCTGACAATAAACTCGGTGCATGAATTTCATGTGTGTCTGTCCAGTACATGCTCTGTCAAGGTACTGAGGCTCATGAATGGCTGCCTTTCCTTGCCTGAATCACAAACTGTGGGCCCAGCCTTTGTGGTGCATGTGAGGATGATGGAGCATTTAACAATGAAGCTTCTTAGGGTCCCTGTACCCAAAATTCCCCAAGGCCTGCAACGTCTCATTTCTCCTGAGAACTGCAAGGTCCTGGGTTTGGAGACAGTGTGGTGTGGTGGCAGAGAGAAGTCTTACTGCAGAACATACCCCATTTCCCTGCTGGGGTTTGCAGCCCCTCCTGAGGTCCTAGGGACTGAGCATTCTGTAGCATCACCTGGCACAGGGCTGTGTCCCACTGTGCTAGGAGACGTTGTACTGTACTTGTCTGTGATTTGATGATTATACACTGCTCCTCAGCAGGGATTTTGCCTCACTTTTAGACAAGTACCTTGCAAGGCAAGGTATTTTTTCTTTGCCTCGCAAGGATCTAATCCAGCACCCTTTCTGTAACTGGATGTTGGTGTATTTCTGTAACAACCAATGGCCATTAAGACATCAAGGGAGTCCTTTCTTTCCAGCTCTTAATTTGTTCAAGCTGCCTGTCTTTTCTCTTTTTTAAGGGATGTCTCTTTCCATTACACATGCTTAGTGCCTCTCTTGAAACAGTGCAGCATTCCTTTGATGCTATTCATGGGACAAACAAGTTGACTGATGAAGGGAATTTACCTGCAAGAAAAAAATGTTCAAGAGTATCAGCATGTTTACACTGTGACCTTCTGGTTATTGGCTGCTCCACAGTGTGCTGCTGAAGTTAAGCTTTGTGCACTGCAGTTGGTTCAGCTCTCACTAAAACAGCTCCTTAGTTTCCTGTGATCAGTTCTCTCCTAATAAAGTGTGCTAGGTTGGACAGACCTTTACTGAAATCTCCTGGAGAAGGAAAACAAAACCCTTCTCAAAAACATGGCTGGGTTTGTGCAGGAGATGAAATGAAGTGGGTTAAAAGAGCCAGTGAGGAGACTGGGTCTCTAATGGGAGAATCTGCAGTGAGAGCAGAAGAGCCAGGGGAGAAGTGAAAGTACATTTGGAAACACTGAAGAATAGAAATACAGAGGGATTACCAATAGTATGGGATACGGGAAGAAGGACAGAAGGCAGCAGAAATAAAATCAGAAGTGAGGGATTGACAAGGATGAGAGCTAAAGGGAGACTAAAAGAAGTAGAGCTGGGAATTGTGGTTCTAGTCTTGGGAAGAGGAACTTTGGAGCAAATGCAGCTGAGCCTCTCCATGTGTCAGTAAAAGCTGGGGTGTGACTGAGCACTTCTCTCCAGCCATCACACAGGCATCAAAATTGCACCAGCCCTGGGGGCTGTTCCCTGTATGCTCATCAGGTGGCTCTGGAAACCTGGACTATAACAAACCTCTTGGCTCCCCAAGCAGCTGCCCTTGTTCTTTCATTTGTAGGCTGTTTTCTCTGCTCACTTCATTTCAACAAAGTCATGATGTTTTACTTTTGAGCTTGAACTGACCATCTGTAGACCAGGGGAAGAACACCTCCCCGTTACCTCACTGAAACCCCATCTGTCTTCTCAGTGAATGTGTGCCTGCAGCACATAACTGGTGATTACATGGTGGATGTGTTTCCTCTCGTGTGACTGAGAGCTGGGGTGGCAGCTGATTCTTGTAAGGTCACTGGGGGAGGTGGCCTTCTTGGGGGACTGAGTGTGGAAAATATTCTTCAGCCTTGATTTAAGCAGAGGTCTTACGTGAGCCATTATTCTGTTCTTTCAGCATCACCTTTGCTATGCATGTACAGATTTTGCTGAAATTGCCTTTCTGGCCTGTTCTTGAAAAATTTAGTGAGAACTTTACTCTCTAGCTCTGCACCAGTTAGGTTTAACTGACTACAGTAACTGTGCTTTGTCCTGAGCAGTGAAAAAGCCAGGTTTCTTCAAGAGGGTGACTCCCCTACCACTTAGGTATCCTTTTGCATGTAAAATATTCAGAATACAGATTTTAAAAAATATTAATTCTACCTTTTTCCCCATCTTTAGCACAGGGGAGGAGATACTGCTGTATTTCCAAAATTCCTTCCTGAAGCCTGTCTTGGAATTCATAATGTCTGTGAGCAAAGATGAAAAATGGGAGTGTTAAAATAGAGAAAAGTCAGCTGTAACGTTATGTCCCATTTAAAATTAAAACAGTGAAAGCATAAAAGTATTGGAAAGCATTTGCTCATGTGCAGTTACACAAATGATCCTAAATTAACTGATGACAAAGAAGCAATCACCTGTGAGGGTGTCAGAGTGTTCCCTTCCAGATGTGCCTAAGTTTATTGAGATTCTCCTTTTTAACCAAGATGAGAAGTAGTGTTCCCCTGGTACTTTGGATTTGTCAGTATGTATTCAGAGAGACTTAAAACAAATGGGTGAACCCATTTCCTCTAGCAAAGCAGTTTCCTCTAGCTTTTCTCTCATCCCAGCCTAAAAGTGTGTGAAATGTGACTGATTTTCATAGCTCATGGCTATCTTGACTTCTTCCTAAAACTCCTAACAAGTCTGATGCTCACACAGCAGTTCTTCTCATTCCTTGTGTGTTGTTTAGTTTCCTCCAGCATTCATTATTGATATTCATAAGAGCATATTGTGCTGATGATCTAAGCAAATTGGACGCAAAGTGAGTTGGCTTATTTTAGGACTTACCTTTGTGTAATCATGTCTGACTGGCCCCTTTTTTAATGTGTGTGCCCCATTTCTTTGTATAAATGAAGCATATTTTGGGTGAGAACAGACTGAGGAGAAAGTCATCAGTTTTGAGCCGAGATCTGTGTGTGCACCTGGGCACAGCTTCAGCCCAAATGATAATGGCTAAGCTTACAAACGATCAGCTGTTTTTTTTTAAATGTACTGTTTTAAGAGTGAATGGGCCATATATTTTATTTTTTAAAATTATAATAGCATGAACCCCAGGTTTGTAGCAGGAACAGGACATAACTGGTAGTTTGGTTACTTCAGTGGGGTGATAACCATAGTTTAGTTTTACTCCCTGTGCTCCAGACAGCTTTTCTAGCTGAATCATATGATAAATACATCATTATATCTGATAGTACTAGGTAGGTGTTTAAACCTTACAAGGTGGTTTTGATGAAGGATGGAAATGCACTGTCTGTACTGACCTGAAGGGAGAAGCCACTGTGCGTGTCCCCTCGCAGGGGTCGTGTGGCGACGCCGTGGTAGGAGGTGACCTGTGCTGCTCTCCTCTGCCTGCCAGCTCTAACCGCGGAGCTGTCTCCTGGCTTTCCTCAGACGGTGCTGGGAAACAGGGTACCACAGTATCCAAATCTAGCATCTTGAAGTTGCCTTAGGAGTGGTGTAAAGGAGAAAATAGACTGAATCACAAGGGACGCAGCAGCAGAAGAGGTTTTTTATTTGGCCAGATAGCTATTTTTGTGGAGGGTAAATCATTACTTTTGAAGCCATCTGTCTGAATTGCAGCGAATCTCACCATAACTGATCAAGAGCAATAAATAATTAAATAGTAGTGCTCAAATGAGTATCTCTGCCTTGCTTTCATCTAGTTCCCTTGGTTCTGGTGTTTGACAAGTACCTGTCTGCTGCCTTGGAGCTGTGAAGGTGGCTGTTGATACCTACACTGCTGCCCTACTTTCGAGCAATTCATGCAGTGAGAAACCTGATTATTTTTTCAGTCTAGTGGTCCTACAATGCGCTGTGGTGGAAACTGCACCTGCACTCCCTGCAGTTTCATGCTGCCTGTGGTGAAACCAGAGCGTGTCCCCCTAGCTCTGGGTGGCTTCTCCTGCCGGGCAGCGCCGATGTGCCACGGGTGCCGCGGCCCTGCAGGCGCGGGGATGGCGCAGCGGTGGCCCGGAGCAGAGGAGGGCTGGGAGGCTCCCGCTGCCGCCAGCTCACAAGGTAAACACTGGGTGACCTATAAGCCAGCCAGTCAACTCGCGCCTGGCCTTATTAGGCAAGCTGCGGAGCCGTGTCTGGGGACCGAGCATGCTGGATGAGGCGCGCAGCCCAGAACGGATCCGGCGCAGACCCCGGGAGATCCGACCCAGTCCTGCGGCGCTGACAGCGAGCTGCTGCTGCCTGAGCCCAGCTGTCACTGACACTGCACTCTGCCTGGCAAATATCAAAAATTATGCTAGAGGTGGTTTTAAAAAGTGAAACCCTTTTGTGTAAATGTTAGTAGCTGTAGGTCTCTTCCTGGCGTGTTTTTTATGTGCTTGGTTATAACCTTAGGATGCCAGTTCATGCTGTCAGTCCATATACTGAAACACTTTGTGGGCCTTTTCTAGGAAGAATGTCTTCATTCCTTGCACTGCCTCCTTTCAGAGGAATACTGGACTAAGAGGAACTAATTTATATTTTTTTTATGACTTTGGGACTTGTTTCTCCTCTCTTACTATGCAGTTTCATGCCCTTTATTGGAAAACTGATTTTTACTGGCTAAAGCAATTATCTCACTCCCAGAAGAAGAGGAATATTGGCACCCACTGTCTGTGTACAGACCAGGACTAAGCTAGGTTGCTTCATACCCACCTCATAAAATCTGACTTTCACATGGAAGAAGCCTTTATAAAAGTATTTACGTTTTACCTTCAGTGTAATCTCCATAGATTTAGACAAGCCGATGCTGTGCAAACTTTCCCAGGCAGCTTTGGGAAGGCTCTTCAGATTTGACTTGTGATTAACTTCCTGGTACCCCCCCCCGAGCACCAAGAATGTTGGTGATTTTTGCAGGGGCCTTGGGAGCGAATGAGGGCAATAAAGAGAAAAACGCCATAGCTGCCATGAATTTAAACCTGCTATCTAGAGAACAAACTCCAGAACTGCAGCATCACTGGGTTAGCTTTTCTTTCCTCTTTAATTTTTACTTAGCCATGCTGGTTGCAAATTAAGCCTGGTACATGTGCCTTTTTCATAGTGCAGTGACAGTACTTGTAGTCGAGCTATCCTACCTTGACCATCAGTTCTTGAATAAAGCATACATTTTTCATTATTTCTTTTAATAAATATTTAATTTTCTGAGAAAGCATTGCAACATGCCATAAACAGGATGGGAGCTGGGGTCATGGATTTCTTGTCTGCAAGGTTGCTGTCTGTCTGAGGCTTGAAAAATTATATTTCAGGGTAAGTATGCAGGGATAGGATGTGGCCTGTGAAATGTCACGTTGCAGTGGTAACCAAAATTGGTGTTTTCCTTAGATGACTATCACGAAGAGCCAAAGAACCTTGTTATAAATTCTTCCTTGGGGTATGCATGCCTCTCTCTGCTCCCTTATTAGGCTTTTACACACGTGCAGAGGTGTTCAAGAGCAGCCAGGAGAAAACTAGTAGTGTGGCAGGGCTTTTTGTGGCACCTAACTGCATGGGGCCACGTGCTGCTCCATGCAAGGAGACAGCCTCATACTGGCTGCAGACACTAGAAGTGTCAGAAGATGGGGAAACCCGTCCTAGAAACCTTGCCTGCTTGTTTTTGAGGGACACAAGTTCAACAGTCTCCCAGCAGCAGTTTAAGCCTGGGGCCATCTCAGCAGCAAAGCTCTCCTTCACTGCAATAGCCAAGAAGTAGTTGAGGCTTCATGACTCCAGTGAAGGATTCCACAGGCTAACCCTGTGCCTTCACAGTCTGAGCTGCAGCTGCTCCACAGAGAGCTGTGCTGTGAAACTCTGCAGTGCTGTTTCGCTGGGTAAAACGCCATGTCTCCTCAAAGTCCTTGAGCTGCTTAATGATTGAGATTGTCTGTATTGCTGGGGGAGGATTCCTGCCTTATCCTCCTTTCCAGCCATTTGCTCAGTGCAGAAATGGCTGTGTTCACACCTGACATCTTCTGTTACTGCTTTGGGCCCAGAGACACATAGGTGTGACTGAATTCAGATAATGTGCCCCACTGATATATCTGATTACCAGATGAGAAAAGGCATGTGGCCTTTGAACTTCCTTGAAGGAGCTCCTCTAGTCTGATCCTACTCCTAAAGAGGAAAACCTTGGACATCTTTTAATTATGCTACAGTCTTGTCATGCAGTTTTGCAAACAGAGATATGAGAGGTAGGGATGTCAGGGGACGTTAGAGTCATGTTCCTTATTCTGAAAGGATATTCCTTATTTTGCGTTGCAAAACTGAAAGATACCGAAATCCCCTTTTAAGAGTAATTAATTGCTGAAATTAATGAATGGAATGAAATCTGAAATAATAATCTGGAGATTGGAAGGGGATTTCTAGTGCAGGTACAAAAATACCTGTTGTTCTCCCTTTTCCGAGAGCACATTACTGAATAGCCAGTACAAAAAGACCATCCGTGTTCTTTCAGCACATTTTGTACTACAAGCCTCAGTCCCCTTTATAAATCTTACTAATCAGCTTTTTTCATCTCTTTGCATATGACCTGTTTTAAGGTACACTACACAAGCAATGGAGTGCTGAAGTTAAACTGAAGACTTGTCCAAAACACAATCACTGGCCAAACATAAATCGTTTTGCCGGGATGTTTATTTGGAAAGGATTATATTTGCTTTCTGCTGGAGTGATGACACCATGTCAGGAAACTTTATCCTATTTTTAAAGTTCATAAGAATGGCCTTAATTTAAGAAATGAAAAAAATACCACTTCCCCACATACATGGGGTTTGGATGGAGAAGACAAACCTGACTGGCATTGCCAACCCAGAATATGTACTGTGATTGCAAGGTGGGCTGCTGGAATGTGACCTGAGCTTTTAAGTGATTGTACTACTGAAGTTATCTTCTGGGAGAATTTTGACCTGTCCTTCAGCTTTGGGCTGACTTCTTGAACAACTTTGCAGAGATTGCTGGAGACTGGGAGGAAGAGGAAATAATAAAAGGGATTGCCTTGCCACTTTCCTTTGGAATAATATGCCTACATCCCAAAAACTGACAGGGTGGCGTGGAGTAGGTGAGAAGCCTGCAGCCTCAAAGGGGAAGTGAGATGGACTGATGGAGAGAGTGGTCTGATTTAGCTCACTCTTCTGACTTTCATTCCTGTAATCATCCACAGCAGATCTCAGATTTGGCATAGCTCATTTTGACTAGCTAATCCAAGGATGCTCACCTTGGCCAGAAGAGCAGCTGAATAAAATTCATGAGCTCCTTTAGATCTCTGCCTATGAAGAGTGGATGAAAACATGACTTCATTATTACATTTATACAGATCATCTCAGTTTTCTGTGTTGTTCAGATTCCTGTTTACCTAACTAGCATATTTGCAGAAAGTTTCATGCCGTCACTGTGGGTTTTCTTCCCTCTGCATTGTTGATTTCTTTAAAATTTTATTTTATTTTTAGGTTTTCTTCAAACAGCTGTCATGGGCTTCTTTGATTTTTGCTTTTATGATAGCTACAAGTCACAACAAAGTATCTACCTCTCTTTATCATTTCTAAACACTTCTAAATATAAATTCATAAGTGATCAAAATTCAAGAGGAAGAAAGGCCTAATCTTGGTGGGACCTGGTTCATAACTCCTTAGTGCTTTGGGGCTGGCAGGCCTGTAAGTTGGGAAGTGTTTTGCAAGTCGTTTAAACTCCAGCTTTGATTAGAGCTATTAGTTTTGCCAGACAAAAGGAAGATATTTTCCTTCTCTTCCTGTGGGAAGCTTCAGAACAACATTTAACTGCCAGCTGGTCTTTCATGAGCGGTCTCAGATTTGAAATGTATACATGCTTAACCTCGAGCTCTAAGCCCAGATGACTGCAAACTTAGCTTCCCACTGGGCTGCCCCCCTTTCTGACGGCTGAACTGTTGTTCTCTCTGTGTTTGCTTATGTTGGAAGCTGCTAATGCTCAAGAATTAATGATGGCAGAGGGGGACAAGAACATTACTACCGATTTGTAACACAGCCTTGATAACAGAGTTTGGCTGAGCACGCTTGTGGGTCCTGGAGACTGGGTCATTTTTGAAGGACAAACTGCTCTTCCTCCTTTCTTCATCAAGTATTTGGAGATTAATTTCTTTTCCTCTGGGAAAGATTTGCTCTTAAACCTGCTGTTTTCAAACAAGCAGCAAAATGTTAAATCCAAGACTTCTTTTCTTGTTACCCTTGGGTGACTCTGCTGACTTACTGTTTTTGCACTGTTTTCTCCACTTCCAAAGCTCGTTGGGGCCAGCACAGAGACTCCTCTTGTGACAAGTGATCCCTTTTTGGTGGAAAGGAGGGACAAAAGTGGTCAGTTACCTACAGTTCAGTATTCTAAATGATCTGTGTGAAGTGCATAGCATTGCTGTAATACCCAAAGGCTCCATCTCAGAGTTTTAATATTGGAAGCAGTGTTGGCACATACCCCTCATCTTGAATCAACACTGAATGAACTCTGGGATTGCAGATTCTGCACAGCAGCACAGTTTCAGTATCATCAGCAGTGCTAGGAATGTTAAATCATAGGTCCTGTGCACAGAGCAATGGCTGGTGATCACCTTCCAACCAAACGTGGAGAGATTTTGAAGCCAAACTCTATGTATTTTTGTGAATAGCATGATAGAGAGTCTTTTTTTAATTGAATATTTTACTTTCCCCTATAATATCTCTCTTTGGTCCCATGAGGTAGCCCCTGGATTCTTGACCTGCCAGCTGTATATAGTAGGAAAAGTAGTCCTATTTGCACCAAAGCCTATCACAGATATTTCTTCCCAGGTGGTAGCCAGACCACTTGGAGAGACTGGCTTCTTACTGTGTACTGTAGGCAGAATCTGAACAGCACAAGCAAGAGCCCATTTAAAAATTACACAATTGTGAAAGGCATTCCAGAGTTTTTCTGTCTTTCTGCAGCTCTCTGTGCTTTCCCTTCTGCACCTCATTCACTGGGACAAAACATTGAGGATGATGTATAACACACGAGTGGGGGAGCCTGACCCCTCCCTCCACAAAAACAACCATACCCCTCCTCTCTGTTGTACGGGACATTGCCAGACAGGGGGGTGACATTTGAGCTGAGCTCACCTTTTTTATTAGCCAGAAGAGTTGATCCCTTTCCTGATCATAAGATCCTATGCCTTTTTCTTTGTTCTGGTACCTCCTGAAAAGCACGCCCAGCAAAAATAAAAGTGAATATTTACTACCACTTTAGTTGTCAGGCTGGGTCACTAGGGGAGCAGGACCTAGCAGAGGTGCTGCAGCAGGAGCAACGATGGCTAGGACTGTCTTTATTGGCAGCCTGTCAAGTCTAACTTTTCCTTCAACCTTGCTAAAGATTGCAGACACAATATTTATCAAATGAGTGATGTTCGCCTGAGCTTTATCAGAAGCTTCCCTTACTGTGTACCAGATGAGTTACAGGTGCTTACAAGTGCTCCAAGTAATAATACCTCTATTCACAAGATTAGGTAAACAGTCTTCAGTCTAGCAGGGTTGGGAATGAAGGTTTTTTTGGGAGCAGGGTCTCTTGTTGCTGTACATATCCTGGTCCAGAATTTCCCCATTAACTGTTACTAGCAGCTCCTTAGTTAGTTCTGTCCCATCTTATTTTTGTATTTTAAGCACACCTGCACTTATGCCTAGGCCATAAAGCACCAGGTTTTCATGTTAATTGCAGGTTTGGACTAGTGCCAACAGATTACATTTTTTGTATATATTAAGCTCAAGTACATGGAGGCCTTCACAGCTGGTCAGGAGTGCACAGCAGTGTTGGTTTGTGTTCTGTTGGTAGTGCTGGGAGTGGTTAGAATTAAACACTAGAGGTGACAAGGTTACAGGCAAAGAAAAGAAACGTGGTATGTGCCATCAAATACTTCTGAACAGAGAAGGTTACTTGATGAGTCAGGGGCTTCAAGGTCGTATTCCTTGTGTTGGTGACTCTCGTTCCAGGGAGCTCTGGACTATTGAAAGATCAGCTAAGAAAAGGTGCTTTGATTAGGTTGACTCCAACATGATTTATGTTTTTAAAAATAAATAGATTAAAACAAATATCAGGTGCATTAGACAAGATGGAATGCATGTTCTTCTATCCATTGCAGTAACTTGAATTTCTTCCTAATATCGAAATGCTCTTCTGCTTAAAGCCATTACCCCTTGTCCACATAGGACATAGGACAGGTCCTTGTAAAATTCCTTTCCTGCTCTCTTGTAGCCCCCTTTAGATACTGGAAGGTGCTCTAAGTTCTCCCTGGAACCTTTCCAGGCTGAACCACACCAGCTCTCTCAGCCTGTAAGTACTGATAGTAGCTGAAATCTTTCGAAAGGGAAGAAGTCTCTTGGAGGGAAGCTGATAGACTGCCCTGTTTGTTTGGATGGGGTTAAGTGCATGGACCTGTTTCAATCACACATTTAATGCTTCTTTGTGTCTCTGTTAGACCATCAGGTAGCTCAGTGTGGGCGACTGAGCCAGGGTTATTGCACCATTGCGTCCAGACTTTCAAATTTAGTTAAAAGAATTCCAACTCTTCAATCCAAAATCCATCAAATCTGTTTAATAAAAAAAAAAAAAGGTAGCTAGACAGTACTTTAGTGCAATTTTTCACCTTCTGTCTCGAATTAAAATATTTGGAGCTGTGGTGTCTGTTCTTAAATCCCTACCCCCACCAGTAATTTTGCTCATATGTTATCCATAAATCTTGTCTGTTTTAAATGTTCCAACTAATAGTTAGGCAAAACATTTAAGCATAATGCTATGATTATCAGAGTCCATTTTTTGGCAGCCGGGGTGCTGTTTTTCTTAAATAAGCACTGCAGTTTATCCTGATTAGAGATATGAAGGAATTATTCCTCTTCTCAACATTTTTTCTGTTGTTGTTGGGGTTTTTTTTGTTTGGTTGGTTTCTTAATATGAGGAGTCAGGGGCTCTGCATTCGTTTTGCAGGAATATAATGTGCGATTTGGCTGGATCTTTGAAGTGGTAATATTATAAATCTCCCAATCACCATTGCCCAATCTGTTTTAGCATTCATGTGCCTAATTTCTGTTCGTAATCTGATTACTGGCTTGAGCTGCTCCAGCTTGCAGCCTATTGCTATGCATTTACTGTACTCCCTGGGACGCGATAGCCTGACAGCTCCAGTCCTGTGCTATGAAAAATCTCTACACGATATTGCTAAGACAGGCCTAAGGGCTGTGGCTGGTTGAGAATTAGCTGCTATTGTAGTTTCTCTTTGCTGAATCCTTTGTTTGTGCAACCATGTTCAGAAATCCTTGGATCTCCAGCTATTTGGGAAATGTTAAATACCCTGAGGAGCAAGGTAAGAGTTCCAAGAAGATAAAAGAAAATGCAGTTTGTGTGTGTTTAATCTCTCATATATATGTCTGCATGTATAAATATTGTTTGACTGTCTCTCCTGCAGCTGCATTAGGCAATTTAGCAATCAGTATGCAGTTAGTCACCTAGGCTATTTTGTTATTCCTAAAGGACACTTTTGAAAGATCCGATTAGATGGATCTTTTAATTAGCTTAGCATGCCACCGACTTAGGGCCTTTAAATATACTAAGTAACGCTGGAAGGTTATATCTACTTTTTCTTTTTAGATTGTTCATTTTAAATTTCCTACATATTAAATTATGGATAGTGGTTTTATCGGGTAGTTTGTGCCTAAGAGAGAAGGAACTCGACTGAACAAATGTTTAAACTTGTGAGCAAGCCTGATTTACACTTCAGTAAAGATACTCTTAATTTTGAATAAAAATATTTTCAATTGCTCTAATATGATTATGAACATGTTTAGAATTCTTCAGTAAAAAACAGAGCAAAATGCTGTTATAAATATTTTTCTTCTGTCTATCGAGTACAGTGAGGGTGTTTTTTTATCTTTAAATTAACCATTGAATAAGACTCTGCTAAGCTGATGTTTCTTTTGTGGGCATATTTATTGTCTTTTGATGCAGACAATATTTACTTTTCCTCCTGTGTTTGTATTTAAGACTTCCATATTGTGGTAAGTAAGTTTTTATTGGACTTTAATCCCCCCCACATGGTGTTTAATTTGAACAGGAGGAAATACATAAAATATCAAAACTCCGTAATGGAATTTAATTGTCTGCTAAGTTTTTCTGTGTTTGGGATGTGGGGGAAGATCGGGACTCATCCCTGTGAAACACAGCAAAGTTTTAAGATGATTTTGAGGCATTAAAGATGTGGTGTGTATGAATGTTGCTGAATGTGTTTAAGGGGTGCAAGAGCCAAACTGGCAGATGTGCCCCTCCTTGCAGCCCTTCTCCCTCTCTGCTCCCAGGGAAGCAAGGCAGGCTTCTTTCTTCCGTTCTCATATTCCCTCCCCAGTTTTGGCTGGGCTAGGCAGAATTTCTCTGTGGTCTGCTTGTGGTTTTCATGGTGGACAGCTGTTCCAGTGCCAATAATTCTAGGATGGGTTGCATCCTGTTAGAACAGCTATAAATTTAAGATATGCCTGGTTCTGATTAGTTAGGCTGATACTGAGCTGGGCTTTGGAAGTTAGTGCATAGTCCTCTCAAAGTAATGTCAATCTTGCCTTTTTAGAGGATCCATATGGCTCAGAGTATTCTTTTTAATGCTGTAGTGTAAAATATAATGATTTATATACCATTCACACTGTTTTTCTTACAATATTCTGTTTTGATCTAACAAGATGTTTTTGTGTAATCTATGTGCTTTATTCTCCATTTAATGGAAAGAGAAAATGAATGTTAACAAAAACAGGAAAAAGTTGCCTTTTAAAGCTGAAGACTGCTATTAGCAAAGCTGCTTGAAATCTGCACTGACTTGTAGCAGATGCCTAGAAAATGCCTTTTTTCACATGTTAAGCTTCTTTAGAAAGTTGTTAAAATAATCTTTTTTTCTGTTACTTTTTTAAAGTTTCTTTTTAATCTTTATACCTGTAGAGGTGGCAGAAGGAAATGGAAGAGGATAAGAAGTTTTGAAATGCTTAGCCAAAATGTACATTCTCTAAATTAAGACCCATATTGTCATAAGTTTCATTAAACCCTTTCTGCAAAAATAAGAGACATTCTACCCAGACTTAAAATACTGTGCATAAGAAAAAAAATTTTTTTGCAGTTAGGTCTTCCTTGAAGTAGTTAAATCTCAGCTCTGAGGTAGAGTAATAGGCGTGTAGCTGCAACTGAATTGTTCTAAAGTCTGGACTGTGTTCTAAAGTCTGGGTCTGTTTTTGAAAAATAAAATGATTGCTGTGTCAGTGACCAACTGTTTATTAATGTAGGGTCTTGGGTAGTAGATTTAATACAGATGGGGACAGAAGGCAATTTTTCATTGGGAGTAAGTTGTCAGTAGCTCCATGTGTTTTTGCACAGCAGTCCCAGAGCAGGACCTGCTCCCTGGCTGGCAGTGCTCTGGGGTGTCTTGGTTGCATCCTCACTGAATGGAGAGAGAGGGTGCTTGGAACCCTGTTCCACCTTGCCACTGGTCATCATTTAGACCCTCTGGTGATGGACTTGGTTGCAGAAATGAAAAAGTTTAATCTAGGAGAGGGTGGGAAAATTGCCCATTGCTTGTTACGGTTCACACAGTTTTGGGAACCCAGAGGCTTTGTCATACATGCATTTTTGACATAAGGCTGCAATTTTGCTCTCAGTGTAAACATGTGTTCCTCTGTGTTTATAGCATGTTGTAAGGCTATTCAGAAAAAAAAAAAAAAGGGAGCTTCCAAACAGTAGACAATCTTCAGAAATATTTCTGTCATGGATGGTGTAATACTATTGCAACAAATCCTCAGCTGGACATCTCTTGGCTTCTGCAGTGAATATGCAGTTTTTATAGTATTGCCAGGCTGCAGCCAAAAAGGCTCTTGCTGCTTGCAGCATTTCTCATTTGCAGAGTGCTTCATAAACATATCCATTGCCCATTTTATAAGCTGGGAAACAGTGAGTTTAAATGATCACCTCAGGCTGTATTACTACACCACAAATATTGGGACATGGCAGTTCCATAAAGTGTTCCATAAAGTGTTGATTCTTTTGATGTGTCTACTCTCTGTACTCATTTTTGCAAAGCTTTGGTTTTTCACCATCTTGGACATGCCAGCTGGTGCTCCTTTGCTTAGAGAGAAGGCCTCTGCTCAATCTTTTGCAGGGGAAAAAGGCTATGCTTGGAAACTATAACTTAGTGTACCAAAAGTTCCCCATTTGTTACAGCATCTTCACAATGGTGTGATTTTTTTTTCTATTTCACAGATTTTGCCAAAGGAAACTCAATCAGGTTTAAGCCTTCACGACTGCTCCTAAGGAAGAGAGCGTTAAGGTAAGGTCGGGTTTTTCTCACCCAGGGAAGATGTCTGGGTGCAGTAACTTTCCTTCATTGCTTGAATCTACATGTATTCTTTTGTCAGGAAAAGTGATTATTGGTCCTCTCACAGGACCAAGCTTTTGTACAGAGCAGATGCTCTGATCAAGCATTGAAAACACCAACTGCCTCTAAAGTAATGTTAAATTTTCTAGCTGGAATTGCTAAAGGGAAAGTCCCACTGTGCACTGGGCTTCCTGCCATTGCAATGCCCATTTTAATGCCCATTTTTCCTTGCATGGCATGGACATAGCACAGACATCCAGTGTGAACCAGCCTGGAACACTTACCTGTCTGTAAAAGCAGGTGGCTGAAGTGGGTGAATTATTTATACAGCCTTGCAGGGAGCAGTGTGGGGGAGGGAGAAGAAGGGGACCCCGCAGAGATGAATGGACTGGTGGTGTTGCTTCCACGCAGGGCTGTGGCTGCCTCATGGTCTGTGTTCTTAGGGCACAGTTGCACAAGGCTGAGTAAGGAGATACACTTAAATAGTTAAGCAAGAAGGCAGGTCACATTCCCTCTCTCTTCCTTGCTCCAGCTGCCTTGGGTGTCCACATTTGTGCTTGCCGGACTCATTCACAATGGCACAGAGAGGAGGTCAGGAGTTGGGGATTGACCCTTGCCCCAGGAACCAGCTGTTTCATTGGCTCAGCTGCACAGGAACCCACTTGCCATAGGTGCACAGGCACATGTTTGCAAGCTTCTTTTCAGTCAGTGCACACACCTAGAGCACACCAGGTTCCCTGCCATGTTGTTTCTTAGGTCCTGCAGAGGGATGGAGGGAATGGGTGTACAAGACACACCATGCTATGAAAGCAGGTATGAACGTAGCAATGAGAGTAGTAGAGAAGGACATGACTGTAAAATGGACCTTTTACATAAGAGTCCAGGGAAGGAAGTTCTCCTGGACGTAGGGAAAGAGAGGAAAAGTGAACAGCGAGCACCTAGCTGGCAGGTGTGCAAGTGGGTTTTGTACTTCAATCATAAAATCTCAGTATATGCCATAGCTTTAATTGGGATGGCAGGTCAGTGTTACCAGTGGCATGTGGATCAAATTTGTGGTTGCTTTTGGGCATGCAACTAGGTTAGTGGGACAGCTATTTAGAAACCATATGCTGCTGCTGCAGCAGCAGATGAAGTTTTCAGCCTGGAATCCCTGATGTACAGCATGCAGCTCGTACTTACTTTGGAAGTTGCCAGAACGGTACAACTACTGAGACTGTCAAGTACTCTACTAATCCTGCATTATACATTGTTTTTAAAGAAAAACTGTTGAGATTGTGAAATATTGCTGCCTGTGTTTTAACAGGAATCATCTGAATTCCTGAACATTGGAGAGTATTTATTTAGAGAAACCCATGTTTTCCCTAATTATTTTAATAAAAAATGTGCATAGCCTAGCTATTAAGTGCAAAAATTCATAGTGCTGCTGCTCAGAATCGGCACCTAAATTTACAGCATGACTAGATGTAGTTGTGGTATTTCTAGAAGAGGGTTTTGGATGAGTTTGAAGGTACAATATATTTGGCAATCCAAGTCTGACTCTCTGACTCTGCTTAAGCAACTGAATTGATGCTGCGACTGTTCCTCTGGCAGAGAAACTAATAAAGCAGGGAGAGGTCTGGAAAGATCCCTTTGAGGAAAAAGGGAAGTCTTGTTAAGGAATTATTTATGAATTTGTTTTTTAAAACACTTATAAATGGTGATGAGTAGCCTTCTGTAAATTTTTTTTTCCCTGCTATTTGGAATTGCCTTAACATCATTGAATTGCTTTAACATCATTCCAACTCAATTTAGATTCCTAATGAATGTTCTTATTGAACACTGTGACATGTCCTAAATATGCCTACTTTCATTTTTAGAACTAATTTGATGTATATGTCTATAAATACTCAATTGTTTGCCTTGACTCTGTCATCTTCAGAGCAGTGCTGTCTCTGAATCCTCTGTGCATGGGAAAGCAATGTAATTATGCATTGGATTAAAACATTTGGGTTTTCTCATGTGCAAACATTTAAAACAAGCAATTCCACTTGCAGCTTAGCAAGAGAGAGCAAAAAAAAAAAAGTCTCTGAAGAGATAAAACTCCTAAATTGTGGATAAAATAGTATATGAAAATTGTTAATCTTTAAAAAATAAACAGTAATGGTTGATAGTCTGTCCAGAGGGAAGTGGAAAATGAGAGCATAAGGCAACCTGTGAAGGGACTTTCACAAAGCAGATAACCTGTGATGCTGTCTAGTGCAGCGAGGGTTAAGCTTAGGAAGTTTGTGGTTATTTAAGGAATTTTAATGAAATCTGCTAGTGAGCAAAGGCTGCAAGCCACCCTCTTTATAAAGGAAGAGGGAGCTCCCATACAGGAAGAACTGGATGACCTTGAGGAGTAATAGAAAAAGGATGTAATGTAATAATACTAAGTGCACAGTTGTGCATTGGGGGCTGATAAATTTTTCTGTCACTTGCAACTGATGAAAGCAAAGCCTTTGCATATTAGTTTCTCATGCAGGACTGAGCAACCAATACAGTGCATATGTAAAAAGGTGAATGTATTGTAGATCCCAGCATCCAGCTAACTGTATAATAATGCTTTCTCTTTAAAAAAATCGTGTTTTCGTAAGATACTGTTAAGACCCAAGTCTGGAATCAAGACTACCCAATTCTGGTCACCACATACAAAAAAAGATTACTTAAGACTGGAATAACTAGAGGACATTGTAGCAGATAATCAATGAGACTGAGAGCCTGTCCTGAGAAATCTGAGTACATGTAGATAACCTGTTTTAAGAAAAATAAGCAAGATAACTGACAGCACTGGTACAAGAACAAAGGGATGGAAACCCAGTGACAGACATTTAAACAGGGTTTAAAGGATCTCTGCCTTCAAAGTTGCTAGAACTCCCTGGAGGGGAGGAGCAGGAGTGAATGTAACTAGTTTACAAGCAATCCAATAATAGGGTTGTTTACAGACCATCAGGCTAGTGCCAGTCCTGATTCCATGATTTTACCCTTGGAAATTCACGTGGGAATTAGGCATAGTGGTGGTGTTCACTCACAGTGCATTTAAACAAGGATTTTGTTGTTGAGTGAATGCTTTTCTATACAAAGCCTCTTGTTTAGGGAAACTTAAGGTGCTGCACTGTCACAGGCATTATGAAAGCAAGTGGAGATACTGCTAAATAAAGCCCAGGTATTCAAAAGTCATGAGATGGATCCTTCAGCTCTTTTGTCTTATGTAATTAAGCTGATTTGGCAGAATAAATTTGGGGCTGGTTTATAGCCTTAGGCCTATGTTATTTGCATTTTTCAAACTCATCCTCAGCTAAAAGGAGTAGAAACTGCTTTCACATGGGAACTGGGTGTCTCTCCATCCAGGGCTCTCCAGAAGTGTGTATGTAAGTAAACAATATATTGTGAGACTAGTAAGAATTACAAGTGTTGGCAGTGTGGGGTCAGGCATAGAAAAACATCCAGTTAACTGTCTGAGTCTCTGCCCAGTCTCAGATGACACATGGGTCCATTTGCTTGTGGCTGCTGTGTGCTATTTTTTCATTGTGTTTTGATTTTTGTTTCGTTCAATTACCATGTGTCTGCTGTGTAAGGACACACAGTTCTCTCCAATGGACAGCTTATTGCAGCTCTCCATCTTCTAGCTGTTATTTTCTGTAGTGGCTAACATTGCTTTTCTTGGCAGTACCTGGAATAATTTCTCTAAGTGCAGTTGTTGGAGACGATTTGCAGCAGGTGGCATGGTGCCTGGTTGTGACACAGCCCAGTTTCTTCATTGTCATTTCAAGGGTTTTATTCTCCCCTCAATATCTTAAAAAGGGATGTTATTTATAAATGATATATTTTTAAACAGGAATACTTATGAAACATATTAGTCAATATATGTTAAAACTCTTTTCAATGAGAATTGTTCTTTGGAAACAGTGAGTACAGAATTCATAACCTTGAAAATTTAAAATCAGTCGTAATGAAGGATTTCCCAACAGTAAAAGTGTGCAGTTTTTCTAATCAGAATAATATTAAATCATGTGGCACACCACTACTGTGACAAAATGAAGAACCTGGGATCACTGTGAGGATTTATATCTGTTACACTTGTCTACACAGTTTTCTAAAGGTTTTAAGGCCATTATAAGTTTTCTTATGCCCAGCTGGGATAGTCACAATGGCTGAATTCAATAATTTGTTCTCTATTTTTATTGATTGAAAAAAAAATCTTGCTATACAAGGAGGAACACTTCCTCCAAAAAAGTCTCTGTAGACAGTTGGGATCTAGTTTAGACCATTATGACACCCACATTTTACAGTTAAAATTTGTATATTTAATGAAGATGTTTAAAGAAATATTTTGTTTCATCTAAATGGGCAGTTTTCCTGTTTTGAAAAGACATGGTGTAAAATTAAATGATCTGGAACTCCTATTAGCATATTATAAACTGTGTAAGATCCAGAGAACAGTGCAGTAACAACAACAGAGTAGTCGTGCAGAAGGCTTCTAGGTGGAGTGTACATGCAGTACTGCATTTGATGATATGTTTAATATTTATGAAGAACCATTCAATATAGATGATTTTAAACGTACTTGCTTAGTAGAGCATTTTGAAGGCGGTCAGTAATTTTACGCAAAAATGTGTCATAGACAGTTCCAAACAAGTTTCAAATTATGTTAGGTTTGGCTTTCTGAGTTTCTTTGGGTTATTTCTTAGCTCATTCTTAGGGAAAATATTTTCTTTGGTATCTCTGTCAGACTATCTTGCAGTAAATTGGTTATGTCTTGGGTTTATTTGATTTTTAGCAGAGACATCCACAGTTCTGTAAACCAGATGTTGCTTTCAGTTTTCAGAAGGAGTTCTCATTTGAAGATAAAGAAGAACTTGCGAACAGCACAAAGGATATTGATGCTAATCTCTTAGCAGTACTTCCCAAAGGTAGGTAAGGGAGGCATATTATGAACACAAGTGGTAATTTAACAGCATGTGAAGTTTCATCTATGCAAGTACAAGGCACAGTTAAAATCACTTGGGCATGGATGTTTTGTAAATGAGTTTTCCCTGTGAAGTATGCATGAAGGATGAAACGGGATGAACCACAATGCTCTTTTACAAGACCTTCCTACATCCCTGCTTCATGAAGTTCAGCTTTGTTTACCTGGTTTCAGTAAGTTAGTAGTTGAAATCCAAAACTTCGGAGAGTTTCTTTTTACAGTTAGATTAATCCTGAGTTCAAAAATATTACCTTGACTTGTTAAGAGTCACAGCTCTTTCCAGACCCCTTTGGTGGTTGGTGGAGTCACTGTGTTTACATGACCAATTGACTGCACTTGAATTTTTGTCTTGAATGCTAAAAGGCCTACAGTACATGTGGAGTTTAGTTTGGGGGATATTTTATATTTTCCAGACTTCTATCTTAGTCTGAGTAGTTTCTGAAGAAAACAGCAGTTCCATCTTTATCATTTGACACACTTGAGGTAGAGGCAAGAATTAATTCTCTTGAATTATTTAGAGAAAATCATAATGTGCTTGACCCCCAAAGGGTGACATTTGACTGAAGAACTATGTGCAACTGGCACAAAGATGTTCCTTTCATTCAAGGATGTTGTGGATGTCAGAACTTGGATTAAAATTGTGTGTGTGTGTTGTGGTGATATTTACTCTTTCCAGACAAGCTACAAGGCTAAATGCACTAATTCCAACATAAAGGAACTGGCTTGCTTTTTAATGTCATTTTTTTGCAGAATTCCTCTAGAAAGGAGCACTTCTTCCAGCATTTCTTCCATAACATTTAAGTGCTATTTAAGTGACATGCGTGCTTTTAATTATAATCATTACAGATGTTCAGAAAAAAACATTGTTGGCAAAATGATGGAATAGGGTGGTGTGCCTTTATAAAATACAGACTTCTGAGAGCACCAGACAGTAATATTACATAGTCCCTCATTATTCCTTACACTTAGCCTTACAGTCATGTGGCCAGCAACTTAACTGAGCTTTCACTTGAGAAGCCTTATCTGTAAGTTGCTTCTCAGTGAACTAATTTCTGTTCCAGGATGTTTCTGTTTTTCAAAACAATATTCTCATAATGAAGGCATCATATTTGGTGTGTACCAGACTTAAGAAAGACCAGTAGGAGCTTTTGGTTGCATTCCAAGGGGACTACTTAAAGTCCAGGGCTTTTTGAAAATCCAGGTTATTTTTTAGAGCCTTTCTAGAGCCTAATTTTGATTCAGATTTGCATGTGTTGAGAAATTGAAGGAATATGTTTACTTTTCAACTGATACAGACTTAACTGAGGCCTGCAGTTGGGCATTGAACGTATCAATACACCTTTGCTGACATAAACAGAAGATAAATGCTTTTCCAGCCTAGTTTTAAGACCATCACCTTTCCAGTTGTGAAGAGGAGGAAGTAGGAATGAGGCTGGTAGGCTTTGCTGTTCTATTACATTTTCCTCAAAATGAAAATGTGTGGTACCTGTTTTGCAATGGTTATTTACCATCTCTGAGAAATTAATCCTCTGGCAGGTAACCTTTTGATCCATGTCTATCCAGGCTTCACAAGTGTACGTGCTCCCCCTCTATTATGAACTTTTGGAAGGCTTAATTGAGTTTTTACAGCTTCTGTATTGTAAAAAGAAGGCTGCTGTCACATGGCTGCAACTTTATTCACATGTCCCCTCTGCAGCTGTCAAAAAGGGCTTTCAGCATAAACATGTTTATATTCTGCAGCAGGTTTCTGAAAGATTTCTATGAGTATATATTTCTATAAGAAATATTCCACCTTAATTTAAGGAGTTTTTAAAATATAAGATGCGCTCCAAATGTACTTTTTGTTTTTCGTTCTGGGACAACATGGGGAGCAATACTGTTTTTCCTAAATAATGGTATTCCAAAGTAAATTTTGTTTTGAGGACTACAGTTACCAAGGTTAAGATGCCTCTTGACAGTTTACCTCAGAGGGTATCCTACCACAGCATCCTGCTCAACATCCTAAAATAAAGCCTCAAGTTCAGAGCTGTTTCTGAGATGTGGCTGTTCTTCCTCTTGCCCTTAACTGACCAATGGTGCTTACAAAGTGTGTCACCATGAAGTAATCTAGATAAGGAGCTTTTACTGTGAAATTAATTATTTTAAGCTTCTTAGTCTTTTCTTGTGTGCTGAATCAGATTTTTCTGCTACCTTTTAGGTAGAATTGTTGCTGGTTTTTAGCACTCCCATGGCGTTGTGATGTCACATGGGAAAACATCCCATGGACAGATGGGAGCTGGCACCAACATACTGAAATTGTAAACTAAAAAGGAGAAACCTGGTCACCTAATTTTGCAAGGGCCAACCAGTGTCCTTGGGAGTGAAATGTCTCCAACTGGTTTTTATGTTTTGAAGTAAAATATTTTATTTGTCAAAAAGAAACCACTAGGCTAGAAGATTTTCTGCATTTTGTCTTCTTTGGTTTTGCTTTTTTTGTGCTTCTTTTTCCCTCCTTACCAAAAGAAGAATATTGCTGGAACTGCTTTCACAAAAAGAATTCTGCAGATGTTGGCCAACCTAGCTGAAATTACTTCTGTAATCTCAAGCTTGGAAAAAGTGTAAGGCAGCATAGAGTAGTCCCATGCTATTTTTGTCCCATGTTGTTTGGGAAGGTGTTGGGAGACATTTTTCATGAGACCAGTGCTCTTTTTAGGACTGCAAAGTGGTAGTAGAATCTCTGGAACTTCAGCTAGCATGTAGCAAGAGAGTGTTGAGCTAATGCTTTAGGAGTTCTTTGGATGTTCCACATTTCTTGTATGTGGACAACTTATAGTCAAGTTTCCTTTTCTGGGGGTGGGGGTAGAGAAGACTTTAACTAATAAATGGAGTTGTGCTTTAGAGATTTACTAAAGCTGTGTAAAAGACCTGTTCTCTGATGATGGTTTTGGTGACTGTATAAATTGGTGACTAGGAGAAAAAAAAAAAGGATCAGGATTTGAATTGAATGTGATTTTAGTAACTCTGAGCTCTGGAGGCCTTTGACTTGACTGAAGACAGACAATTATGGGTTTTGTTTTGACAATGTTGTGTATACACAGCCAAAAGATGGAACAGAAAAACTCTAATAGCTAGTGGAACATAATTAAACAGTAGATTTGGGGAGGTGAGAGCAAAGTCTTTATGAGAAATCATTTCCTTTGGTGTGGATCTGAAATGAAGGCTGGTTTGAAATGAGTAAGTTCTCTGTTTATTACAGTTCCATTGGCAGCACAGCTTGAGTAGACAGGGCAACAGTGGAAACTGCTCATGCATTGAGAGAAAAGTCTGTGAAAACACAACATAAGGGCTCATATTTGCTTTGGTGTTGGTTCAGGATCAGAATGTGTTAATTCTTGCTGATTCTGCACATTTTATCTGTAGTCCTACTTTCAGGCTTTTCAGCATGTAAGGTTGATGTGACAGTCAATGCCAACAGTATCTGTGAGGTGTGAGCACTGGTATTGAGTACAGCAAACTTCCTGGATGTGTCAGCTGAGCTGGAGCCCTGACCAAGCCATGCATGTTAAATTCTCACAGTAGAGGGAAGGCAGAAAAGGTGCATCTGACCTTTAAAAGGGTGGTGTTTCAATTATATTTATCTAAGTATCTAGAGCAACGAGATCTGGTAGCAAGAAAAATAAGCTGATAGGTTTATCTCTGCAGTGGAACAATGTCAGCTAGACACTCCTGACTCATCAGGTGTTTCTGATGGCAGCCTCTGCCAATTCAGCAGGCAGAGACTTTCACTTGCTTTAACTTTGGATCCCTGGGTCGACAGGGTTAGAACCCCAGAGGTGCATTGGCTCAAGAATAGGTGCACACAGCTTTCAGCACCACGTTTGCCAAGGCCACAATACGGGGGTGTGTGGATGTGCATGTCTGTGTGTTAGGCACACCCCGCCCCAGTCCACTGCTTCCCTGGACAGCCTGGACAGTTTCTCTTCCTGGTGGTAAGAAGTCACACTGCACTTATTTGTGTAACACTCACTGCTCCAGTGTGGTTTGCACGTGCACATATGTGTGTATATATAGGGATTACTTCATCTATCGTGCCTCCCCTTGGTTCACTACTATTTTGTGGACTGTAGCAGCTGTCTGCTGGCACTTAACACCAGCAAAGGGTTCAGGGGAAGAGAAGGAAAGTATGTCCAATTAAAACTAGAAGAGAAAGTTAGCAAAGTAGCAAGTGATTAACTATGCAGGAGTACCATGATGGTGCATGATAATTTTCACTTCAGCAATGAGTCACTGGAATTCTTGGGATTTGATCAATATAAGGGTGTGGAGGAAAGTAAGGAAGAGGGGACCTCGTCCTTACTGCTTCTCTTTAAACGTAGTCAGTCCCTGACCTTTGAGTAGGCAGGGTAAGCAGACTTTCCATACTACCTGGTTTTTAAATGGGTTACTAGGGCACATAAGCTTGACTTCAGCTAATCAAAATACAACTTGTCCAGTACATACTAGCTCTTGAAAACTGCTAGGATGGCATAGCAGATTTGGAATTAGCCTGGAATTACATGGAGGGGAGTACTTGATGGTCACACCTATGTGCCTAATGCACTTTTGACAGCACAACCTTAGTAGGCTAGGAAAATGAGGAAAATGCTCATTTCCTGACAAAAGCTATTTCAAACTGCTGAACTTTATTTGACTGTTCCTTCTTATTCTAAAGCATTTTAGCAAGTTTCTGAAACTTATTGTTTTATAAGCTGCATAATCTTTTGTTGTCTCAGTTTCAGAACTAAGAAAACTCTTTGAACCAAACAACCGAGATTTTTTGGAAATGAAAAGGTAAAGGAAAAAACTGTTTGGCCTGTAAAACAAAACACACAACTTTTTTGTTACCTCCTCATAGAAACTCTGTCCTCCAATCTTCAAGATGCCTGTTTTCACATTTTTCACCTATTTTTCAGAAAAGAAAGAATAGCTAGGCGCTTAGAGGGAATTGAAAATGATACGCAACCTCTGCTTCTACAAAACTGCCCAGGATCAGTCACACACCGTCTGCTAGAGGAAGATACACCAAGATATATGCGTGCCACTGACCCATACAGCCCCCACTTAGGTAAGTGGCACATGGCAGTCAGTCTTGCACTGCTGAGTTACTTCGTGTTTGCTACACTATCAGCCTAGAAGTTCTTCTACAGAAGAGCTCTCTCAGGTTGTTTGGAGTTTTTTTAATTTGCCTTTTAAGTCTCCAGTTGTCTTGTTTGAAAAATATTGATTGTTCTTATTGCTTAAAAATAACTATTTGAATTGAGAACTATTACTTATTAAAGAATTATTCCTAATACATATTTCTTAATTGTTTGTATGTGCTTTTGGAGACAAAAGTGCAAAAATATAATGTGTAAGAAAATGGAAAGCTTTTAGTTCAATCAATTTGAGTAGTAGGTGGGGTACCTGGGGTTTTGGGAAGGACTTGCTCATATATGTTGTACTTTTGACAGGAAGATCAAATGAAGAGGAGGAAACTTCAGATTCTTCTGTAGAGAAACACCCCAGATCATCCCGATACCGATCAGAAACCACAGGAGGTAATACAGAGCCCTTGTACAGTACAGCAAATATGGATGTCCAGGAACTAGAGTCAAAAGCAGAGAGAATAGCTAGGTACAAGGCAGAGAGGCGACGCCAGCTGGCAGAAAAGTATGGATTATCTCTTGAATCTGATTTGGATTCTGACTACTCATCCAGATATACACGGGCAAGGAAAGATCCTGACAGCGTGGAAAGAAAGGGAGTGAAAAGTGAAAGGCAAGATGATGAAAACAAGGACTATGGCAACCTCTATTTTTCCAGGACTGAGACAAAGGCATCAAAGAGTGTGATTTCTGATTCCAAAGAGTACTCCAGCCGTGAAGATAAAGATGACCTCTCAAATGAAAAGGGTGTTAGAAAAGCAGATGACAGTGCCATCAGACAGGCTTCTGACCCTTCAGCAACCTTGGATAGTTCTGTCTCCCTTTCACTTTCTGGACGAGACTCTTCCTGCTACAACGAAGTGCCAATACCACCAAAGCAAGCCCCCCGAGAGTCCCTCTCTTCACCAAAGCGGGCAGCCTCACCGACCCACTTGCAGAATGACCAGCCCTTGCACAGTAACAGCAGACAAAGGTAAGTATGATTTCTATTTTTTGTTTTGCTGTAGATTCCTTTATCTTAATCAACTTCTGCACCAGGGTCTACAGTATTAGTGAGAATGTATTTGTTACCCTTGAAGAATGTATTTAGTTGCTTTGGATGTCTCAGGCTGCATTAGTTGGGTTTATTGTATCACAGTGTGTGTCTGATACAAGGAAGTGGCTATGTATTTCTCTTATCAGCTATGTCCTTGGTTTCACTTTATATTTATAGAATTTTTGCTAAAATTAGGCCCTTCGTGGGGAGGACACAAACTAGAAATTGAAGGAGTTATGGTTCTAAATCTCCTTGGGTTTTGTTTTTTGGTTTTTTTAATAACCTGTTAGAGCACGTCTTTAACTTTCTTTCTTCTATATCTTGTAATTGTTGGCTGGGAGCTTCCAAGTAGAGGCATGCTGCTTCTCAGTGAAGATTTGACTATCTTTATGATGGCTTCTGCCAAAATAAAACAGTTTGCAAACTTAAAAGCTGAAGAGTGTCTTGGGTCAGTTGAAATAATAGTTGATTTGTTTTCCTGATGTGAAAGTGTAAAAACCTTTTTGAACTGTGGTAGACAATTTTTCAGATAATATCAGGCATAAATGTGCGTGAAAGGGTAGAGGGGAGAGTTAAAATTCTATGCTGAATTGCTTTAGACATGACAAATTTACTACAGTAATAGGGTAACCAGATTCTTCCAAAAGGAAAAAAAAATTAGTCTCCACTAATTTTGCATTGCAATTTCTCAGTGTGGTATAGAAATACTGTCAAATTCTTATGCTGACTGAAAACAATGTGTAACTAAGAATTTTTTTTAAAGTATGATTTTCTCTAAGTGCAAGTCTTTAATTTCTTGGTAGGTGGATAGATAAAAAATAGTAACTGTAAAACCTTAACTTAAAATGTTGCAACTAAAAATGATGTAAATGAGAACTTAATTTTAAACATATATGCATAATGCTGAGCAGTCTTGACTGTTTTAAGAAACTGAGGTAACTGGTATAAGCTTTTTATGCTTGGTATAAACTATTTATGCTTTCCATAGAGCACAAGAGCTTTTCAGTTTCCAGTTGTGAGAAATCAGGAAAAAAAGGAAAGACACCAACATGGATTATTAAAGATGCAAATGCACAGTAGTGAGCAGAGACAGGTGTCTTGGGAAGAGTATAGGGACACTGCCCAGCTGGGTAAGAGATGAGGTTAGGAGGGGCAAAGTGAAGCTGGAACTGAATTTGGCAAGAGATGCAAAGCATGGCAAGGACTTCTACAGGTATGTTAGCTGGACATGGAAGGTCAAAGCAAAACTGGTAACAACAGATGAGGAGAAGGCTCAACTACTTTTTTGCCTCAGCCTTCAATAGCAACCTCTCTTTCCACACCTCATGAGTGGGTGGACAGCAGGGTGGTACTGGGGAAGCAAAGTCCCTCCCACTATAAGAAAAAAATCATGTTCCTGACTGCCTGAGGAAACTGAACAAAAATAAGGCTACAGGACCCAATTAGATTTATCCTGGAGTCTTGAGGGAATTGGCTGATATATCTTCATGATATCTGAGCAGTCAGGTGAAGTCCCAAGTGGCTGGAAAAAGGGAAACATTGCACCCATCTTTAAAAAGGGTAGAAAGGAGGATACTGGAAACTACTGCCCTGTCAGCCTCACCTCTGTGCCTGGGAAGATCATGGAACAGATCCTCTCAGAAACTGTGCTAAGGTACATGGAGGACAGGGAGGTGATTCGAGACAGCACAGCTTCAAGGCAAGTCTTGCCTGACCCATCTAGTGGCCTTCTATGTTTGAGTGACTACATAAGTGGACAAGGGAAAGGCTACAGATGTCTCTGTCTGTGCTCCTGCAAGGCCTTCTACACAGTTCCCCACAGCATCCTTCTCTCTGAATTGAAGAGCTATGGATAGATTGTTCAGTAGATGAGGAATTGGTTGGAGCTATGGATAGATTGTTCAGTAGATGAGGAATTGGTTGGACAGCTGCATCCAGGGAGTAGTGGTCAACAGCTGAGAGTCCTGATGGACATCAGTGACAAGTGGTGTCCATTAAGGGTCTGTATGGGGACCAGGGTTATTTAATATCTTCCTCAATGACACAAGGGGGTTGAGTGCACCCTCAGCAATTTTGCAGATGACACCAAGACGAGTGGTGTGGTTGACACTCCTGAAGGATGGGATAATCACCCAGAGGGACATGGACAAGCTTGAATAGTGGGCTCATCAGAGTCTCGTGAGGGCTTTGGTAAGGCCAAGTGCAAAGTCCTGCACCTGGGCTGGGGCAAGCCCCAGTAGTGCCAGTACAGGCTGGGGGTTGAAGGGATTGAGAACAGCTCTGCCAAGAGCTTCAGGGAACTGGTGGATGAGGGGCTGGACATGAGCTGGCAATGTGCACCTCCAGCCCAGAGAGCTAAATGTGTCCTGGGCCACATCAAAAGGACCGTGGTCAGCAGGTTGAGAGAGGTGATTCTGCCCCTCTACTCCACTCTCATTAGATCCCACCTGGAATACTGTATCTGTAATCCTCAACACAGGAAAGACATGGAGTGTTGGAGCAAGTCCAGAAGAGAGCCACAAAAATAATCAGAGAGATGGGGTACCTTTCCTATGAGGAAAGGCTGAGAGAGTTGGGGTTGTTCAGCTTGGAAAAGAGAAGGCTTCAGGCAGATCTGATTTCAGCCTTTCAGTGCTGCAGGAGGTGATTATAAGATTGGGACAGAACTTTTTAACAGGGATATTCCTCCTTTCTGATAGGACAAGGAGGAATGGTTATGAACTAAAAGAGGGGTAGATTGATACTATATATAAGGAAGAAATTTTTTNCCTTTCAGTGCTGCAGGAGGTGATTATAAGATTGGGACAGAACTTTTTAACAGGGATATTCCTCCTTTCTGATAGGACAAGGAGGAATGGTTTTGAACTAAAAGAGGGGTAGATTGATACTAGATATAAGGAAGAAATTTTTTGCAAGTAGGCTGGTAAAACACTGGCACAGGTTGTCCAGAGAGAAGGTAGATGCCCCATTACTGGAAGCATTCAGAGTGATGTTGAATGGGACTCTGAGCAACCTGATTTAGTTGAAGTGTCCCCGCTCATTGCAGAGAGATTGGACTAAATGACCTTTAAAGGTCCCATCCAACTCAAACTATTCTGTGAGTAATAATATAATACTAATTGCTGACTGCATTATCTCTAATTTCAGATTTTTTTCTGGATGAGGCTTGGGTCAGTGTTTGCATAAAACAAATCTCCTCTAGTTGCTGTCTGTCTATCTTTTGGAGGAAACCATCTGCACCCACCAAGATGTGGTGTAGTACTTAAAGCAGCCAAGATCTTAAATGTGGGATTTGGTCTCTTTTTTGGATACACATGTAGGCAGCAGCTGGTATTTTAAGGGCCATGTTGCCAAGACCCCATTCTTTAATACCCCTGACTTTCAGTGCCAGTGTGCGCTCCCTGGTATGATATTCAGAGACGTAAGAATAACCTCTCTGAAACTCTTGTCCCTGATTCTGAGTGGTAAAAAAGTCATTGTGTCCATGCAGTCCATTTAAAGTTACTCTGTGGTGGTCTCCTATAAAGCTATTTGCACAAGAGAAAAAAAGGCTAACTCCAGTTTTTCAGGTGACTGCTGTTCTGAAGTCAGTTCTACATTATATACAGGCTATAAAATCAGTTTCGTTAAATTTAAATTTCCTGAGTTTAAATTGGACAATAAATGCAGCTCACTTTGGAATATATATGAAAGCTTTTGTGCCTTCAGTACTAAGATTTAATAATTAATCCAGTTACCCATCACTGAGAAGGTATCATTTGACATTGCCTGCATTTGGCTCCTGAAATGGCTGATTAAGTTCAAAATGTGGCTTGCGTTCTTCTGATTGCACTCTTCAAAGGATGAATGATCAAGTACAAATAATTGCTGCTTGGGCCGTGCCCACTATAAAAATGTGCCAAAGTACACATTAAGAGAGAAGGAAGTTCCTATGCTTCAAAACAATTCCAGCTAGCTGCTTCTAGTCAGCTTCTGTGAAAAGGTTTTGCCTCCTATTTGGTCAGTTCCGTTAGGGATTCAAAAACATTTGGAAAAACAGAAGGTGTTTCAACAGTTGGTGTTTGCTGTTCTAAGACAGATTTGGATTCAATGATGACAGTAGGTGAGTTCTCAAATTTAAACTTACTTGCATCAAATACACTGTTATCTCCAGAACAGTTGCTGATTTAACCTTTTCCAGCTATTTTTCATAAAAGAGTAGCTAAGAAAAATTGAAGTATATGACCTGGAGCTTAATTTGAGTTTTTTGTCCCAAATGGCTCTTCTCCAATGGGAAAGTTCTTTCAGATGTAGCTATAAGTAATGGAAAGCATCCTAGATGCTTGTCACCTCTGGGGACTCAGTTTGTAAACATTAATGTGGCAGGACAGGCTGTGCTAGCAAGGTTAAAAGTACTCGATGTGTTCTACTGTTGCTGGGGGATTGTAGGTGAGGGTGAGCATTAGGAGCGTGTTTGAGAAACTTTATGTAGGAAGCCTGCAAACACCCTTTCTTGCATTGCTGCAGGACTTTTAAAAGCTCTTCTTTCTTTTTATGCTTTCAACTCCAAAATGTGAACAGAGTAAAGTCAAGGCAAGATTAAATTAGGGGTCACTTTTTTCCTTAAATTTTTCCTTTGCCAAGTCACCCAGTGACACAATGTCTTTGACTTGTGCTAACCAGGTGGGCATTTCTGAAGCTTTGTGATACAGGGTTACAAGAGGACAGAGGGATTCCAGATGCTCCTCAGAATTTCTTAGGAAATACAATGTAGCCATGTGAATTTTTCACTTAATTAAATTCCTATTGCTCCTTTGTTTTGATTGCAACAGTCTTTACCTCTTTAAATCACAAGTTAAAGGAATGGTTTTAACAACTTTTTCAGATGTCCTTACACCAACTGACCCACAATGGCAAATGCAAAAATGAGGTTGTGTAGTTGCTTTCACTTCTCAAGTTTTGGACAATGTGTACTTGGTAAAGTTACCTCTGCAGAATCTTTACCATTTAGAATACTTTGTATATGTTTGTGGGATTATATAATAGTTTCTTTCCCAGTTTATCACCTTTGAATTGGATTAGTGTGAGTTGCTTGTGTTTTCTACAGCCATCCTCTGCAACTGAGGAATCAAAAATAAAATGGAGTGGGAAAGGGAGACTGGGAAAAATAATGGGAGCATGTGTTTAGATCTCAGAAATTACCTGAAGTTCTGTTTTCTGTAGTAGTGCAGGGAAAGCAAAACCTGAATGGTTTCTTCAGAAAGATTCGGAAGGGGACACACCTTCACTTATCAGCTGGCCCTCCAGGTATCATAAAACATAGCTGTGTGGCTAACAGTCAGACTAAACGCCCCCCCCCCTTTCTTTCCTTTTACTATCTACATTTAACACTTGCCCTTAATTTTCCTTTAACAGCAGCAAGTAAGAAAGTGGGGATTTTTGTGAATAAAAATCCTGTGAAACTTCTCTGAAGCATCTGCTTTTATTCTAACTTAGAACCAATTGGTATTATGATGAAGAAATACAAATTCCCCAGGCTTCTTCCACAGCTACTATCATTCTGGTTTCCACTAGATTTTATAACTTCTTATTTATCTCATTTTGTGCTCTGCAAACCAGCATATTTTTATACTGTACACCATTTCATCTTAGCATTCCCTACAAGTAACTCCTTGAATTCCAAAGGAGATGGTACAAGAGAAGTAAAAAAAAAATTACATGGAAAAGTAAAACAAAATCTTGATCAAAGCTACAGGCAGCTGCTTTCTCCTGGTTTGGTAACATATACAGTAAGCCCACCATGAAAAGCATTGCAGGAAGACTGTTTTTCATGATCCTGATTAAAGTAATACCTATAACCCAGTACTAACATCAGTGTGGATGTTCTGGAGAATGCTTGGTACATGTGGTTCAAAGAATACTTCTTCAGACTTAACACACTTTATGTGCTTAAGCAACTTTCCCTGACAAGTGCATCAATCTTCAGAGGTAAGAAGCACCAAAATATTAGAAAGAGTGGTGTTTCAAATAACTTTGGATAGCCTGAATTATTCTCTTAGATAATTTGCCTTTTTTTTTCCCTAAATCTTACTTTTTTCTTTTTTCTTAATGATGTAGACTCCAAAAAGTCTGTTGGTAGCAAGCCTGGAATTGCACATACTTTGAGCTGGATTACTTACTTTCAAACAGTAGTTTGCTAACTTGACTCTCTCCTCAAACCTAAAATTATTTTTTCATACCCATTTGGGAGGGGAGGAAGTACAAGGCTTTCATTTTTAATACTGTGTGCATTATCTACAGCCCTGTAAGCTGTCTGAGCCTCAGCGAGGCTATGAAAGTGCTGGACAGCTTTACCTGCAGCAATAGCCCCAGAGCAAAGGCTGCCCCTGGCTGCATGTGCTTGCCTCCCACTGTGCTGCTGTATTCCCTTTAGAAAGGTTAAACAAAACTCTGTTTTGCCTGGATGTTGCCCAAGTCCAGAGGTGTTTCTAGAAAACACACTGAAGTAAGGTAACTTTTGGGAACAAGTGGTTTTTTGCAAGTTTTGCATGTTAGAATGTAATGAAACATTTTAAAACAGAACGCGTGTTTCAGTTTTTAAATGCCTTTTTCCCTGCAAGCTCTCTGAAGAGCAACAGCCATGCCATAGTTTTGCTTTCGTGTTTAGGACTTGCCCTTTCAATGTTTTTATTCACTTACTGAAACAGGTTACGCTACATATGATTTTTCAGATGTCTTAAACAATACACAAAAACACAAGTCTCTGGCAAAATATCTGAAGGGCTAGGTGGAGATAACATGTTTTTTTCATCCCTTTCCCCAGTGCAACAATGTCTTGGTATGGCGTAAGCTTCCCAGTGTTTTGACATCTTCAAATATCTGACTGCATACACAACTGCCAGTAGAATTTGCAATTTCAGGCTGAACCCAACACTCTGATAATATAAAAAGCAGTTTTGATCATCTTGTTTGTTTGAGACTATGGGTATGTGCTGTTTGGCAAACGCACTTGTGATCTCATGAGAACATGCTGTATGTTCCCAGAGCTTGCACAGTTACCTTCTCAGGAGTCATGCATGTCCATGGCCCGCAAATCACTTGACTGTTTTTGAGCAGTGCTACTGCTAAGACTTGGGGGGAGGAAGGGGTTGCATCATAAGATTGCTTTATTTTAATGTGTTGGTTTTTATTTTTCTACAATGTTGCTGTCTGTACCCACAGTAGGTGTCTGTGTTCCTTTCCAGATTGGGTATTGCTGTTCACAGCTTTAATCCTTTTTCTTTCTTAAAGAGTAAAAGTTAGAGAGAAATTGGTGAAAGAGGAAAGTGCTCGTGGAAGCCCTGAACTTGTCACAGACACAGTATCTCAGAGAAAATCCCATCCAGTGCCAGCCCACTACATGCCTCTTCAGACAGAAACGTCTGCCTTTGATAGGGTTATAAATCAGCCCGTCAGTTCCGTCCGCCAGCCAGTCCATGGCTATATTCAGCCTGCTGGCATTGCTCACACAGCTCAGATGATGGCAGCAGAAGAACCAGCAAACACCCCTGCTGGCAGCCTCCTCCCGACAGACAATGTTAGCCTCGGAACAAAATCCTCAGCAGCCACTGCATCAGAGAGTGAAAAGAAGGAAGCACCTGGTTACGGAGCAAAACCTGCTGAAGAAGATTCCTTGGAGGGTGAACAGGCTTCCAAAGGCAGAAGGCCAATTCTGCCATCTGAGATTCGCAAGCAAGGGAAGAACCATGAAGGCCTCTTTGGCGGAGGAGAATTGGAGACCCCTGTGGGGAGTTCCTCCTTTGCAAGCAAGCCGAAAGTTAACTCAGAGGTTCAGAGGGAGTTGGAATGCAATAAGAGGCAGGCCCCCGAGCAGCAGCTTAAGACCCCTGAGAATGTAGAAAGGAGTGAAGCTGTTATGTACATACAGAGCGGATCTGTATTGCAGCCTGACAAGGCAAAGGCTCCTGTTTGGAAAGTGTCAACAAAGCATAAGGTCCTGACTCGCTCCATGTCTGACTATACTGTGACTACTAAGCTAGAACCTTTTAAAAGTAAGGACAGCATGGAAGCAAATCCACCAAATGGTGAGATTGGCATGGTTGACACAAAAGTCTCTGTTGCCCAGCTCCGTAATGTCTTTCTGGAGTCTGCTAATGCCAACAAGAAAACGGAACTGTAGGTGACATTTCACTCGTATTTTCGTGTGAAACTTGCACGTCCTTGGCAAAATTACACCCACTCAACAGCAGTTGTCGTTCGGCACTTAAAGCACACAGCTTAGCTCTCACCAGTGTGTGCTGGAGGCTGAGATGGTTTGAATCCCGCTTTTGTGCTTCTGCTTGCTAATGCGAGTTGTGATGTGGGGTAGCTGGAATGTATTCGTCTGAGCATGGAACCGGAGGAGCATGCAGAGTGATCTCTGGGGAGTTGTTGAGATGCTTACATCTATGTTTTACTTCTCTCTCCTATTTTCTTTCCTATGCGCTCTCTGTCGTGCGATTTGAAAGTGAATCTCGGTTTGAGATGTCAGCAGCAGGTAGTACTGTGTCTGCCAATGGGGACCGTGAAAGAGGGCCACGAAAGGCGAGGCGCTATTTCACTCCTGGTGAGAATAGAAAGACTTCTGAGAGATTTAAAACTCAACCTATAACATCAGCAGAACGAAAGGAGACAGATAGGTAGGCATGTACAAAGCTTCTGTGTAGCATTCTGGCACAGGTGGATATTGACAAGGTTGGGACAAGATTTGTTCATATATTAGAATAAACATTTTGCAAGGTTATTGTTTGTCTTGAAAAACAATTTGTTGTAGCTTCTTACAAAATGAAACCCAAACCCCTCCCCCCAACAAAACCAATTTGTTGCAGATTCCTCCCATTTGAAATAGTGAACAGTGAATCATCATAAAGTACTGTAGCTGTCTGGTTCAAATGTTAAATGCTTTTGGTTTTATATAAAGGGTTTCCTTTCCATCTACTCTGCTTTATCATTTACTCTCTTTGTAAACCACCAGAGGAACCTAATTCATGTAAAAATGCTGGTAGCAAATCATAGACTTTTATTTTCTGCAAGGTGAACTAGAAATAATTTTCCTTGACTGTATTTAAGTTTGGCTGCAATTGCTTGTGTTTATACTTTATTAAAGGATGTTCCCAAGTGGACACTGCTGAAACTTGAAAAACAGATAAATTCTCCCACTCTTAAGACTTTGAGGTCCTGCTACTTCAGACTGAATTTGAATTTCATTTTTGATGTCTTGTTTCCAGCTAACTTTTTTCTGTTTGATAATTTTTCACTAGGTCAATTTTGTATGCAGAAATACCAACTGCTGACGGTATGTTGCTGTACTGTTTTCCAAGGAAGAAATGGGATCTGATGTGTTTTATTTTGTTTTAACTGAAAAACAGTTTGATAATGCAAACAAAATCCACTTGAAAATATCTTTACCTATGATATATAGTTGAAATACCCCTTTTTCTTGGGCCATATCTATTACAGACTTGATTTCAAACTAATTTCCAGTCCCAAAGTCTGTCTGTGGATACCAAACTTCAAATGGGACTCAAGTGGAGAATGGGTTGAAACTTTTCAATATAGTTGGGGTTGGGTTTTATCCTAATTTAGACAATAAATAAGCTAGTTGTTGGGGGAAAAAATTAATCATTGGTCAATTTTAATCACTGGTCTAGGACTTATAATTTAAAGAAAGCCTTTAATATATTGTGAAACTGATGTTGCTAAGATGTTTTTTGGCTAAGGAAGTTGCAAAATGCAGGTTATTAAATTACAGAATTCAGTCTGCCATCTTGCTTCTCTTTCCCTCTTGTCACCCTTGGCAAGTCTGGCACAAATTAAGTAGGTAATCTCATGAGTAGCTATATTTAGATTTAATGCCTTATGCTATTTGAAAGCTGATATTCCTTGCAGCTCTGAGATGCTCTTGGATCTGGAGGATGCTGATTTCAGCTCCTGAGGATACCAGTTTAGCTTCTGAGAAATAGGGACAGAAGGTGGTAATCAGAATGGTCAGCTAGTAGAAGATAGATGTTCAGTACTCTTCACTCACCCTTAAGGCAGTTTTTATTTTCTTAACACAGTCTATGTGTTTTCATAGACTGATGCAATAAGTTTTATTATTCATCGAATGTTGTTTAGATAGTTTGAAATTACTTGAACTGTCCTGAAGACAAGTCTTTTGTTTGCAAATCGTGTCAGACTACATGTCAGACTGTATTGCTCATTTGATGCAATACGTGTAAAAACAGGTAAAGTTTACACAGCTGAGTTCACAAGAAGTTTTTTGTTAAATGTGAGAAACAGCCAGCTTATTTGCTGGTTTGTAATCATTCATATTAAAAAAAATATTACTCTTAATATGAGCTTGATTTATTATGTTCAGCCTCCTTTTTTTTCCTCTTTGTGTAGATGAAGAAAAATTGGATGACCGAGCCAAACTAAGCGTAGCTGCAAAGAGACTCCTTTTTAGAGTGAGTATTGCATTTTCTAAATAGGAGGTTGAATTAAACATTTCAAATACAAGATGCTGAAGGAACCCATAGTGCATTAGAATAAAGTATAATGCAGTTAACCAAGTTCAAACTACATAACTTTTGTTTTTTACTTCATTCCCTACCTACACAGTAGAGCTGTTTCCTGCTTTAAGAATGTCATTTAGAGAGAAGTGTGTAGTTAGTTTTAACTCCGTGGTGCAGACTGTGTGGCTGCATCTTGCTTCTAATTCAGATATGGGCATTTGGGAACTTCACTGCTGTGAATAAAGTATTGTTTCAGAACTTTTCTTCCATGGTTTTAATTATGACATGTGTCCTGTTAGGAAATGGAAAAATCATTTGAAATGAAAAATATTCCCAAACCACCTACAAGAAGTTCGGCAGTGGAGAGAAGGCTGCGGCGTTTGCAGGACAGGTCTCACACACAGCCCATCACCAGTGAGGAGGTGGTCATTGCAGCTACGTAAGTCTGGTGCATGTGTTGGCTCTAACTCTGGCTCCTGCTTTCAAATCTGGGAATAAGCTCCATATCTGTGGTGCTTATAACTTTGTAGTGAGGAAAACATTTATTGCTAAGGGCCTTGAGAGCCACAGGGGAAACTATATTGAAATTCCTTTTTAAATGCAGAGGGACTAGTAAAGCATGACTTGTATGAACTGTAATTTGGCAGGAAGTTTAGGAACCTGTGGATTAGGTAAACGAGATTAATCATAGCATTGTTTCATAACCCACATGAATAAGATAGTTTGTGCTGAGGGAACTCTGCACAATTTCTTATGGAATGTATATGTATTGGGGAAAACTTTTTACACCCTGAAATCTCAAAGGTACTTTCTGGAAATGCTTTTCTTGCAGTGTACTCATATATCATGATGTTTTTCTGAAAAAGGGAAAATCATTTTGGGGGAGAAATTAAACAACGGTGAATTGAATGAATGGTCACCTAATGGTCAGCTGTTAACTTACTTTATGGGTTAAGAATAACTTCAAGAGACAGCCTGTTTGTTCCTCTAGGTTTTTAGTTCTTTCAAAGCATTTGGAATTACTTTGCAAATGTCACAGCAGATAACTCAGTTAATTAAAAATGATTGCTGTTTGGTTTTTTCCTGTTTTGTTTTGGTTTGGTCTTTTCTGTAGTTAACACTTAATGTATTGCTTTTCTTAATGCTTTTTTCTTCTCTCTCCCTGTGAATTTTCCCTCCTTGGCAATTCTTTAAAGTGAAACTACCCCTGCTTCACGTTCTGTGAATACCCACACAGTAGTGACAAGAGTACCTAGTCCCACTGTAGTTAAGAGCACTGTACAACCTACCAGGTACTGGGGGGGTAAACATGCATGTTACATGGAGCACAAGATTCCTCAATAGCAGATGCATCTTTAAAGTCTTGAATGCCTTTTCAATGTGTCAAGTGAATACTTGTTTCAAGAATATTTAAAACACTCGTCAACTTCGTTTATGTTTGCATGATAAAGCAATGCAGCTTTTTCTTTGTCAAGAGTCTGTTTTCAGGACCCTTCTAACCACACTTAACCTGTTGTAGAAGCATATTCTTCTTCTGAAAGAAATTAATTTGCATGTGAGCAAGCATAGCAGAACCCTCTTTGCTCTTGTAATTTTTTTTTTGTATGGTAATGTCATCCTGAGGTGAAAATAGCACAGCTGAGTGCTTGATTTCACAAGCAGTACATGTCCTTTGTCTGTCTCTACATGTATTTTTTTAGCTTGCAAAATTAAAGGAAATATAAGAAATTGCACCACCTATAGGTAAAGTTGCAGAATACTGTTCTGAATGAGAATTTTAGCAGAGGCCATGACAGAAAAAAAAAATTAGAGAGTACTACTAATTCCATAAATGTGAAAGAAGTTGAACAATAAAATCTTTTATAGTAAAGGTGAATAAAATACATTATTGTAGAGACAAATGCAGTTACAGCTTTTATGAATGAATATGTTTGCCTTCAGCATTGGTCAATTTTCAAAATCAATGGACTGTATTTCAAAACTAATTTTTGTTGTTGATTTATCCCAGATAATTCAAAACAAAAGACAGTCTGAATTCTGTTCCACTTCAGATTAGAAGAGTCATTGCAATTTATTCTAACTTAAAGGCAGCACAAACTTGGAGTTTAAGTCTGTCTTTTAAATGTTTTTATCATATAAGGTCCACAAATTTCTTTCAATAAAGTTGAACTTTATATAAATTGCACTGTAGGACCTTAAAGGCATCTTAAATGTCTCTCCATAGCTCTGTGCTCTGTATAAAGAGATTGTCTCTAAAATCTCTCTTCAATCTTGAGTTCCCTCATAAAAAATGTTGTGTCCTAATCAAATGAATTCATGAATGAAAATGTAACTTTTTTTTAAATCTTCAGCTGTTGAATTAGAATTCTTCATGCCAATGTTGAACCACTGCATACCCACTTAGGCTGCTACATTACATTGGCTATTGTGCTTCACATGCAGATCTTCTGCTTCTGTCAGGTTGAGATTTTAAAACTGCACAGTGGCTTCTTCAAAACTGATTTCCAGTTCTGCTTCTTCAGCTTGCAGGCATCAGCACACCAAAAAATTTTAGCTAAAGAGGAGATAAGAGCAGCCAAAGAGGCGATGGGGCAAGATCAGTCTGAGGAACCAGATTCTTCCACCTTAAGCTTGGCAGAAAAGATGGCTTTGTTTAACAAACTGTCTCAACCAGTATCCAGGGCCATCTCCACAAGGAATCGGGGAGATATGAGGCACAGGAGAATGAATGCTCGTTACCAGACTCAGCCAGTCACTCTTGGAGAAGTTGAGCAGGTAAGTGCCATCATAGCTTTTTTGCATTTCTTTTTATTGGAGAAAACAGCTTCAGTGTAAGGTACCATAAAGGCTGGCCTTTCCTTTGCTCTGAACTACACACAGAGGAAAAAGTTTGTCAGGAGGCTGCCTTCTGACACTGAACATTCCCTGAAGTGTTCAAATTTTTTGGAAAGGTTTTCTTCTTTTTTTTTAAGTAATCTGAGAGTATATTGACTTCCTGCCTAGTGCAAATTGTATCTTTCACAGTGTATGTCACTTTCTACTAGAGTGTTACATGTTGTCTAAAAATAAATTCCTGATCAAAGGGGTAAAAAACTGAGGCACATATCATTTTGCTTTAGGTGTATTTTCAGGGCATTCTGGAGCTTTGTCATGTGCAATTTTCAGGCTCTTTCCTGAAAGCGCAATATATTTTCGTTATTAGTAAGGACATAGTCTGTCATTTTCCTCTGGGAGGAGGCATTGATTTTTATGTGTATTTTTTCCCTAAAAGCAGAATACTTTTGAAATTCGGGAAGTCAAAAAGAAATTATTTAATGTGCAGTGAAATTTAGCTTCCTGTTCTGGAATACTTCATCTAATTGGAACTGCAAAGGAATGCCTTTTTAGTAAAGCCTCAGCATAAGGTAGCCCAGAAGTGGTCTTTTAGATCTCTTCACAATAGCAGAAACAGCAGTCCCTTTGCGTTACAGCTTTGAAAGAAATCACTTTAACAGTGAAGCACAACTCCTGTGCATGTCATATTTCTATGTATTTGGATAAATCTGAATGTTAGAAAGTTCCTACCATTTTCTTTCCATATGCTTCATTCATGATTATACATTTTCCATATTTTATAATAACAGGATAGTGAGAAAGCAGGATTTCTCTAAACATATTGGTGCAAAGCTGTACAGATTATAATTTTACTTTATGCCTACTTCGCTTGCACATGAAGTAGTAATAAATGCTTGACAGATTTATTTAAGCAAGATTTCCAGACCTTACACAGTCCTTTTTCCATTCACTTTCCACGTGCCAATCACTGTCACAGCATGGCCTCTTTAATAATTGTGTCACTAACTTGTTTGGGGGCCAGTACAGTGGTGAACGGAAAAGGGCTGAAGCAGATGGGGAAGAAGTGACAGTCACGTTACTTTGTCAGACCTACAGAGCAAACATGCTTTTCAAGCAAGGAAAATCAGAGGAAGCATGTTGTGTCATCTTTCTGAACCTAGCAAATGAAATCAGAGTTGACTCTGAAGCAAGCTCAATAGGAGTGTATTTTCAAAAATACTTTCTACAGTGAACTGTTCATTGGAGTGTTGGGGGGTTTTGAGATGCAGGTGTAGTTTCTCTAGGAAGAAGCAAAAGAGAGTTATCAGAATAGATAATGAGAGGTTATATTCCTAAAATGAATATTTGAAAACGTAAATATCTTGTAAGTAAAACTGAATTCACTTTTCTGATCTCCTCTAAATTTCTAATTCCGATAGATGCAATGGAAAAAAAATAAACTGGTAACTATTTTCTTAATCTTGCTTTGGAATCTTTGAGCTAACATATTCTTTGCTGTGCTTTCCAGTTTGCTGAATTAATGACTGCTGTCCATGCTTTATGGAATCTGCATGCACGTTTTAGGTTCTGAGCTGATTTCCTCCTACTGGTGTGATCTTTTCTGTCCTTTTGCACACTGTTCACTAGCTCTGCAGTTTAAGAAAACAACAAAAAAACCCTCTCCAGATGTGTATGAGGCATGTTTGTCACTCTCTTTCATAGCTTTTGTAATCTTTGGAGAAGATAAAGGAAAGCTCTGCATTTCAGAAAAGAAAATGCGTCTTAACTGCATCTAGGAGAATTTCACAAAATTACTATGTTAGAAGAGTAGAAAAGATAATTGTTGCACCATGGGGGCTGGCAGAATAAGTTTGGAAGTGTTTTTAACGTGCTTCTTAGGCTCAAATACTTTGCTCATGACAGCCAATGTTTATATTTGAAAAAGTCCTGCATGAAGGTGATTTATGTGGAGGGAGCATCAGGAATGTCTGCCCTGGGTTAGGACAGCACGGAACAGTCTCTCCCTGGCACTGAGTGGTCACCAGAGCTGGGAGCTGCAGAGCTGTGTAAGAGCAGAGCTGTGCCAAAGCTAATGAGTCCTGCTGAGATGCAGAGGTGATTAGCCTGGGCACATGGCATGTCAGCCGGCATCTGGCACCTGAACTAACTCCTTCCTGCACTGCTGCAGGTCCTGAGCCCTGACACGATGTCAGGTTGCATGTTCCACACACACCCCTTGTTACTAAAGTTGTTGCTGTTCACATGCAGTTGTTTTTACCTTGGGTTTAATAACCCATCTGCAGGCAAATTACGGGGGCATTGTTGCTTTCCTTACCTGTTCTAGTCTGTATTGACAGAGTACAATATTTACATGAAAACATACCTTGGATGAGCTGATGTGGTAAGGCTGATTTTTGGAATTGATAATTTCAGAGCTTGTAAGTCCTATTTGACTTCTTTGGATTTTTTTGTTTTGTTTTGTTTTTTCCCTTCGTAGGTACAGAATGAAAGTGGAAAGATCGCTCCCCTGTCATCTGCAGTTGCAACATCAATTTCAGCCATGGCCTCTGCCCTTGCTCCGTTGTTCGGGGACCTGCCCGGGAAGCCAGGGACTGATGGAAGAGGGAATGCTGCCACGAGGTTCCACCCTGCAGCAGAAAACTTGGACTCATCAGGAAAACGCACACACAAGTCAGAACAGTGGCAGCCCTCAATGGAAGCACTAGAAAGCAGAAGAGCATCAAAGAAACATGAAGAAGAAAGAAAGAGGTTTCTAGCACATGAAGCTAATGAAATTAAAAAGTACAGCTCCTTTGAGGATGAAACCACACATCCTGTTCCTGAAAAAACAGGAGACCACCATAAAGAGACAACATACAGCTTCCTGAGGAAGGGCAGCTTGGAGCTGTTTGGTTCACAAGCACTTCTTCAACCTCTGGAACAGAAGGAAATCGATACTGGCATGCAAGGTAAATGGGAAGACAAAAAAGGCCAGTCCTTTGAAGAAAAAGTGGATTTGGAAAGTGTTATGAAAAGCAAGGCTTGGCAAAGAGGTGTGGTAATTACTTGCTGTTGGTGTGGTCTCATTCAGCAAATGGTGTTTCAAGCTTTATCAAGGCTGGTTATGTTTCCTTTTTCTAACACTGCTTAGAAGTACAGAAATATCTGTGAAGTGTTAAGTTTTAAAAATAGAGGGGATTTTTTTTTATTCTTTCAATTTTTCAGTCTTTAAAGATGGCTCAGTTTTATTCAGATTTATTTACTTTGAAAGAAGTGGTATTATATGCTGAAGCTAAGATTTATTCTTTCTGGTTTTGCCCTTGCCCCTTTCCTCCAAAATTCAGAACAAACTAAACTTGCTGCTCTGAGTCAATTATCTGCCCTTAATTTTTGCCTTATTGTGCATATAGAGTTATGAATTACCTACATATGTGCATACATAACTAGGAGTGGATAATTTTCGGATAATTAATTTTGCAAAACTAGTATTATTTTCTCTTTGATGTGGTGATGAAATACAAACCAGGGAATTCTCAGAACAATTACATTTTTATATGCACAGCATAATTTAAACTTAAAAAATAAATTTGCCCATCTTTAAATAAAGTACTTTGGAAATAAACAGTGAATTTTGTCATTTCATAAGTCCTTCTATTCTGCTGAATTTAGAAGGATGTTGTATTCCTTTTCTGTTTTATTGTCATGGGTGAGAGGATCACACTATCCTGTAGCACTAAAGTAATTTTTGTGTTCATCCTGTGAAGTTAATTTATTTTGAATTTAATGGTTTTCACACAGGCATAGAGAGGAAGGTACAGTTCTGCCTGTATTCCTCTAAAGCAGTATCCATTCTGTCCAATTAGCCTTTGATGACTGCAGGGGAGATGGAGACTGGGATATAATAGGAGCAGTCATATATCAGAGGGGTGTTGTGCTTCTAACATTTCAAAAAGAAAAATGAAGATCACTTACATTTCTTTAAGGATAACTGTAATAGTGCATTTATCTTTCTTCAAGGCAGTTTTTTCCTGTGGTTTAATTGCTGCTTGAAAAAACAAACACAAAAGAGCCCCCAACACCCTCCTAGAAAATAATACCTCTATTAAGCTATTAAATGTCCTGATATGCTACTCAAGCATTAAACTGCTTTACCAAATAGTTAATTGTTCTTGTTTAAATTTTGTCTGCTTCTCTTCTCCTGCTCTTTGTTCCCTGTCACTTTCATCTGTTGGTTTTCCTGTAGGTGTTCTGAGGGGAGCAGCAGTTTGTGTCTCACCCATGTGAAGTTCAGAATTGTGAACTGAACATGATGTTCTGTGGCTTCATGTGAACATCAGTCACAAATGGCTGGTCCCTGCAGCAAGTAATGCTGCACAATTAATCTTTGTGCTCTAGCTCAGCCAGAAGTTTCTCCCTGTTAGAATAGTATGTGATGTGCATGTTTAAAATACAGATTTGCTTCTTCAGTGTTAGTAATGTAAAGTGTCTTTAAGCATAGAACTAATTCAGTACTTCTCTTTTGAATGGGCAGACCATGCTGAGCCTTCTTCTGAACTCACCAGCACACCAGCCATGAGGACAGCTTCACAAACAGCAGCTGCAGCATCCTGTAGAGTGCAGGAGCTCTCTGAACAATTGGAAGGCAAATTTTATAAGAATTCCTGTGAGATGTTTTCCATGGGAGACAGCAAAGCACAAACAGCTGAGGATGTCCTTGATAATTCCAGCAAAACTATGTCAATTAAGGAAAGGTACTTAAATTTCTTTTTTTAATGATCCCTATAAATACAGTTATTATATTGATGATGGTATAAAAAGAAGCTTTGAAACTGTTTCTAAAAAAGCTAAGTGGTGATTATTAGGCTTTATTATTACTAACAGCAGAAACATGCAGCTAATCTGCCTGACATGCTTATCAAGCAGATGATGGTGAATGAGAATTACCATTCAAGAGAACATAATAACCTGGTTTTGAAAGAGCCACCTGAATAATCAATTAATATTTCAGAAAATTAAAGTTGAAAAATACACATGTTCTAATTACATTTATATACTCAGTATACTTCTCCAGGTTCTGCTTTCAGTTATACAACAGGTATAATGTGATTCTGGTTTATTTTCATAACCATTTCTTGTTGGTCTACAGAAATCCCTTAAATAAGCTGACTAGAGGGAGTCATAGATAGACTCTGATATTGCCCCACTACTTCAGAAGTACTTGGTTGCCATTTTGACTTCTTGGAACTTACTGTAGGGATTTTAAAAGGATAGTAATTTGGACAGGTTTATAAGAGTACTAGAAATACTTTTTCCAACCCAAGATCATTCTAATCTGAAGCAAAATGTTATGTCCTGCACTTGTGCAGAGAGTGGGAGTTCAGGATTGAAGTGCCAATAGCTGCTGTAGTACTTGTAAAAGTTTTCCTAACTTAGTTAAAACTTTGAGAGTATAAACTCAGTCCCAAACTGGTAGCAGTCCAGTGAGTGAATTACGATTATTTGGCCTATCTTTGCTTCAGTTTTTCTGCATGAAAGCAGAACCAATAAATGAAAATAGCTGCCTGATTAAACTTTCACTGTGTAAAAATATTCCCTCACTTAATGAGGGGAGTGTGATATGAGGCATTCTGAACCTTTTTTTTTCCTTTTAAACGTAATTCCAAAGTTTGCTTCTCAAATTCATGTGTTTCTAGGAGGTATGTGAGTCATTCTCATTTACAGAGCATTCCCACTCCCTGTCAACCCCTTTACACAAGGGGGTGCAGGGGCAGCTACAGCAGCTGTGCAGTCTTAGTGCCCTTTCTGAAGGCTGTACTTACCTTTTTCAGTTTACTGTTGTTTTGTTAAAAGCGACTTTTATCCCCCTCCTCTAAATATGTCAATTGTCTTGGCAGATGAGGTTTAAGACCAATAATTTCTGGTTTATAGGTGGTAAATGGTCTACCATTCCTGGTCCTGGTGGGGAGAAAGAGGTTGGAGGGAAGATACAAGTTTTAGTAGCTGTTTCAGTCCTAACTTTAATGTCTCAGCTGAGTTGATCTCTTGAGGAACTGAAGCCTGTCAGTCACACAATCAGGAACCACTTTCGTTAGGACTCCGAGACTGTCTGCTCAGTCCCAGGGCTGACAAAAGAAAATACCTGCTGTCTTGTAAGGAGTTCGTATACTCTGGTTCCACAAACATCTGTAAATGACTGAGCTCATATCAAAATGTTTTAGCCTTCCAAAATACCACAGTAGTCTACTTCTTGTACCAGAATTAAAAGACTACAACCACTAAGTTTCTTTTGCTTGGCTGCAGTTCATGCCAAGTATTCATAAAGATCAAAGAACATTTCTGCTAAAGATTAACTATTACACTTGGATTTCTTTTTCCTTTTACACTCACTAACTTCATCTTCCCATCCAGTGGATTTTTCTGGCTGTGTCAGACATTCTTTCACCTTATGGAAGAACAACTTTTCCACACATGAAATAGTATTTGGGCAGGATGCATGATTGCTGGTCTGGATGAAAGTGATTTTCCACAAAGACTTGCTTCACTGAACTAGTACTATCCTTGTAGAGTGAATGTATGGCTGGCATTTTCAGAATTGCCTATATTATATAGAAGAATGAAAATCATTATTTTTTAAGGAGGAAAGACACCTGTACTCTCTTCTCCTGTCTCTGTGCACTTATTGAGACCAAAGGCCGTCCTGTCAGCTCCACTGTAGAATTCAGCTACATGCCATAATCACCATTTTAAAAAGCTACATCTGATTAATTTCTGGTGAATCTCTTACCATCATTCTCACTTTCTCAGGAAAAATCTAGCCTAAACCTAGTTTTCAATATTTTTTGATGTATGGATGCCTGAGCAATACTTTCTTACTCAGTCTGGTTCCCACTATATTAAATTTATGCACTCTTTCAACAGTCAACTTCCTTTCTGTAGTTATATATCTCATATTGCCCTCCAGGATTTATGATATATGCAAAAAGAACTGGTCAAGTGCAGCCAAGGGAGAACATGTGAAAACCAAGCCTATGTCCAGTTTATTCTAGCTCAAGGAGACAACTAGCAACTAAGATATTAAAATATTTCTACAGAAGAAAGATGTGTCATTTTGGGCATTTTTTGCCAGGATTTTTGCCAAGGCCTTTCATGCAACTCTCTTTGTTTAGGCAAAACCATTGTTCAGATCTCATTTCTGTTTCCCTTCAGTATTCACTATCCAGCATTTTGCCTTCAGCTTTGAAAGCTTTTGCTTTGAGGCCAGCCTGACACCTCTGGGATGAGGATCATTCTGTCTTGATGTCACATAGTCTATCTCAGTGGCAGGTGAAAGAAGGATGCAGAGCAAGCTGTCAAAGATGGGCAGACACACTAAAAGCTTTTTCTTTCAAGAAAAGAGTAGAACTTATTTTCTTCATATTGGAAAAGGAACTTTTGGAGGCAAAATCAGTGTATCTAAACTGTGAAAATGACTAATGAATGATTATTCATTATTTATAAAAAGCGGAAAACTAGAGGTATTCAATGAAACTAGTAGTAGCAGGCCTTAAACAAATCTAAGGGTTAGACCTAAGATTTGCTTTATTTTCTAAGACTTTCCAAAGAATCAGCTGCTCTGTACTGCTGAGCTGGTGGTTTACTTTTAGGAACCAATTCAGTAGTTCTTGCATCTTTATTCATACAAAAAGGTGTTCTCCATTCAGTTGTTGCTGAGTCAAGGCAGTCTGAATTTATTGCCACTTCCATTGTTCAAAAGAAATGCATGGCTTTAGGTTTTACACAGCAGTGAAGTTTTTATTGACATACAGAGCATACATGTTTCTTTTAAGTGGTGATTTCATTGCTCATAACAGGCAAATGTGTGTTCTCACTTGTAGGAGTCAGTTGTTTCATTACACATACCAGTGAAGAATGGAGGGCTGCTATGAAACCATCCTTATGGCAGAGAAGAAAACAAAATCTCCAAAGACACAGAAGTATTCTTAGAATTACAGATTTTTCTCTCCCTGATCAAGCAGGCTGTTTGGGTCAGAGGTCTAGAGCAAATACCCTGCGGTAATGTTAGCTTAAAAAAACAAACCAACAAACAAACAAACAAAAAAACCAAACAAAAAACCCCACATTTTTTTGCCTGCCTGTTATGCTGAGTGGCTGTAAACATTTTTAAAAACAAACCCAGCTTAGACCAAGGCTGACCAATATGCCTTCCAGCTTCAATTATCACAGATCATTTCTAAGCAAAACTGACTTGAGAGAACATAGCTACTGAAGATAACTCATTGCATGGTGGCAATTCAGTCCCATCTTGGTCTCCTCCACAGTTTTACACATGCATGGATGCACTCCAGAAGATTAGTTCTGGGCAGTGAAATCTTGTGTCCCTTCTGCAAACAATGACCATGACCTCAACTCCTTATTGTGAGTCCTTCTCACCCCTACTGATCCCGTGCTGTGAGGTATGAAGCAACCAGGCAACGTGAAGCCTGCCAGCACTGCCTGCCTGGGCAGGAAGAGAGGAAATAACTGCTTTCTTGAATACTAACATTCTTACTGCCATTGTATTCTGTAGATTTTCTGTTTTCTGCATTCTTAGTTTTTCTCAAGTGACTGCCTTAGGTCCAGTTGATCATCCCCAAATAGGTCAGTAGCATGGTTGCACCCCGCTGGATTTTTGCAGGAGGCAGCTGCCTGAAACTTGGCTTCTGGCTAGATCCCTTTGGTTCTACCCTTTCCTTCTCCTCAGTTTCCAGACAAGATTTGCTGTGAGTGAGGGTAACAGTAATTACATCTCTGAAAAAGAATTTCCATATCTTGTGGTCAGAATAGGTTTAGCTACTCAACCTGTTCAAACATTAATAGGGTTAAGGGTTTTGTATAATTCTTACTGAAATGCTGTAGATTTGAGAAAAGTATGTCGTAAGACTTAATTAAACTAAAAAATTATTTAGTAGATCAATGCAACTGTTTGCAAAAGTGCTGCAGATACACATTTTATGGATTACTAAGAATGATTTCTGAAGGGTAGAAAAGTCATATAAGTGTTGATTTCTGAGGAAGTTAAACTGAAGATCATCATGCCTGTATAGACCTCATATTCCTGACTGACTTCCCCTATCCCCCAAAGCAGTCACTTCTGGGTTTGTATAGACAAATATAATTCTTGCAAAACTAATCTACATGTTGTTCCCACTGCAGCCAGTCAGCCCTTTGTACTATATTCAGAATTTTGCTCAAGATTAGGAAACAGCGCTGTGAAAAGATCCCACTTACTGAGATTAATGGTAATCCACATTTTAAATATAAGACCTTTAAACAAGTTGAATCTTGCTGATGGATTTCACAGCTGTAAGGTAGTTAGCACCAGGTTATTAGTGCATCGGTGCTGCTGATTTGTGTCACAGCAATGCCTGGGCTGAGCAAGGAGATACAAAGTGATCCCAGGGAGTCTGAAAAGTAACCTCAGCCCCTGGAGTTGTAATGAAAGCAGGAACTGCAGAGTTGTCCTTTGATGTGCCTGATGAGACGTAATTGGTGTGTGCCTGCAGAACAGACCTCTTTCTTCTTGGGCTTTAAAGAACATAATTTTTAAAGTATTTTTTTAATGAGTACAATGAAGACCAAAGGTAGGATACATATTCTTAACTTTGGACATCTACAGGATAAGTATCCATAGCCAAGCTACTCACTTGCTGTGCCCTAGTGACAGAGTGGGGGGGAAAAAAGCAGTTATTAATCTGACCTTTTTATACAACTACTTTAGGACGATCTGTGTTGTACCTTGGTCTCCCTTGACTGTATTGGCAATTTCCACTGATGATACAAATTAACTGGAGTGTCTGTCTCAGGTCTGGGTGTCTGTGTTTTGACAGATGATTGCTATTCAACATGTACAGGATAAGGTTTGGTGTTTGTGAGCTTTGTATATGTGTATGAAATGTAAATAACTTAGATAATGCTAGAAAACCTAATTTCAGATTATCTTGAATGCAGCATTAGTGAAACAATAAGGTTGTCTTTTGAGGATAATGGGAAGGACAGTGTTTAAAGCTGCCTGTTGGCATGCTTTTCCTTATAGGTTGGCATTGCTGAAGAAGAGTGGTGAAGAAGATTGGAAGAGCAGGCTCAGCAAAAAGCAGGAGTATGCAAAAGTGCCTGTCGCTGATCGTACTGCGCAGATGCAAGAAGTTGAGCAGCTGTTGAAGAAGGTAACTCTGTCCCTGTTTGGGGAAAACATCTTGCTTGAAATGCTTTTGCTTTTTGAAGATGCATCCAACTAGACAGGCATGCCTAATATTAGCTGCTAGCTCCTGCTACTCCTCTTTTTGTCAGGCTTGTTTAAAAACCAATTCTCCCAACATGAGAGATTATTTAATGAGGAGGTCTTCACTGTCCTGGGATGTGTAAAAGTGGTAACAGTGTCTTCACATCAGAAGATAATGAACTAGTAAGTGGGTCTGTAAGGCTTCTGCAGCATGTACAGGTATAATGATTTAAGCCCTTTCTCCTGCCCCTCTTCCCTCTCCCCCTTCCATGCCCCTACATTGAAATTGCCTTAATACTTAGTTCCGATGTTTTCTTACGTATGGGTGAGTTTGTAAAAATGTCACATTCCTAACACTGTCTTATCTCTGTGCATACACTGAGGTTTTGACCAGTAATTTTTGGATCCTAAAGCTACTGAGGTAATGCAAGTACTAGAGCATTCATGAGCCATTTGGCTTTTGGTTGTCTTGCATGATCTTTGCCATTTGTGAAGAGCCAGAACTGGCAGGACCAAGATTTTATCTGTCTTACAACAGGTAGTGAATGGAGAGGGAGATGGGTAGAAAGGTGTAGAGGAAAGGGAGATCCACATTGTTAGCATACTCTGATTATGCCTAGACATGATTAAATTAGGTTGCGCAGCAGGAGCGGATCCGTGAATCGGAATTATTACCACTGAGGACTTGCTACCTGTGCTATACTTGCTTGTTTTGGTTCAGTGAAATTTTGTTTCAGACTAAATTTAGCTTGGTCCTGTGGCCTGACTGCCTTTAGCAGCAGTAGTGCTACATGGGCATCTTGGAGTGCACTTCAGGGCTTGGTTTCATGCAAAAGTCTGTGCAGTCTGCAGTGTGAACCGAAGTGCAGAAAGTGAGGATGACTGGGAGATTTGCTTCAAAATAGACTGTCCCCTGGCTCAAAGTACAGGACCAATGGAGACTTGTTTCTGTTCTGAGTCAGATGAAATAGGCTGTCTCAAAAGCCTTTAATTTCTGTAGGAGTACTTCACAGAGGACAGGTGAGAATAAAATCTGTGCTACAAAATTTGCTAGTGGGGATGGTAATCTTTGGACCCAATTATTTAGTTGTTTACTTCTAATAAATAGTATAGGCAAACAGTAACAAAAAGTCTCCTGTTCCATCAATGCATTACAAGTGAGGACACAGTTTGTCATTATTGAGGATAAATCTGTGCCTGAACATGTGAGTCATCAGTCATGTTAACTGGACAGAATATAATAAAGCTGATTTTTGCAGTTTGGTTTGTGGGGTTTGTTTTAGTTTTGCCCTGTGGACTTGTTCAAAAATCCAGCTATTAGTTTGAAAAACATCCTAAAGCAAAAATAGTTCCAGGGAGGAAATCAAAATTGTGGTCACATTTTTAACAGGCTAGTCTCCAAAATGACAACTATTGAGATCAGATAACAAATGTACTCCAGCTAAAGGCAGTGGGGTTGAGAAAAAGCTTTAAACAGCTGCCAAGATTTAGGCAGAGACAAACCCTTTGTTCTCTCTTCTCACCCCTCAGCACCCATATCCTCCCTGCTGCGTTACCATGTGCAGCAACTTCACTCAGCAAGCACAAGTCAGGCTTTTAAAGCAAGTAAGGGAGCATGAAGTGCTTGAGGGATACAAGCTTTGAAGTGACAGTGCTAGCAGGGGAAGTTTCTGTGACACTAGGTCACCCACTCTGATAGTTCATATTAGCTCTTGGCTATTTAGAGCCTAAATCAAAGGATTTTCATGCCTGCCTATGGATGAAAACTTGGGTGTGTAAGATACACAATTCACATGAACTGTAGTGATGTTTGGGATGCTGATTCTCATGTGATACATGAGAAATATGTAAGCCCTTACTGAGGTGATCACGCTGCTTACAAGACACCATGTCAGCTGCCCTTAAATCTAGAAATACTGGTTTTGATAAGCAATCAGCTGTTATCCTTTGAGGACCATGAAGCACTGTGCTATTGAAGTCTGTTTGTAGAACTTTGAGACTCTGCTCTACTTGAGAATCTTAAGTGTTTTCTGTTGTTGGATTACAGTAAAAATGCAGGAATTGTATTGGTTGCTGAATTTTGAGCTAGTTAGACAATTTCCACACATGGCAGTCATCAACATCATGGCATCAACAGCAAGGGTGTATAAACTTCTGTCATGCCCTGCTAGTTCAAAACAATGTCTGATGTTTTTAGTTGCAGTATGGTGCTCCTATTAATGTAGTCAGACACCTTTTTAGGGTTTTTTTTTTGTGTGTCTGCGTTTCTCTCTCTTAAAAGGTTACCTAAATTATTCTGGAGATTTGATTATTGAAGCAGAGCTGCAGAAATTAGAAGTTATTAGAGTACATTTAGATTTCATATAAATAACAAAAGTGGAAAGACTCATATTCTTAACAAAATAGTTACATTAAATAGTGCTGTTTGATGACTTCTAGTCAAAATGCTTCTGCTTGGTGTCTACATGGTGAAATATTTATCCAAATGTGTAACAGTCATTTGTGTGTAGACTAAACTGTAGAAAAACACCATAAAATTCATGGAAAAGCTGACAGAGCAACCTCAAATGGGGAAAAAAAAAAGAGACTAAGGAATTAACACAAGCAGATACAGATGAGGAGGGAAGCTGAGATTTACTTGGAGGTCCAGCATCTGTTTTGATGATTGCTGCACACCGGAGGAAAATTTTTTGGAAGCTGTAAGACTTCTTAAATTATTTATATATATGCTAAAACATATTTGGACAATTCAAAGAATAGCTCTAACATCAGGGGAACAACTGTCTTCCTGGATGAATGTCTTACTGGAAAAAAATCTCTTATTTGGGAAAAATATTTTGGATTTAGTATCTTTGTTTTCATCATCTTACGCTGGATGGAACATTTGCAGTTTGTTGGATTTCTTCATGAGTAGAAAAATTAATTAACTTCAAAATCTTTCCATAATATCAAAATAAGAAGATTTACTGGAATAAAAAATTCTGGTTTATAGTGAACCATTTTTAACAGAGTCCCTGATTAATGTGATTACCAGCTGCATTGCAGTTGCATTAAAGCAGTGATTGACATTTGAAACACTTAATTCTTACATTATGTTTAAATTGCAGCTCAGCACTGGTGTTAAAGGCTGGGGCTGAACAGTCACTTCAAAATTACTCAGAGATGAAGTGTGTAAAAGTCTTAGAGAGGGTAGGCCCTTGAAAAGTGACTTTTAGGCAATAAAATATTAGTCTTTTGCTGTGGTAATAGTTTTATCCATTTCATATATGGCATCCACCAAGTGCTTGTATTGCATTCCCATCAAAGCTGAAACTAATTATTAGGCTTCATTTTGAGCCACTCTAATAAGCTGCATTTATCCATCCACTGTGCCATGTTCCCCATTTGCTTTAACCTACAGAAAGAGAGAAGAATTAAAGCTGATAAAGCCATGTCTAATCAGCTTTGGGTAAGCCCAACTCTGGGGCAGGGTTTATTTGTAGGCCGTGTTTAGAATGGTGAACTCACCTTCACTGAGTACTCTGGGCTTAGCAAATCCTTCCAGATGGCTTTTGAGTTTCCCAGTTTCAGCAAGCATTCTTTCCTTTCATCCAGAAAATAGATGATTTGCTGTTTAGCAGGGTCTGATTAAACTTGCAGCAGAATTATTCACATTGTGGTTGACATGGTTCATCAATTTAATGGTGCATGAAAACAGAGACATGTAAAAATTATCAGCATATGAAAAGTATATCTTCCAGCTGTGCTGTTTTGTTCTGTGTTGGGTTGTAGTGATATTGTTACTAACTTGGATAATTCTTGCATGGAATGGCTTTGGTAAACATGCTGTTGTGTTATGACAGAATTTTTGATCTCTGCTTTCCAACAGGGAAAACATTTCTAGAAGATCAAAAGATTTAGTAAGAAATAAGGGAAAGAGGAGTTACTTCTCCCCCATTTCCATTTCTGGTAGTCCAGTTCTTTTCTAATTCCTTTGCATTGCTTCTGTCCTTGTCATAGGAACCTGTATATGCTTCTACTTACTCTCCTGTTATACCTGCTCTCCATAAATTTCATCCTTTTCTACCTATTAATCAGGTGAGCAAAAGTCTGCACAATTTAAATGCTCAACAGTTTCAAGTAAGGACATTTTACCAGTGTTTTTTTAATGTATTAAATTAATAATCCTCTTAACTGATTAACCAGCTCAGTAAATGTAGCTTTAAAGAAACATAATGGTATGCCACTATCCTGTGTACTCTTCTTCAGTACACATTGTGCTACTATTTCTCTTACGGTTGCTTTTCTAAAAGCTCTATATCTGTTTTAGACTGTATAGGTGAGAAAGTAAAGGAAGGAAACATTATTGCATTCATTATAATACTGAAAACTTGTAAGCTGCTAAAAAGGGTGTATAAAAGGAGTAGTATGTAACTACACAGCATTTATTTTAGAATAAAATGCTGTGTACCCTGACCGCCCTGTAAGTAATGTGCATGTACAATGTAAGACATAACATCATCTAACTTATTGACTGTAAAAAAACTTCTTTGGCTGAGAGATGACTTCCCCATAGTGCTTTTTCTTAGTATCCGTGTAAAGGATTTTTGCCTTGGCACATCCTGCTTCTATTCTCTGACTATCCCATCTTCCTGCTTGTCTCTCTTTCTTCCTTTAAGGTCTGTAGTACTAGTTTGAAAGAATCAAGCTCTCTGATTTCTGATGACCGTCATCCTTGGAGATGGAAGGTGAAATGCTATATAAAATTTCTATTTAATTTTTGGAGGGAGGAGTGAGACAGAAAAATACACTCAGATTGATGGTGCACATTCCTAATTTGTGTTTGCTTAGGAACAGAGTTCTGCTGCTGCTCCAGTAAATGTTGGAGAAGCTTCATATGAAGTTCTTCAGCATCATGTCTGTACCTCTGCAATTCCATCAAAGAAAATTTGAAGAATTAACAGATAATGAGAAATATAAACTTTCTACAGCCAGAGCAACATAACAAAGTTCTCTTTGAGCAGTAGAGTACTAGGCCTTGATCTGAGCAAACCGTACCTGGTTCATGTGATCAGAGGTAAAAAATGCAAAGGCAGAAGTGGGCAAAGAAACAAGCTGCAAAAAACCACAAGAAAACAAGGAGAGCTCACTGGAAGGTCTCCATAGATCTATGTAAATCAAATTCTGCTATGTAAATCAAATTCTTGTCCCTTGCCTCCAAGCTCGCACATGTGGTTCCTGTGCTACAAGGAATCCATTGGGTTCTTCATTCCCACGGTCTGTGCTGCATGCAGGGAGCTTTCTGACCAGCATGGGTAATGGCAGTGAATTCAAGGAGCAGATACTGCTGGGTTGGGATGATGAATACAGAAGAGGCTACTGGATATATTACAAACATTTAGGTGACTGATATTTACCATTTCCACATTCACTTTCATAGCTGTTTTTGAATATGATCTTTCACTATGAGTTTTTTAAATTAAACATTAAATTTTGGACAATTTCGAAATTTCTAAGCGCTACCTCTTTCCTATAAGCTGTGGATTTAATATAGCTTATTTACTTCAGATCACCTATTAATCTGGTTGTGACAGAGTTCACCAGCTTTATGTATCTAGAAGATAACAATATAGCCTAACTTAATAATAACCCTACAGTAATAACAGGAGGCCCTTTAATGAGTTATTCATTCCATCTGTCTTAAAAGGAAAATAGCAAAAAAAGTCTTTCCGTTGACTTTCCATTTCTGGTGAGCAACATCCTTCTCTCTTAGCAAGCTGCTTCCTTCTAGCAGCAAGGAACATGTGTCAAGGTACATGCAGACTTGTTTGGGGTTTTTTTCTGGCACAGTTAATCACTTTGTTATTTGCACCAAACACAAGTTGAGTGTGTTCTGTTTTCTTCAAAGCAGTTCTGAACAGAAAGGCATATGTTTGCATGGAGTTTTCCCTCCATGTTCTATTGTTTGAAGGCCTATGTAAAGTTGCAGAACAAAACAACATAGAGGCTTTTTACCATACTTGAACAACTGTTGGATTCTCCTTATGCTTTTTTGTCTTAGGAGCTTAAACTATAGAAGTTACTTGTATTAAAAAATAAATATATACTTTTTGAATCCTTCTTTTATGTAATTTATGGCATTCATTTTAAATAGAACCCTCTTTTGAAAACCAGATTTTTTTTTCTGTTCATGCTTGGTTTGGACTCCCCCAGGTAGGGCAGTCTTGATCTCCAACATAGAAAACCATGAATTATCTTATTTCTTCTTGTTTATTTAAAAAAAAAAAAAAAAAAACAAAAAAACAACAAAACCAAACAGCACACCAGTATGCTAACAGACCACGCTTTCTCAGTTCTTTAGACCTAAAGGGGACACTGCTTAGACTGCAAAACTGGAGGAGCATTGCCTAGACGTGGCCCCTTCCTTAGCATAAACAGGGGACTGCCTGCCATACCCTCAAGAAATGTGTTACAGTGCTAGAAAAGACCAATATCATCATCCAACCTAGCCAAGCTGTGGGAGAAAGTTATCCCTGTTTCTAACTGTTCTTGCATTGAGTCTATAAATCCTTCCTAGACTAAAAACAGGATCTTTTAGAAAAACATGCAGTCTTAATTCTAAACTGTCAGCCTACAGAAAATTCTTGGCAATATTAAGTAATTTTTCAAATGTTATTATTCTTGCTGTGTTAAATGTAACTCTTAACCCTTTCTTCAGTGAAAATACATACTGATCTGATATAATCTGAGATTAATTTTTTTTTTTTTTTACTATTTAGCCCTTTCCTGAAACCTTTCAAAATTGTCAGCATCCTGGGTAGAAGCATGGAGTCTGGAAATGGATGAGTTATTCCAGTACAGATTATCTGTTCTGAAAACTTTCCGTGGGAGTTTTTGTCTCTCTTCTTTTTCTCTCTTCCCAATTGGCTGGGTCAGGGGGTTTTTTGCCTTTTTCAAATAACATTTCTCTTAAAAGCCTGGTTTACCAGACTTTTCTGATATCCTCTTTTGTGTTTTTTCAACCATCTATGTGATTATCTCTTCTTTATCTTCATCATTCTTCTCTATGTTGGTGTCATCATGAGGGTCTTCTCAGTGGATAAGACTACATCCTTCATTTTCCATGCTCAGGAAAACATGATGAATCAGATCACTGCATGGCTCTTTCCTGTTTGGTCAGTTAACCAGCAGCCTGTAAGCTGCTCTGATATTTTTATATTGCTCAAAAAAACCTGCTCCAGAATGTCATCTGTGATTAACTCAAATATATTAAAGAAATCAGAGGTAACAGTGCTAATATATTTAATCATACTTGAGCTCATCAAACTTACCATTTTGATTAAACCTATTTTCCATAATGCCGTGTGGAATGGCATTAATTACATGCTGGTTATTTGATTCTTCATTGATTGTCTTTGCAGGAGCCTTTCCATAGGTGTCTGGAACAACCCACAGCTTGTGTGACCCGTTCCTACATGCTTTAGTTTTACTGCTAAGTGTTGTCCACATCTGAGCTTTTATCCTATTTATTTTCCCATTTTCAAAGGCTTTTTTAAAAAATTTGTTCTTGTGTTTTGGGGCATCTCCTTTTCCAGCTATTTTGTCTAAGGTATCAATGAACACATCCATCTATTTTACACAATAAATAAGAATATTTCATTAAAAGTAACCACTCTTTTAATGAAAAAAATTGCATTGGAGCTCTTTTATTCCTAAGTTTTTATATGTTATTTTTATTTATTCTTAATATACTAATTTTTGCGTTGACTTTTTCACAGTTGCAAATTTGGTTCTTCTTTCATATCATAATTTGGGTTTTTTAACTTAGAAATAAAATTTGGACTTTGAAGCCTCTTGAGTTTTAGCTTTCTTAACATATTTTCTCCCAACTAGAATGTGCTTTGATCAGTTAATTGCCACAAATGTTCCATGTGGCAATTCTGAAAGCTTTCTAAACTGTTCCCAACCATCAGCTGGATTTTTTCTGAAATTTCTTTTGACAGTTGCATTGGCTCATATTAGCTTTCTAGCTATATAAAATTATTATTTATTTAATCATGGCATATACTTCTGGTTTTCAGCAGGACTGTTAAGGGAAATTAAGTTGATTGGCAATTGTTTGGTGTCTATTTAGTTTATAATTTTTTAGTTCATTTGTTCATTAATAGATTAAGGTAGGAGTCTTCATGCATTAGGAAGAGATCCAGTGTGGAATTTCTCCAAATTGTGTAACATATGTACCCAGCCTGATCTTTTTTTTTTTCCGGTTAGGAACTCCAAAGATGTTTTGCCCAATGGAACAGCTTGAAATCTTCCATAATTAAAAAAAAAAAAAAGTCTGTTTCTCCTGTCTGACAGCTGTTTTCTTTTATCCCTTGGCACAGCTCCAGAATTACTGACAATCTTTCTGGCAATTCATGTGTGTAGTGATTAACACACATACTTTCTAGGTCTGCATCTTCAGAATTTTCAGTAGCTCTATAGACTCTGAAGCTCCAGGTATTTGCTGGAGACAAAAATCCAAAATTAAGACTCCTGTAAGGTTAAAAACCCAAAACCAAATCCATATTATTTTACTTCTTTCTGCCTCTCCCTCACTTCCCTCATATCATAATGGAAGTCCACATCCTTTCTAAAAATATTTGGTTTGTGTATTAAAGTTTAATTGTGGCTTCATTAGGTATTTATTAATATTCTGCCCAGGTCTCCTTTAATATGTTTTTGCGGTATTTTCTACCAACTTTTCATCCCAGAGGTGGCTGTGCTGACACTGGAATGGGTAGAGACTGGAAGAAATGAAAGAGACTTCTTCAGTGTTTTTCTTTAAAGCATTCAGAGGCTTTGACAGATGAGGAAATGATACCGAATAGACTTTTATGTTGTTATTTCTATTGAATGCTTCAGAGTTCTAGGGAAAAATCAGAGTATTTAATCTTGATTATCATGGCTTGCAGTCTTATTGTCTGGCTGTCCAGCTCTCTTTCCTGATAAATGGAGAGGAGGTGTTACTGCAGAAGGCTGCAGAAATATATGGAACTAGAGGGAAGGTAGTGGAGGGCTCTCATGGTCCTAGTCCTTGTACAAACCTTTTCTTGGCTTGTCTTCATTCTTCTGGCTGATGTCTACTGGTCCTGGTAAAGGCTGAAAGCTACAATGTCTCTATATTTAACTGTCCCCTGCAGTCACAATTGTTTTTATATAAAATGACTTTTTTATTTAGTCTGATTGATTTTTAAGAAAATAAAAAATAACAATATCCTCTTTGTATCTTGAAAGGAGAAGAATGTTTATGTTCACAAGCTGATGCATACTTTTGCGTTTTCCTTCTGTGGTTCTCTGACCTAGAGTGGTATTAAAGCTTGAGATTTTAATTTGTTTTTTCCAATTCTAGGAGCTGGGTTGTGAAGAAAAAATTATGCATAGCATCAACTTGGAAGTAATTCTAGAGTTGACAGTCCCATGCACTAAAAATACTTCTATGTTTGACTTGTACGCAGTGTAATCCCTGAAATGTTGATAGTTTTTAAAGATAACTATATTAAAGTAATAGTCCTTTGGCCTGACCTAGCTGCAGCAGAGTATGTAAATTCAGTTTCTTTCCTACTTAAAGTACCATCATCAATCCATCTGTGTAAGAAGGGCACTGAGATAGTGCACCTTCTGCTTCTAATCACTCCAGCTGTTGGCTGCCAACCTCTAAAGCAAGAAAGGAAAGCTAAGGGTGACCTAGGAAAAAAAAAATAGGGAGTGGTAGAGATGATCAGTCCTTGGAAAAATATTTAGTAGAGCAAGCTGACTTAACAACTAAAACTAAAACTAAAACGAGCAGCCTCTGGAGAGGCTGCTAATCCTGCCTGGAGAACTGAGTTACCGTAAGAGACTGATTAGGAATCACCCACTGAAGTTACACCACTTCTCTGTTTTTCCCTGTGCCACCTGCGGATTTGCGCACTTGGAAACATCTGCTCATAGTCAGTAGTGATCTCACTTGTGTAGCAAGTCATGGTTCAAAAGAACAAGGCCTGGAAAATGATTTCTTTCACAGAGTGAATAGTTTGCTTTACGTAGAGGAGTGCCATCTGCCCTGGCTGGTAGTCTCAAGAAAAGGTCAAAGAGCACAGGCCAAAACCTTGTATTCACAGTGTAATGGGGCAGCAAGACAATGAAGCACTGCAGGGTCACTAAGCTGTGACTTCACTTCAGTAGCTTGTTCCCCACTCCCTTCCGTCTGCATCTGGCAGCTGAAATGTTCAGCCAGTCTTTAGCTATGTCTCTAGCAGGTTTTTTAAACGTCTCTTTCTTTCCTTCTTTCTTTCCCCCAAAAAGCAAAGAATGGCAGATAACCAGGAGAGTCAAATGACCATTGAGGAAAGGAAACACCTGATTACAGCTCGAGAAGAAGCCTGGAAGTCCAAGGGTAAAGGAGCAGCCAATGACTCCACACAGTTCACTGTAGCTGGCCGAATGGTAAAAAAAGGTCAGTGATGAAATGATCCCAATATAAATAAGACACCTCTTATCTGTCTAGTCAAAATAAAGTCAAACTAAAGCTATGCAGAAACAGCATCTGTATTTAGCAAGAGGAAGACTGTTTATCTTCAACTGAATATTGTGTCATGAGGCTTTAGTTTCTTGTGGGTGTGGTATTGATCCATTTTATTCTGCACTGTTGCACTGCCATCCACTTATCACTGGGCTCTGTCTGGCTAGTGGAAATCTATCACTTGAACAGGGATAAATGTTTTGGTTTTCCTTCTAATGCAACCCACAAGGCATAGTTGGATTATTCTTTCTTACTTATTCTTCCTTTGAAAACCCAGCTGCACTGTCTAGAGAATAGTTGTGAAATCGAGTTGTTTCTGTTGCTGACATTTACTCCACTCCTAGGATCACTGGGAATATTTAGCAAACAAGTATTGTTTTTATGGATGCTGTCTTGGACAACAGCTTGAAGTGTTATGTTTGGCTGAAGATTCCCTGGTTCTGCATAAAACCGCAGAGTAGAAATGACAAGGGAGCAATGTTGACTTTTTTGGGATCTCTTGAATTCAGTCACTGTTTCCAGATCTAATCATTCTTCTAAAGTGGACAGGAGTCTCTGAAGGCTGTACATGGTAGGAATGCAGCTGTTCACACAGCATGCCTGGGAAGATGATAGCTTTGGGAGGAAAGCACCTATACTGATCTTTTGTGCTTAATGAGTACTAGGTTTTAGGTTGTTAGAAGGACTTGGTTATTAAACACAACAACAATGAACCTTGAATTTAAAAAAAATCCTTGTAGGGCAAGGGCAGCACTGCAGCAGGAGTAACTGCTTGCAATCCAAGCCACAATCTGTTGGCAGAAAAACAGATAAATGGTATTAGGAATTACCTCTGTTAGTAACATATTTTAGCTGCTGCTTACATTTTGCATGGTTTTGCTGCTAGAAATGACAGTTGGTCAGTATTTAAAGAGCAGCCCTTTTTGGAGGGTCACCAAGAAAAACTGTTTAGTTGCCCACAGACCTGCTCTTTGAGATTTTTTTTTTTTTTTTTTTTGCAAATAGATTGGTCTTTGGGAAGGAAAAGAAGGTGGTAGCATTTGCTCTTCTTAATAAGGAAAAAAATTATCTTGAAAGGATCTCTTTAGGTGCTATGTTGATTTTTTTGAAGAAGCAAGGTAATGCAATGACAGTGAAATCAATAAAAGTATCAATAAAGTAGCCCAAGTGGGATTTTAGTTAGATGTGTACTGGTTTATATCCTGAAAGAATAAATTATCATTATGAGTTTTTAATTTAAGAGATTATGAGAAAGCAATGCAAAATAACATCTTTTTTATATGCATGCACACAGGTGCTGTGTTTTTTAATTGCTTCTTATGGCTGAAAATTATTCAGTCCTAATTGGAAGGTGATCCTTTCCTAAGCAGTTCTCAGTATGGTCTTGTGGATTATGTGCTGGTAGAGCTGCTTAAGAGCTGTGTCCTCTTGAGTGTGTCTTGAGGAAGACTTTACCCATTGACTTAAAACCTGCTGGAATTTTGAGTCTCTTAGGTAACAGGGGAAAAAATTGCTTGTGGAAAAGCTACCTAGTTATATTCCAAATTTAACTTGGAGTTTAACAATTATGACAATTATATTGCTACAACTTGCAGTAAAAATAGTGGAAACATGTTTAGTATATGTTCTCCCAGCACAGTATTGATTTAATCTGATCAAAGTAACTAAGGGCTTAAACTTACATGGCTCAGTAATTAGTAAACTATGGCTAAGTGGAAAATAGATAATAGAGAAACATGTAAATGTCTGTTTCCCCATTTACTGAAAGTCTAGGCAGCAAAAGTTAATAGATGCAATTGTTTGCCTCAGTATGCTGTTCTGCCTAATAAAACCTATGACTCCAATAGAGTGCAGTTCTCTTACTAGGGCAGTGTAGATGTACATGAAAACTAAAACTAAAAAATCCATCCTTATTTTATCCACTGGGTCCAGAATGAATTGCTTTATGATAGTTACTGAAAAGGATGGAGGAGAGTACAACAAAAGGAGAGGATATTGCTTGATACAGTGGAGACTCTAACTTCCGTTTCTACTTCAATTTCCATGTGTTCTTAAAAACCCAACAGGGCCCAAGAATTACTGGGAAATCCAGGACAGCACTCACAAGTCAGAGGCATCCTGTTACGTCTATTAATAGAGACGTGCTTACATTTAAAAAAGGCAGTAAGAGGGTGGTAGAGGTGAAGGTGCCTAGCAAGATCATGCTGACTTCCCTGCTAAACTTATCTTTTTGTTCAGAACACTTCCATGTTTTTAAATGTTTAAAATGTAGCTTGTGGTACCGCTGGAGCCCAAAATGTAGACCGAATGAACTGCTGCTACCTTGAAAAGGAGCAAAATAACTATATTCCAGAGAAAGCCTATATCTTGTGTTAGCTTGCTAAGAGACACTTGGAAATGAAGCTTTGTTCTTGTAAATGGGGGAGTTTCTGAGGCTGCTGTTGATTAAAGGAGCAGGCAGGGCCCCCTGCCATCTCTAATACAATGGCTGGGGAGGCTGGGGAGGCTGGGGAAGTGTTCTGGCCTGCAGGAAGTAGCCAGGCTCATCTGCTTTCCCCAAATAGCTTCTCTGTTGTCACTGTTGGAAACACAGGCTGACTCATGGATGCATTTCCTATGTTCTGTGTCCCTGTGCAGGCCTGGCTTCTCCAAGTGCACTAACACCAGTAGCATCTCCTTTCCGGCAGAAGTCTACCACTCCAGTTACAAAGCCCTTGGAAGGTAAGGAATAAAAATGGCTGAAATATGTTCAGGCTTATTTACTTCCTGTCAATTAACAGGTTTTACTTTCTGGTTTGCTTAGAAATTGAAGCCAGGCCTGATATGCAGTTGGAATCAGATATGAAGCTTGACAAGTTGGAGTCATTCTTGGGAAGGCTGAATAACAAAGGTTGGTAGAGTTACGAAGGGTGGCAATGTATCCCCCCTCTGACTTTAGTAAATTGATTAAAGTGCCCCTTAGTTAAAATATCTGGTAGCAGAAACTGAATATTTCTTTGCTCAGACTGCAATTACTGATAATTTTCTTTTTGTGATTCAGTCTTTGCTAAATTTTAAGAAAAGCCTTTTGCAATGGTATTGCAAGTGTACAGTAGAATAAATCACAGATGCCTAAATAACTTTCTTAATTCTCTAGAAGCAATGTGCACATCCTTCTGTAGGGCGGAATTTCCTGAGAGCACACAGCCAGTCTGAACCATATTACCATATACAGTGAAACATCTTTAAATGTAGTTGAGTCCTATTAAAATCAAAATAGCATACTAAGCTGCTCCCAAGCACAATTCATTCACTTTCCTGCTTTTTTGAAAATTGACTCTTTGTAGCAGCTCATCAGCTTCCCTGTACAGCCTCTTGGCTATTTATGAAGCTATCTAGAGTTGTCTGGTGTTCCCATCTCATGTCTGTCCTCCATTTGTAAGACAAAAATCTTTATAACATCTTTATGTAATTTGTAGTATAATGGATACCATAAACAAGTGTATTCACATTTCAATACAGGAGGCACTAGCATAGGATAATGACTGCCACACTCACTAGTCTGAAGTAGTGACTTTTCTCCTTGTGATTCTAGATCTTTTCAAAGGCAGGAATTACACAGTTGGAGGCAAGATGGCATATGCAAAACCCTAAAATGCTTACATCATCATACTATAGCAACTCATTTATAGTGTCCAAGTTTTCATTTAGCCTTATTTCCTTACAATTTTGTATAATGATTATAGCATATGAGTAGCAGTTACACTGTTGTAATATTTTTTATCAACACACTTTTATACCATCAATTAAAAAAAACTAACACAAAAAAAACCCAACAAAAACCAAAATACCATCACCACAGTGAAAAAAAAAATTACCCAGGCAACTACCAAACAAGCCATGTTTACCTTTTCTAGAGTTAGAAACTCTGGTATGGTTATTTACTGGGTGAGGTGTTTTCTTCCTGCAGTTTCTGGGATGCAAGAGACAGTGCTGACAGTTACAGGAAGATCTGTGAAAGAGGTGATGAAGCTGGATGATGATGAAACATTTTCCAAATTTTATCGCCATGTGGATTTCCCTTCCTCCTCAGTGCCTTTGGACCTTGATGAGGACTTCGATGCCATCTTTGATCCTTATGCACCAAAGTAAGAATTACTTTTTCCCCATTGTTTTGAATGCAGACACAAGGGCAGTGTTCAAAATGTTCAGCTCTAAATCATCTTGTAGGTATCTTAGTACTGGGCACATCCATTTGTTCTGAAGTCATGGTCCCGCCTGAATTGAGGAACTGATCCTGATTTCTTGTCATTAGATGATTCTGACTAGAAAAATTACCTGATGATTATAAACAGTACTTGTTTTTCAGATTGACCTCTTCTGTAGCAGAGCACAAACGCGCAGTTAGGCCCACTCGCAGAGTCCAGTCCTCAAGAAACCCCCTGAAAATGCTTGCAGCAAGACAAGATATTCTTCATGAATATACTGAACAAAGACTGAATGTTGCCTTCATGGAGTCAAAGCGAATGAAAGTAGAAAAAAGTAAGCTAGCAGGATGATTTGTACAAGACACCATCTTGCCTTTTTAATTTAAAAAAAAATCCCAATGCAAAAAACAGAACTGAAGGAATCAAACGTATTCTCTGAGTGGCAATAAATTGTTTGAGGTATAAAGTGAAATGTAGACTGTGTAGGAGGCCTGGAGAGAAGGGCATGTTTGACTTCCTTAGGGAAAGCCACCTCCTGTACATAGATTTAATTATTTATTTTTAGCACAGTCACCTTGTGCAGAGAGAGAGAGAGAGCCACGATGCCTGCAGGGTGTGCAGGGTGAGGACAGGAGATCAAGGAAAGCAGATCCAATTTCATCATGCTGGGGTGAGAGCTGGCAAGAATAGATTAATTTTTGTTCAGATACACTGGCCTCAATTTTGGGTCCTAATTTTCTCTCAGAAAGTGGAATTAGCCTTCTTGACTCCTTATGATTAATTTCCATAAAGGATCAGTGCTTTGTGGCAGGGCTTACAAGGTGTTTTACTTGTGAAGTTGCTTTCTCCTGACAACCAGACGGACAGCAAAGACATCATTGTAAAATTTATTCAAAGATTTATCTAGCCACTCTTACATTTTGGGGTACAAGTTTTCCTTAGTACACTTGAGTAAAGAAAGATCATCTTTAACTATTGATTGTATTGATGAAAACATTAACTATATATGTAATACTTTGTTGCCAACTCATGAAAAGGATTTCCCTGAGTTATAAATTCATAAAGTGTCTTGTCTTGTCTTTGGTTGAGCAGTAAACAAAAGTAGCAAAGAATCTGGGCTGTAATTTTACAGTAGAACATGAATAATGCTTTGAAATGTAAATGGGTGTTGCATCACACTGTCTCAGCCAAATTTTTAGGGAATTACAGTTAATTAGCCTTGTCTCTGTGCTGTCTTTTGTTATTAATTACTTATAAGGCATTGAAGATCTACACAGTACTTCACAAAACATTGGGTAGGATGATTCCTAGCAAAGTTGGTATTCCTGCCAAATAGCATAATTCTGACCCTGACAGTGTACTCTTGGATAGCTAGAAATTTAGGTAATCCTAAACCAACAAATCTTTTGGGGTAGTGATTAATCTGAGTTCAACCTGCCTTTACTGTTCCTATGGAGAAAAAGAAAAACTTAAAATAATGGGCAGAAATTATTTTCTTAATGCAACAATTAAATTTTTATTATAATTTTGTTTATTTTATGTCTGTCTGTCTGTCTTTTCCTCCAATTTCTTTTTATGTACAAGTGTCTACGAATTCAAATTTCTCAGAAGTAGCACTTGCTGGCCTGGCAAGCAAAGAGAACTTCAGCAACATCAGCCTGCGGAGTGTTAATCTAACAGAGCAAAACTCTAACAACAGTGCTGTGCCATACAAGAAGCTAATGCTCCTGCAAATTAAAGGTATGCTGGAACTGCTTTTACTTTCCATAAATAATAGGCTGAATGTAACATGTGATAGTTGCTACCACATTTAGATGCTTAGCTTGTTCTAAATCTTCAGGATTTATGTCCAAAACCTGAAAAAATAAGTGGTAATTGTGTAAAAAAAGTTAAACCTTACAAATAGGTTTGCATTGGTCCACTGGTGTGTGTTTCCCAAAGAGAAAACAGAATATTTTACAAATTCTGGCTATCCCCTGTGGAAATTTTTTAACTGTCCCGTTCTTCCAGTGCTCAATATAATTTGGAAATGACGTGACAGTGTTCTTGCTCCACTTTCCCTTACAGTGCATAGTAACAGATCTGATTCTGCAAATAGCTAGGTTTTGGAAAGCAAAATTTTAAAATTCTTAAATTCTTAAAACTTTTTACTGCCTACAGAAATTGTGCTATGACTTCACTTAAGCAAATGTAAAAGGTTCTGGAATTTTGCTGCTGTCTGCCATTTACTTAATTCGTTTCTTTCCAGAAGGACACAGAGTTGTTAAAGCAAGAACAGGAAATAATAGAAATATTAGTTGATAGGAGACAACATTTATTTTGTTTCCTGTGAGTAAACTCTTTTTCCACAGTAGTAGTCTTTTAATTATTCTTAAACAGTCTGTTTCCACATATTTTGCTACATGTGCTGGGATTGTTTGTGTTTCATTCAAAACAAATTAGATCGTGGCATTTGATAGTAGTAGTTGAAGGAATATAATTAGCTTTGTTTTCTCTTTAGGAAGAAGACATGTTCAAACAAGATTAGTTGAACCAAGAGCCTCATCACTGAACAGCGGAGACTGTTTCCTGTTGTTAACTCCACATTTATGTTTCTTGTGGGTAGGAGAGTTTGCAAATGTCATAGAAAAAGCAAAGGTCAGTACTGTTGTGAGGTTTTATTTATTATTTATTTTTAGAACCTTTGCAGTATATGTCTCTGATAAAATTGAGCCTTAGTGCCAATTCTCTCAAAAAGTGGCATGTAACTGATAGTCCGTGACAGGGAGCTATGCAGGATTCCTGAAAATATGTTTTAGGTCATGCACTGAATGAAAGCTGACATTTGTGAAGGAGTGTGTAGTTTGTGAAGCTGCAAGAAAAAAAAGGATATCCTCAGGATACAGACTGAACTAAAAAAAAAAATAGTCTGAATTGCAGGATGTCCTTTTCATTCCTATGTCCACTGGGATCAGTCTTGCTTTAAGGCAAATGAAAGAATGAATGCATTTCTGTAACATTTCTCCTAGTGTCTGTTTATTTAGTGCAATAAATAATAACCATTTCTTCTGCTATTTGCTGTATTATATCTCATTTGCCTTCTCACTGAGCAAGAGTATTTCACAAGTATTCCAAAGACTTAAGCAATCCTGTTCAGATAACTGTTAATCTCTTAGGCTTCAGAACTTGCAACTTTAATTCAGACAAAGAGGGAACTTGGCTGTAGAGCTTCTTATATACAGACTATAGAAGAAGGAATAAATACCCATACCCACGCAGCCAAAGACTTCTGGAAACTCCTTGGTGGACAGACAAATTACCAGTGTAAGCATTGTTATAGTTACAGTATCTGATGCTCTACCACAATAAAATAGTAGAGTTGGTTCTCTTTAGTAAAGATAGTTGGAGGTTAATATTTTTTTTGTTATTTTTGACAATCTTTCCCTTAAGCTGCTGGAAGTCCTGAAGAAGATGAAATGTATGAAGCCGCAATAATAGAAACAAATTGCATTTATCGCCTCGTAGAGGATAAACTCATTCCTGAGGATGACTACTGGGGAAAGGTGCCAAAATGTACCCTGCTGCAACCAAAAGAGGTATCGTGCCCCTTACTGCTCCTGTGGTAAGTGCAGGAACATGCAACTGGTAATGACTTGCAGTAACTGCAAATGCTTGTGGAGAGGATTGCTGAAAGCTGGGTCCTCTGTGTTTCTGAAAGGCTTCTGCACACTTTGCTGTCTAGAGTGTGCTGCAAGGTCTCAAGAAATTAGTTCACATTATCTTCAAAGTAAAATACCATTTTAGGAAGTGTAAATCTTTTTTGTCAACAGTGGCTTACCCCAGAGTCATGAAGTGCAAAACAAGTAGCACTTTGAAAAAACAAAACAAAATAAAACCTGCTTTTATTTCTATCCCTAGCTGACTTTTCCTCTTCCAACAACCATTTCACCCATCTAAGTCAGAATGAGAGCAGGTTTCTAAAATGAGGACATGATACGTTTTCTTGAAAGTATTAAAGTCACTGCCTTTTTGCCTATATTGTGTGTTCTGTCAGCCTTCCCTGGCTGTAGGACAAGGCATAGGTCTAAATGTCAGAGAAAGCTGCTGAAACTGGACAGCTATTAGTCATGCAACAGAACCATTTTTTTAGCAGTAAGAGCTCTCTAATCTGCTAGTGACTTCAGCTACCTAATGATACACCTCACAGCATTCCCCCTACTTGCTTCCAGTCATCCTCAAAAACTGGACATCACAATGCAGACCACTGGCCTGTTCTTACTTGCATTGCAGTGCTACTTGTTAGTGTCACTGAAGAAATTCATATTTGGAGTAGTTTCTGTTCAGCACAAGGAAACTGGAGGATCAGGGTATCACCTAACCTAATGGTAGATTGATTTTTTTGTTGTTTGGTTTTGATTGTAGGTGCTGGTGTTTGATTTTGGCAGTGAAGTATATGTATGGCATGGAAAAGAAGTTACTTTAGCACAAAGAAAAGTGGCATTCCAGCTGGCAAAACACTTGTGGAATGGCACCTTTGACTACTCCAATTGTGATATAAATCCTCTGGACCCCGGAGAATGCAATCCCCTCATACCCAGGTATTGTAATTCAAATTTAGTCTCATTGCAGATACATCGTTTTCTTGCCCTCTTTTCACAGTGTTTAACTTGATTCTATATCTTTTGTTCCTTTGCACAGAAAGGGACAAGGACGTCCAGACTGGGCTGTATTTGGCAGACTCACAGAACATAATGAGACGATACTGTTCAAAGAAAAATTTCTTGATTGGACAGAACTGAAGAAACTCAATGAGAAGAATTCTAGTGAATCCCTTCACCAGAAGGTGCATATAATAAGCATGCTAGGTATTTCAAACTAGATGACTTAGTTGGGATGGCAGCCAGGGAAGCCTGTGCTCATGGATCGAGAGCGCATTTTTTATCTTGTGGGCTTTGACCTAGGGGTCAGCACATCACCTCCTGCAGTGAACCCACAGAGTTGTTTTATATTATTATTATTTATAGATTATAATATAACTATATCTTATGTGTTGTAGATATATAATAATAATTACTATTATTATTATTATTTATATATATATATATCTATGAGCCAGGCAGTTCAATGAATACTGCTGAGGTGGCTTTGACAGGGCTTCAAACAATGACAAGATACTAAAGTACTGAAATATGCGGGAGTCAAAATGTTTGACTGGAACTGTGGGGCAAGAAGAAAAAAATGCTGTGCTCAAAGAAATTTCTTCTCTGTGTTTTCTGACAGGAAGAATCCAGATCTGACTCTAAACCATATGATGTCATGCTAATGGTAGCTGTGCCTCAAACAACTGTGGGCACGGTCTTGGATGGAATGAATATTGGCCGGGGTTATGGACTGGTAGAAGGAGAAGATGGGAGGCAGTTTGAAATTATCACTGCCTCTGTGGATGTGTGGCACATCCTGGAATTCGATTATAGCAGACTGCCTAAGCAAAGCATAGGGCAGTTCCATGAGGGAGACACATATGTGGTGAAGTGGAAGTACATGGTGAGCACTACAGGTTAGTGAACAATTCCATTTCATCCTGCTGAAACATGCAGAAGTGCAGCTAAAACTCCTGCTGTTAGTGGTGCGATCCAGACCTAGATTTCCATGGATATGAGACAGTTTGAAAGGTTAGGGATGCTAATTTAGCCTTTCTAGGTCATTAAAATGTAAAGTTTCGTATTTTGTTTAAAAGAAAGCAGTAGAAAATAAAGAAGTTGTAGTTATTTTTGACACACCAGATGTAATGCTGTCCATCTCTACTTTTACACACCATTGGTGGTGTACATGTCCACAGGACAGTTCATTAAGCCAGAATTATGCCCACAGCTTAACACCAAAATAATTAGGCAGCTGGACTACTGGCAGTGGTCTGAATGTCTCGCAAGAGAGGTAGGCTTAGCAACAGGAAAAACCTTTGCTGGTTATGGAGATCAATAACAATGACAGGAAAAGCCCTTGCCAGCTCATTGCCCTTGCTATCCCTTCTGCTATTGCTGGAAACCCTTTGATCTGGATTTGAGGCTCAGCAGTGTTCTGACAAAGAGCCTGAGAGCAGCAGGCAAAGCCTGAGAACCAGTCAGCTCCATAAGGCCATTGGAACTCTCCCTTCTGACACTAAACTAAGAATAGGTGGGTTTTGTGGTAAGTTAAAAACAAATAATCTAAAACTGATTGTTCCAAATAGCAGTTTATTAAAGTCAGTTGAAAGCACCATAACAGTTATACAGCTTCAGGCTTTTAGCCAAACAAATGTAGGTAGGTCTTAGTCAGGATCGTTGAGATCAGATACTGGCAAATCCAAGAAAAATAGAAGAGCTTGTAAGTCTTGGGAGAAGTGGGTAACGCTAGTACTGAACTGTAAACAGACTTCTAATCCAAAGGGATGAAAACATATTCCATCACTCCAAAACAGAATAAATTTTTATGTAGGAGGCATTATTTTTATGGGCTGAATGTACAGATAAGAATGAAACCCATCAATTTTAAAGTGAGTAGTGTTTTGAATATTCTCAACTTGAAAAAACCAGGATGCTTTCTCCTAAGTGTTTCAGTTGGATGCTGCTCAGCACTGCTGGAATCAAGGCAGATGTTTTAACATTTTTTTAAAATATGTTTTAAAACTCTTGGGTTTTTTAAAATCTTTGATTTAATTCTGTTTATTCCCTATTCACTGTAAAAAGTGCAATATTCTGTAAGTGGTTGTGTTGTGAATTTCATTTGCTGTAAACATTATTTGCTTATCATAACAACTAAATACCGACTCTTAAGGAAAAAAAAAAAAGCAGCTGCTCTCCTGCTGCCAAAGAACAGTGTGTAATGTGGAAAATCAGCCATAATGCACTTGTCTGGTAACATTATGGGACATGCCATTTCACATGCAAATTGGCTCAAATGCTGTCAGTTATTTTTCTCCAGATAGTACCAGGTCTTTCTACATCCCTTTCTCCAACCAACACAGGCATCTCTGCCTGTGGGCTTGCATCCACTTGAGGAGACAATGCCAGCTCTGCATGGGGACGCTCTGTCTTGGAGGCCTAATGTTCCTCCAATTGCACATTTTTTCTTTCCTGTTCTGGATGGGATAGTGCTGAGCTGGCAGATGAGGGGAAACCATGTGCTGTTTAAACCTATAGCCAGAATACTTTTTTCAGCATGTGCTCTCTGTTTCACAGTTGGAAGCAGACAAAAAGGAGAGCAACAAGTACGGGCTGTTGGAAAAGAGAAATGTGTGTATTTCTTTTGGCAAGGAAGGCACTCCACAGTGAGTGAAAAAGGAACATCAGCACTCATGACAGTGGAACTTGATGAAGAGAGAGGAGCACAGGTGAGCTTCCTAGATGGCAGACCTGGTAAGATTTGCCTTTCTGGGTAGTCATGAACAGTAAACAGGAATTATCTTTTTTGCCTCCTCCCTTTCTGTAAGCGTATTCTTGCCATTACAAATAGTCAGACCTCAAAATTACTTTTGACATTATTCCAATTGCCAGAGACATGTAAGCTCCTTTATGGATTGTCATTCCCAAATTCTGCTTCTAAGGATATTTCTGAAAAAGGCTGAAGGAGAAGGTCTTTTCTCCCTTCCCTGCAGGAATAGGTGAAGCACAGTTACACAGATTCATGCTGTCCTTTCAAGCACATGTTTGGACAGCAGGACTGTCTTCCTACTGCTAAGGAGAAGCACTTTCTGCAGGCCAAGGCAAAAAAATACTTTGGAAATTTTCAATTTGCTTACTCTGTAATTACATACTAATTGCATTGTTTGCAGAAATTCTAGCAAATGCAGTTTGAAGCTGAGAGGACAGGCTAATTTGCTTTGTCTTTAGGCAGACTTTGGCTTTGCTGTGGCTTCACTGTTACCAGCATACAAGATGGGTGGTTTAAAGTTAGTTTCTGTACCTTGATCCTGCTTTAATTAGTTTTTTAACGGCAGCATAGAAATGAGCAGCAAGACAGGAGTTCATAGAGGAGAAATATAAGGGCCCTTGATCAAGAGTGTGAGTCTCTGCAACATAGCTGATTCAGGAATTGGCTATATGTTTCCTGCTCCAAATGCAATGTTTAGTGAGCAAAGGTCATGCATGTTATCATAGAAACCAGTTTTATAGCAAGTTCTGAACCTACTTCAGTTCTTATGTTATCTCCATAATGGTTTCAGTGAACATCAGTCAAGGTGGACAGGTTCTGTAAATATTCATAAAATTCAAAAAATGGTTCATTTAAACCAGTTTAAATTAAAGTTCATTTGATATTCCATTATCCTCTGGAACTCAATTGTTGGATTCCAGCTAGAGGTTTCTTTTCATATGCAGGCCACATATGGAACCCATTGCATGCTGATATATGGTAATTTAAACAATAGTCAGCAGTTGTAAAGTAGAAGGAAAGCCATCTTTGTGGGTGGCCATAACTATATAATTTTTAATAATCCATAGAGACCAGTTTTCCTGAGTCTGTATACTTGCTTTATTTTTTTAATGAAGAGCGGTGCTTTCAATTTCCAGGTACAAGTGCTTCAAGGGAAAGAACCACCGTGCTTCTTGCAGTGTTTCCAAGGAGGGATGATTGTGCATGCTGGAAGAAGGGAAGAGGAAGAAGAAAATGCACAAAGTAAATTATTGTTAGTTAAGAGTTTCTGCCCCAAAGTCCTTTTTTAGCTGTTGTGGAGGGCTTTGCATTCAGTCTCAACTACCCTACTGTGTAGAAAAGAAAAATGAATGCCATGAAACTCTTGAGACAGCTTTGCAATGCTTTGTTTCAAGGTAGCCTTTTTCTTCTTTGAGCAGAGAATGGATTTTGTCACCCTAGAGCCACCACATTGACTTGATTGTATTGATGTACATACAATTTTTTTTAGTTTGGTTTTACTTAAGCCAAGTGCCCATGTGCTTTAAAGTATGTTCTTTTCTACATAGTCTAGGGAAGAAAAGTGTTTTTATGAGCAGTTCTTCTGCTCCAAAGAAAGCTCTAAGCTTTTATTACCCAATCATTGCTTTTTGTAACATATTCATTGAATGCAGTTGTTGAGGTAGGAGAATTTCAATGGAAGTGTAGCTTGGAGATGCTCCAGTTTTCACTTGACTGTGACCTTATGTTCCTGAGATGCAGAGGGGAAGAGGAGCTGAATAGGAGGAATACTGTGTTTTTTTCCCTTCTTCACCATATGAAACAGCAGAACTTGACTCTTCTGCTCTGTTAAGCTCTTCAGCTCTCAATACTTGTCCTCTTGTAACAAGGTTTTAGAAGGCATCTTTTCTGCACAGGGTTTCTGAAGTAATGTTAGCCAGACTTGGTGCTTAGCTAGTTCATTCTGTCACAACGTAGGCATGCAGTAGGTGAAATTCATCCAGTATGAGAACAGCTGTTCCCGAGCAGAGGTTTTGAATTTTCAGTCCCATGTGATTTTATAATAGTGCTGCACTGTTCCTCTCTGCTCCAGGTGATTGGAGGCTTTATTGCGTGCGAGGAGAAGTTCCTAATGAAGGAAACTTACTTGAAGTAGCGTGTCACTGCAGCAGCCTGCGTTCCAGGACATCCATGATTGTCCTCAATATCAACAAAGCTCTCATCTACCTGTGGCATGGCTGCAAAGCACAGTCTCACACCAAGGATGTAGGAAGAACAGCAGCCAATAAAATAAAAGAACAGTGAGTGTCTGATCTATATTTTGGAGATGATTATATAGACTACCAATTTACTTGAAGTAGTCTTACTCAAAGAAAATTTGAAATAAATAAAGCTGTCCTGTGAGTACAAATGCAGCATGTGCATGCTTGGTCAGGAGGAGGAGTGAAGGTTAGTTGGTTTGGTAGAGTGGAGAAAACTCATATCCTGTAATTGCTTTCACTGGAGGTCAAATGCATTCATTAATAGACTCATAGAATGGTTTAAATTGGAAGGGACTTTAAAGATCATCTAACTGAAATCCCCCTGCCATGGGCAGAGATACCTTCCACTAGACCAGATTGCTCAAAGCCCCATCCAACCAGGCCTTGAACACTTCCAGTGATGGGGTACCCACATTCTTCCTACTGTACTAATTACAGTTAAAACAAAAAAGTAGTTTTCCATTTGGAGTGAGATGCTAAACATCTGAATAGCAAATTAAAGTGCATTTGATAGGAGGACTAGAATCCAGCCTTGTGAGTAAGGAAGAGGAAATTAACTTGGGAAAGCATGCAAGGAGGACAGCAGCCATTACAAAAGCAGGCAGTGACAGTCCCTACTGAGAACTCCTGTGAGCATCTCCTTCACTCTGGGAATGGGGTCTAAATGCTACAAGAATAGCTGCTGAAATTCCCTGTCTTGTTTTTTGATAATTTTTCAAAGTGCCTGTGTTGGCATGAAGTGTGCAACAAGCCTATAGGGTACTTTTGGGGTCCACTAATGCGAGCGGCCAGCAGGTTTGTGTTAGCTGTGTTTGGGGCAGGAACAATATGAGTTCACTCTGTCTTTGTGTATTATAGGTGTCCGCTGGAGGCAGGGCTGCACAGCAGCAGCAAGGTGACGATTCATGAATGTGATGAAGGGTCAGAGCCCTTGGGATTCTGGGACGCACTGGGGAGGAGAGATCGGAAGGCCTATGACTGCATGTTGCAAGGTAGATCTGCCTTCCTGGATTTTGCACTCACATTTTACTCTACTAGTCTACAGTGTTGTCAGATTTAATGTGAAGTTTTTGAAGAATTTTTTGGTAGTTGAGTTCTTCAGAGAAATGCTTCCAAAAATCTCACTGAGTTAAGTAATACTGTTCTAGAAGGAAAGTACTGGAAAACCAAGTGTTTCATTTTGTTCTCCCCCGCTTCTGCTGCCCCTCTGTATTCAGGCAGCACAGAGCAATAGTTAACACTGTTACCAATATATTTTGCTTCTCTTCGGAAGGGATTTAAGAGGCAGTTCTGCTCACATTCCCATCCAGCCTTTGCTTTGAAACTGCCAACAAAGGTAGCAGGGGAATTGATTTACCAAGTGGAAAATTTGTCAGCTAACTCTGCGATGGGCTTGCTTCACTTAAGCTGCAAAACAGCGGGTTATGAAATGGCTGATAGTAACTAACCAGGATCAGATTCAGGCTGATGGCAGCCAGCCACTCAGCTCCACTTCTTTACATCTGTTGCTAGTCCCTCAAGACATCTGGTTGTCTTTCCTCATTTTTCAAAACCCAAAAAATTTACAGTCACTTTTAAAGTGTATTGTTAGTTTTTACAATTAAGTCTAACATTTTTTGTTGTGACTCTTCTTAATTTTTGTTCTTTAAAGATCCTGGAAAGTTTAATTTCACACCCCGCCTGTTCAGCCTCAGTAGTTCATCAGGAGAATTCTCAGCCACTGAGTATGTTTACCCTTCAAGAGACCCTGCTGTCATCAATTCCATGCCATTCTTGCAAGAGGATCTTTACACTGCCCCACAGCCAGGTATGTGCTTTAAAATACCTAAGTAACAAGAAAACAGATGACTGTATCTTGCATCAGGCAGTGTCTCAATAATTGTAAACACTTTTTACTTGATAAATCACAGGAAAATGTGTTCATGTGATGCTTATACAGTACTAAGCAATAACAGTAATTTTTCCATTATGAAGATGCTGAGAAATAATCAAGTGTATGTATGTATGCCAGAAGCTTGCTGTAAAAAATACATTGTTTATATCAGAGAATCAAAATCCAGCTGAAGTTTAGCTGGATAATTAACAAAGGAATTGGTAAGATGTGAAATGATCCTGTTGTGATGCTGACAAGCATATAAGACTGGGGTTGTTCAGGGGATTACAAAAACTAGTAAGTGGCTAATGATGGATTTGTTATTTTCTGACTGTGTAGCACTCTTCCTTGTTGACAATCATCATGAAGTGTACCTGTGGCAAGGCTGGTGGCCTGTGGAGAACAAAATCACTGGATCAGCTCGAATCAGGTGGGCTACAGACAGGAAATGCGCCATGGAGACAGTGCTCCGGTACTGCAAAGGTAACCGACTGCTGTGCCCGACTGCTCTGAGTGTGTCACACCTGTCCAGGCCTTCTATCCTGAGCTGAAAGGTGCTCCCCCAGTGTTATCAATAAATATCAGATTATTTGAAGATACATTCCCCACTCTTTCTTAGCAAACCATTTGTCTAGTAGCAGCGTTGTTCCCAAATTGCCAAGATATACTCTACTGACTCCACTCTCAGTGGAAAGGCTTTAATTATTGTGTTACACTTCAGAATCACAAGTTAACAGTTTAAACATTCTCACTTAAGCCTCCAAGCTTAAGCTTAGTTGGTTGTTGGCAGGACACTTCTGCTGAGCAGACCAGAAGGTTTCGTTTACCTGAATTTGGCTAATTTCAGACCATCACACTCTGCTCACTCTATTCAAAGTCTGCTTTTGTAAGATAAGAAAGGCATTGGGTTAGAAGTAGCTGTTGGGGATTTTCAGCATATATGTTTTAATCTTTGCAGTCAGATACAGTAAAAGACAGGTGTGTAAAAATACTGAAAAACATGTTAAAAATTCCCATATTAATTAAAAAGAAATTCTGGAAAATTTATTCTTTCTGCCTTAAGCTGCTTCAGCATTTCAGGAAAAATTAAATACCCTTAGAAGGTAACTTTGAAGAGTGGGTGAGATTGCAAAATACTATACCTTTTGTAATTTCTCCCTCCTTTTTTTGTATTTTGACTGTTTTTAGGGAAAAACGTAAAGAAGCCCCCAAAGTCCTATCTAATTCATGCTGGCCTAGAGCCTCTGACGTTCACTAATATGTTCCCAAGTTGGGAGCACAGGGAAGACATCGCAGAGATCACAGAAATGGTAAATCTTTTCATTGCATTATCTGTTTCCTATTGCTAGTAATTGTGTCTTGTGTTGTCAGTAACATTGGGTGTTTCCACTGTCAAGCCCCAAGATCCAGAGGATAAACTTAGAAACACAGTTCAGGAGTCTGCACAGGGGCAAAAAAACCCACCACCACAGCTAAATTCTGACTGGGAATGTGTATATCAGAGGCATTGCTTTTTTATTTTTCATGTAACTTCTCGTATTCTTTTTTCGTTAAAAACAGAAGGAAAATGTTACCTGAATCATCTCAAAAGAGATATGCTGGAGTTTGAGCTTAACAGAATAGCTGTTTCAGTCATGCAGCAATGTGCAGTTCTGGTCTGTTCCCCAGATTCGAAGTGCAGGGGAGAAAAACACCTTTCAAATGATCAGCTGGCTCCAAGGGCTTTGTTACTGACTTCCTCTCCTGGGATTCAGAGTCACAGCCTAATTACATGTGGCTGCTTTAAAAGCTTTCAATCAAGGGGCGTCTCAACACAAATGACATTTTCTGTTTTGTAAGTCTTCTGCAGCCATCCTTTGTAGAAAATGCTGGCTTCATGACTAAACACAGATTTCAGCCTTAAACTAAGATTCTGGGAGTACAGGATGTCCTTCTGCTAAATGGAGACCTGGTTTTATCTGTGAAATTGTTGTAGGGCAGGTCTGTTGGCCTCTGTGCACACCTGGACATACAGCTTTGTGCTCAGGCAGGGCAGGTTATCCCATGCCATCTGCAGATGGCCACGGACACAGCTGATGCTTTCAGCATCGTGATCCTGTTCTCTGTTTTCTCCTTTCAGGATGCTGACGTTTCTAATCAGATAATACTTGTAGAGGACGTGCTGGCCAAGCTGTGTAAAACAGTGTATCCATTAGCAGATCTCTTAGCTAGGCCTCTGCCTGAGGGAGTTGATCCACTGAAGCTTGAAATTTACCTTTCAGATGAGGACTTTGAGGTAAGGAAAGAATAGGTGCACTGTTACTCTGTGCATCTATGCCTAACCATGCAAGAAAGTAATTTGCTGGTTGTGCTAGTCATCAGTTGTTTTTGATAATAGTACATCCTTTCATTTTAAATGCAGGTTGCATTAGAGATGACAAGACAGGAGTACAATGCACTGCCATCTTGGAAGCAAGTTAACCTGAAGAAGGCAAAAGGACTTTTCTAAGCTGTGTTTATGGAAGTGAGCATTAAAGGGATGTCCACTCTCACTTTCTATGTCCTTTAGAAGAATTGTACCCTACATTTACAGAACAAATAAAAATAATCCAAAGTTATTAGTGACTACCTATCTGGAGGTGTGTAATATTATAATAAAAGGCCAAGAGAACTCTTTGAAAATGGAATTAAATTTTGACTCTTAAAAGTAATGTGTTTAAGCTCCGTTCTCCTATGCACTTAAACAGTAGTTTCTTGAGCTACTGCTGCAGGTGTCCTTTGGCTATATCCAATACTTGCCATTTTTGTTTTTAAAGAAGTTCTCTTTGTAAAGTGTTATTTTGTTAGTTTGTGGATTACAAAGAATTTATATTTATATAAACACATAGAACAAGTATGTATTTAACAATGCAATATGTATTCACTTTCAAGACTTCCATGTCAAAACTACAGAAAAGTGGCTGGATGGCAGTTGCTTGTACCGAAATAGCTATACCACCAATATGTATCTCCTTTGCATTCTGAAAAGTTTCTCTTTGCAATAGTTAATGAATTGTTCTCAGTGCTGCTTCAGGTGATAAACCGAACAAAGCGTTTGTATTTATAGCATGGATTTCTTGAGAAACTATGCGAATCAACCTTTATACTTTATTATCCAAAAATGTATAGTGCCTTGTTTTTTGTGTACAGTTTATATACAAAAAAAAAAGATTGGTCTGCATTTTGAAGATGGCTTAGAACGGTCTTCTATGTTACTTTTATAATAGTAGAAATAAAAACATCTCAGTTTCTAATCCTTGTTGTAAACATTAAACATGTCTTTTGTGATATAAGAACCGAAAGTAAAAGCTTCTGAATAAACTCTTAGCGATGCTCTGACTTGTCATTAATTTGTACTGTAATCTGTACTAGCATTGGAACCTTCCATAACATAGTATTTTCTCAAAATATTTTAACCTTTGATGTCTGTGGGTATTGTACAGAGTTATAATTTGAGAAGCAGATAATGTAGAAAATAATCAATGTATGAGATAAAGTTGGGCGAAACTTTAATGCTGATTGTTGGAACATGTCAGTCACACAACTCTGTATTCTTTGAATTTCCCTGTTTTATATACGAAACCAAAATTATTATGCTGATTTTCAAAATTTGAAAAAATATTTTCAACCTTTGTGCAATTGGGAGTAAAATTTGAATTGAAAAATGAGCCTTGTGTCCATTCTTTCAATAAGCACTGAAGATAAAATTGTTTTTACTCGGTTAATTAGGACATTGAGTAGAATCTTCGAGTAAATATTTGCTTATGGTTTCAAATGTTTTTCAGGCATTTGGCATTTCTATAATAAGCTCTGTGGTTCTCCTCTGGTATCCTAGTGGGTTTCACATTTTCATTCCTGGCTGCATAGCTTTCCTTCTGCCTTGCAACCATTTAGAGCTGCTTGTGGTGATACCTCAGGTTTTAGCTTTTCTTGGGGTGGTGCCTATTGCTGCTCTTGTCATTCTTCTAGGCCAAGGGACTTGAAGTGGGATTTTTGAATGTGTGAGGTGTGGATTTCTGCAAGATCTGCAATAAGTATTGCTCCATAGTTAAAGTGAATCTTATTTTGACAGATGGGTTGGTAAGCTGTAACCAAGCCTTTAAGTAAATTAATTAAAAACTTAGAAATACGCAAGTACTATTCATCTGACATAAGATATTACAGGTTGAATTTTCAGCACTGGAGTATTTCCTTTCATGTATGGGTTTCTGTCAAGAACTGAAATTAAATAACCCAAAAAAATGTTAGGAGCAGTATTCAGAGCCCGAATGTTTCTTACATACGTGCCAGCAAAAAGCTGTTTAGATGCCAGTTCCTCAGAGGTCCTCAGCTGCCTTCTGCATGTGATACACTGTTAGTTTGAAAATGCAGGGCTTTATAGTGACAAGTTTCTTTTTCAAGCACTGAGAGGTTTCTAAAGTCACTGCTGTATTCATCTAAGCATTTTTGCACCCGTATATTTTCCTCTTTCACCCTCCCTGGTGATAAAATCAAGCAGGAATTAGGTTTTGATTATTCATGTTCAGTCTGTACCATGAGAGTAGCAGGTTACTCTGTTTTGATTTTTCTCTCCAACAGGGAGCTGATTTGCATAGCATGATTGACCTTGTTTTTCCCTCTGGCAGGGTAGTATCATTTGCTTTTGTTTCTTGAAAACACTGTCAGTCCTTCAAGTGCTGCTGAAGGGCAACATTCACCCACCTCTAAAGCCTTTAGAATCTCAGCTGAAAGACAAGAAGAGTCAGCAAGGAGGCTGCAGGCACTGAAACAATTCACTATTGTCAGATCTCAGAGTTCCTGTAAATTTTACACTATGTCGGCCCAGTTTGATGAACCTGGACACAGAACCCAACCGTCTGCCTGGGTGCTTTGCTCATAACATTGCCCAGGAAAGCTTTAAGGTTATGCAGAAAATACTTTATTATCCATTATATACCTGTTACTTATCAAAATGCTTTCCTGAAATGTGAAGCTGACAACAGAAAGCAAATCATTGCAAGGCCTTAGACAGACCTGTAGATTATGCTTTAACTTTCTGCTACCTTCCCTCTCCACTACAGGGATGCCATTTACTGGTTTTAGAGCCCTGCACAGGAAATAGAGCTGAAACATATCTTGTATGGATAGGGGGACAGGGTTAGTTTGCTTGCTTGCCTGGGTTGCCTGGTGTTCTCTGCTTGTTTCAAATAGACACCCAAGAACTCCGTGTTTAGGCAAAGTTTCTGGTGCAGGGAGTCTGCACATGAAAAAGGTAGTACATTGAACATGGCATTCTGTGTTTTCTGTCAATCCCATAGCTTTCAGGCATTGAGTCATGATTATATTTCCTATGGTTTTAAACTGCCCCATCTTGACTCTTAAAAGTATTGTTCTTTGATTACACAATTATTCCTGCCCACATAAGGATTTGTTAGCAGGGAAATGGGCTGGAAACGTGAATACATTAGTATGCCAAAACAGCAAATAAAACATTACGTCTGAAAAATCTGCTACCTGTATGCAGCAGCCAGAAGAGGAAAGAAAATGGGAGATAGGTAAAATGAGAAAAAAACAAAACTAATATTTAATCATTTGGGAGAATGTTCTTCTGTCTACCACTGTCCCACCAGTCTCCCAAACAAGCACTTAGCTGAGGAGGAGCTGTGGACCCATGTGCAGAACTGATGAAAGCTGATTCTCAGCTTCTCTGAAAGCCTGTGGTGCTTTTGTGGAAAGGGACAGTGGCAGGCTGCTGTGGTGAGTCCCAGTGCTTGCACAGCCCTTCTGGGATGGAGGTTTCGACTGGTGGGACAGGCTCCCCACAACCCTGCTTGGCTGCACTGGGGAAGAACAGTTTGACCAGTCTCTGCTTCTAACTCCCAATCAATGTTTCCCTTTTGGATCAAGTAGTAGATGAGGAGAAATAGCTCCAAAGTGCCTGCTTTCTACTGAGGCTCCAGTTCACTCCCAGTATGGTGATGGTCACAACAGCTGATGCTGCAGGGAATTCCCTTTTGGGCACAGGGTAAGGACTGTGCTCAGCCAGTCAGTACTGGCTCTGAGGACACTTTCCTTCTCACAGGGCAGCAGCATGGGGTTGACCACACAAACCTGAGATGCTGCCCCAGGTAGATGCACACTTTCAGCTTTCCTCCTGAGATTGGATTGGTGAATTGATGGGGATGAAGGGATTTGGGGTGCAGTGCTTGAAATGCCAGGTTTGTTTTCTCTCCTCTGCTCTCATATGTATATACTCTGTAAGATTAATGCTGATCTGTGTTGTTTTCATGCAATTAGATTGGTGGACTAAGAGGAGAACCTGGAAGAACAGCTAATCCGAGAGTAACAGCTAATTGTAACTCCTGCGGCTATCAAGGTGAGGTAGTAGCTAACACTTTCCAAAGAACAGCCTAGAGAGTCAGTGCAGTTTCCTCATTCATACTGACTCTGTGGATAAGCTTTGTTGAAACCTGTGACTGTGGGATGGTGCTGTCACACTGTTAGTTTTCCTCTATCTTAATTCAACAATCCTGGTACTATAATAATAATAAAATATTTTAATCATATTTCTTCTTTCACATTAAGGTCTGTGTGTGTTGTACTGGCTTCTTGCTAGCAATATTTTTCTGGGCACTGATTTCTGATCTTGGAGGTGAACAAGCACAAAACCTGTCCATGGGCAAAGGCACAGCCCAAATAACTGAGTGGTAAGTATAACCAATCCCAGCAGAAAAGGGATGCAGCCACTTGTTTTGTGACTCACAGGTCATCTTAAACTCTGTTTAGCAGCCCCAAGCCCTGCTCTGTATTGAGAATGTTTCATGTGGGATTTTCAAGTTTGTGAGACTCGGGGGTAGATGCACAGCTATATGGCAGGATTTCACCAGCCATTCACCTGGCAGCCCTTTCCCGTGGGTAGGACAGTCCTCTTCCATGTGTCTCTGTGCTCTGGGGTCACTGAGAGCAGTGTGGGCTGGGAGCCAGTCATGTGGGGACTATTCCAGAAGCTGGAAAGCCACTGAAGAAGCAAACCCAACCAGCCCATAATGCTGCATGCTCGAGAGCTGAAGCTAAGTAAATAATCATCTTTGTTTGTGTTCTTCCTAAAGTGCAGCAAATTTCAGAGGAATGGTGAAAAAGAGGGAGTACCATACACTCCACACACCACCATGTTTTCTGCAGCTGGTACTTTGCCTTTGGGTGCTCCCTGTCCTTTATTCCTTGGAGAATTGGTGCAGTGTGCCCAAGTGCCCAGGCAGCAGGCACATGAGATCAGCAGCAGGGACTGCATCTTCACATTTTCATGGCAAATCTTGTGCTCTTCACAAGGATATAGAACCCAAATGGCAAAGATATCCCCATCCTCTTTCTACTCTGTCATAAGGGCAGCCCTATGACACATTCACATGCAGTCCTGTTCCACTGACAGTGCCGCTTTTATAAAGCTTTGTAAATCTGCTGCTCAGTGTAACCTCTTGGACTAGCACAGAATATATTTTCACAGCAAGGACCAGACTCTGGGCAAATTTCTTACATTCTGTTGCTAAAATATACGATATTTATGTAAAAGAAACATTCATTTTCTGCTTTCTCATTGCAGTAAGGAACTGGGGTATGTGAATAAAACTCTCCTTTATCTATTCAAACAGAAGACAGAGTCAGTTGTAGAGATTCATGGCAAAAGGTACTGATTGTGCACCTGAGGTCCTTTGCTCTGCTACACATGCTGCACACACAGACCAGGCCCTGTGCTGGCAAACCCTTGCAGTCATGTATTTCTACACTGCTGGCTCTACCAAGCCAGCCAAGCTGGATGGGGCCTTGAGGGGCTGCCTGCACCACAGCTGCAAATGTTAGCTAAACCACCCCTGCTCTCTCCTCTGCAGGTACCTGCCCATGGAATTGCCAAGTTACTGAACCAGAGACAAGTCTTAGAGTGCATGCACTGCTGAAAGAGCAAGGGAAGTCAGGAGAAAACAATTTGCAGTGACCCCGTTTGCTATTTTACTAAATGATACCTGCTCAGCTTCAATTTTACACTCCCCTATCTCCCTCTGGAGCCTGTGTGTTCCAGGCTGTGCTAACCAGCACATTCATTTTGCAGTGGCAATTGCTGAGCCACTTGTGCTTCGTAGCAGAGCACTGATGTTTAATTCCTTTAATTTAGAAACATGCTGTATAAACTGTTAACTGTTTGCACATGTGGCTATTAATTGTCTTTAAGCAGCCAGTAAACATATAACCTCAATACAATCACTGCCCTTGGTCATGGCAACTGCCTGTGAGGAAAGGCACCTTCTTCCTACTCCAAAAATTGGATGCTGTATATAATAATGCTGTTGAAGTGGTAACACTTTATTATTAGCGCCTCTGTTTGCTCACTCTATACTTTATAAAGTGGTCATGACTTATAGACAGAAAAGTAATTGATTTGGCTCAGTTTATCTACAGGGGCCCAGGCAATATTTTATCGTTTCACTTTGAAAGCTGTTTTTGAACTCAAGTCATTTATGTAAGTAATTTCCAAGTAAAATCTCTGCTAGTTCTCATGCTTTTTCCAACTCTGACTGCTACCCTCATTTCACTGAAGTTTTACAATTTAAATATGTGGGTGTTTTTTAAACAATTCTAACTTTCATATTTGAGGAATATGATTGCTGGTACCTTGCTGTACAGTTGTAGGGGGTGTATTTCCCCTTACACCCCACCCCACCACGATCACCTCAGTTCTTTCCAAGTGGTTTATTAATGATCTCAGAAATATGATTCTCTATTTCAGAAAAGATTTTCAAAATTTGGCTGCAAACCAGAAGCAGAACCATACTGCACCGCACCAGTGCAATAAATACTAAGGAAGGCTGAACATTTCACAAAAGGAAAACTACCAGAAAGAGTTTGAGGTTTTGACTTCATCCAGAAGCCTCTGATTTACTTTACTACTAAAATTTCCAGCAAAACAGACTTAATTTTTGCAATGCTTTCTGTTTTCAGTAGAGCTATGCAATCTGCCAAGACATGGCTGCGGATGAGCAAAGACTTCCAAGACAGTCTCTGCAGTAACAAATGCAGAACTGAAGGCTGGAAGTGACATGGAGTGTAGAAGGTCCAACCAAAATTACACAGGGCAGCAACAGGAATGAACTTTGAAAATCCTGAGTCTGAGCAATAGAAGGATAGATAACCTGGAGCCCTTCAGGAATGACCTGTGAAGATGAGACCCTCTGGAACCACTGCTGGTCTTGGTACCAGTTTGGACAGATGCCACTGTAGAATATCTACAGTTTGTCTTTAAAATATATGCAAAGACTTCATAAGGTGAGGTTTATAAAGAGCCCATATTGGTTGGACAAACAAGATACCACCTGTCCCAACATACCTCACTTGTTGATGTTCATACACCATAAGACCAAGTGCTAGAAGAATATGTTGTTTTGTATTTTGAGGATCTTACCACATCTGCCTCATTTCTGATGACACAAAAGAGGCAGTGGTCTGTGAAAGTCTGGTAGCAGCAGATTTGTTTCCATGTTCTATCTCTAGAATGAGATGGTCCTTATCAAACACCACCAAGTGTGGAAGTGGAGCTTCTGGAAGCACATTTGGATGTGGCCTCCCTACTCTGTCATGGAGAGATCTTTTATGGGCTGGTTCTTTCTGAAGCCTTCTCTTTTTTAGCCAAACTCTTCCAGAAGAGTTAGAAAACCTTTAAAGCACCATTTTCCAAAGAAGAGACTGAGCCGTGTGTGGGAAAGCAGCCAGAGCCCAGGAAAGGCAGGTAGAGGATGTATGCTAATGAAGAAACTGTCCTGGTAGATGGGATAATGATTGAGCCTTCTTAGGAGGGAAGAGACGAGGAAAAACCATTGGAAAAGTGCCAGAACAGAGTGATTAAAAGTCCTTTCATTTTATATTATGAAGTGGCTGAAGACTGCCAACCTTGTTTGAATTTAATGGGAGCTTGTCCTTGACCCGTGTTCATGCTGCATCACATGAGTCACTGCCGTCGGATTCTGCGAGAGCAAGTGCCTGGCTGGGCGAATGAGCGGCTGCTGCAGCGCACACAGCGTGCACACGGTGCCTCCTGTGCCGCACAGGTAACGCAGGTAGGCGGGCAGGGCGCTGTGCTGCTGCCCCGCTCCCACCTCTGCTCACTCCGGGCTGCCTGGTGCGTGATTGCCGCGAGAGCATCATCCCCGGCGAGGCTCACCCCCTCCTCTGGCCGAACCTGAGCTGGACGCAGGCTGTTGTGTTGCCGCGGGGCACTTCACCGGGTGCCCCCCGTCTGGCGTGCAGGGCTGGCACGGGAACACGCAGCCCCCCCCCAACCTCGGGCGCACCGAGCGCCTCTCGCCGCCGCGCGGGGGTCCGTGTTGCACGGCCGAGCAGCCGATC
>VXBC01001833.1:396211-461020 GCA_013399945.1 Ploceus nigricollis | reverse complement strand
CCCATCACCATTGTATTCGCTTGCCTTTGAAACTGGCAGGAGACATCAGCTATGCTCAGATGATGAAAAGAGAGGGAGAAGCACCTGCTCATGTTTGGGGCTTAGGTTTAGAGCTGTGCTTGTGCTTAATAAATACACCCTTATTTGGGTACCCAGATGCAGAAGAGTAGGAGGGGGGCTTTTCTTCAGCTGCTATTCAGCCAGATCACAGTGCAGCAGTTTGCAGAGAGACCACCTCTCCCATCTTTACACTGCCACTGTCCCAAAAAAACCCTATTATTTTAAAGCACTTTATGTGCTGAATGCTCAAGTGTTTTTTACCTTACAATAGGAACACTGTTAGGATGGGCTAAACAGGCTAACCAACAATAGACTTCTTGCCCCACTGCACAGTGACAGCATGTGTTAGTTACCTGCATACATCACATCTCTTGAAAGCATTTTGGGACCGCAAAATTTCAACCTGTAAGACACATTTGGATACCTAGGAGGAGTCAGGCAGTCTTTAACATGAAGTGGGAAAGAAAGGACATTTTTCCAAGGCATGGGAACTAATGGAGTAAGGGTGAACTACTTGTGACAGATGGTTGTTGGCAATTTACTTGCTAACTTCCAAAGCATAGATCCAAATGAGTGACCAAAACAAGCTTGAACTTTCCTCCCTCTCACTTTTATGACTTTTTCATGGGGAGGGAGGTGGGTCCAGCACATTTGGCCTGAAGCAAGGTAGTGGTTATGAGCCCTGCACACCCCAAGCCAGGCAGCAGTCAAGGGCTGCCCACGTGCAGAGAGTTGGTAACAACACAAGGTGCAGCCTGGTGTCACACAGGCTTAGCAGTGGGTCTGATGGCAGTACTGACAGATTTGCCTGGCATTGCACCTAAGCTAATAAGCCTTGGGTTTGTTAGCTTGGGCACAGCACTGCACTGACATCAGGGGACCTGCACTGGTTCCCAGCCCACCAGCTGGGATGCCTCTGGGCTGTTTTTCCTGATTCTGGTGCTGGGTAAGCACAGACAATTTAAGGGCCAAGGAAGTTACGTCATTCAAACTCCCCCTTCCTTACTTTTTGCAGTACTTACTAAGGCTGAAGCCCCAGTTGTTCCTCAGCTTTTGCTCCTGCCTCCATCTCAAGAGGAGAAGGACAGGAATGAGCAAGCTAAGGGAGGGCATGGGAGCAGCTATAAATGGCTTTGTCACTGTGTCCACTGCAGTGCCCTGCCTGCCCACTCTTCCTTTTGTCCATTTTCAGCCATCAGACTTGCAGAGCATCTTGCACCTGAATCCATCTCATGGCTCCACACAGCGGCTAAGGGAAGGTCTGGGAAATCAATCACCTCTGCTCAGATCTATAGTCAGCAGAACTAACTCTGTTTCAGCTGCTGGATTCCAGGACTGCAGTCACCTCATCCAAAAGGCAGCAGGCATATTGTCAGGTGAATTGTATCCAAAAGGTTTTTCCCTTACACCACTAGAGAGTGAGGAGAGAGGAATCCCACCATTGGAATCCACAGGTGTTTTAAGTTTTCTCAGTAACCCAGGGCACTGCACTGGATGTCTACCCTAAGCCCTTGCCATTGCAGCAGGAGTCCTCAGATTCCTGCCTAGAGCTGTGCAGGATGTCCTCCTGCCCTCCCTGAGGGACCCCAAGGCACGGGGGTCCCCACTAATGTCCTCTGCACAAGTAACATCAGACCTGGCTGTGATTAGGCTGGTGGAGGCAGCACTGTCTTGCCTTTGCCCCTCAACACTGTTATTGCAGCTAAGGAGAGATTTGGGGGTGATGTCTGAACTGACAGACTACAGAGTTGTTACCTTCCAGGTCATCTTCCTCACCACCTGATGTCAGTCTGCTGGTGCAGAGGGAAAGTGGAGGGAACCAGGCTCATGCAGGGGAAATTGGGCAGGTGACTCCTGTGTCACTTACCAGGCACTTCAGTGCTGGGTATTAAGGGTCTGTGGGCCACATCCCATCAGGCACTCCATGGAGCTGACCCTGCCTGCCCAGTGTCAGGCAGCTGGATACCGGGAATGCTGCATGGATCGAGTCTGACTTAGTAAATATTAGTTTTCAGAGTGATGATCTAGTGAAATGTAAGCAGTTTCCTGCTAAAGAGCCCCTTTTCTAAAAGCTGGGGTGGTGAAGTTAGGAACACTCACTTTGCCCCAGCAGACACAATGCCTCAGTCATTAAGTGGGAAAAAGTCCCAAGGAATTTGAGCAGTGCAATGATAAAAGGCCATGAACAGCTGCTGAAAGTGTTCATGAACCAGGAGTAACTTTACATAAAGAACTAAAACAGAAATAAAGCCCGGTTTGATTAAATGGTTGGATTCAGGAAAGCAGGTCACCTCCTGGAAAGCAGCTTATGTAGGTGTGAGATGATTCAGGCTATTTCTGAAGAGGGAAAATATGCAACAGCTTCCTGGCTAAAGCACAGGCCACCCCACTCCCAAGAAAGGCCACAGATTTGAGTGACTTGTCATCGCTCCTTCAGGCCCTGTGCTCTCTGGGAATACTAATGCTCCTCTGCCTCATCTCTGCTTCCAAAGCTAAAATACACACACACAGATGCACTCACACATGCAAACAATTCCCAAATTGCTAAGATTCATTCACCAACACAAAAGCAATTTCAAAGGTGAAATTCAAAGGTGGTGAACCTTTCCACTCTTGGTCACATCATACCTAGAACTTCATTCCTTAGGTAGCACAGTGGCCAAAAGCCCTAATTGAAACTATAAACACTTGGCATCTGAAAATCAGGACACGTCCATTTTTGTGTCTAACCTCAAATAATTGCTTGGAAATAATACCTGATGATCTCCCCTGAGGACCTAAGGGCACCATGCAAGTCACTGTAGGAGATGGAAAACCTCAAGCCCCTGTGAGCGCATGGGTCAGCTGGCAGCTGCTGCTGATCCTGCCCACGTAACCAGGTGAGCTGGAAAAACAAAGCTATTTGCTAACTCACGGTTTGTCACTATGACTTGTGAGAGGTGAGATCTTGTGGCCTGGGTGATTTCTTTGCAAAATAGCTGGCAGAGAGCCTGGATACATATCCTGGCTCATATCTGCTTTCACTGTAATTTGGCCCAAGCAGTCAAAAGCAAATGAGGGAGGATGTAGCAATAATATGGGGGAAGCTAGAGATGTTGGAAATATGTGCAGGAAATAATCGAATTAGACTGTGCCTGGGAAAACCAAAGTTGATATATTTGGGAAAATAGTCTGAAACACTACTGCTCAATAGGACAGAGGAATCTGGAAGGCAGGAACATCAATAAGCAGACACTGCTGCACTATGGCCCAGGACAGGTCTGTGTGATTTGGGGCTGCCTACTGAGGTATCTTAGTGCAGAGTGGGGTGTGCTGGGGCTGCAGCAGGGCTGCTGCCATCGTTACTGTACACCCCACACCAGGGGTGATGCAGACAGGCTGAAGGCTTTCAGAGAGCACCACATCAGATGAAAGGTGGGAGGGAACAGCTGGATGAGGAAAGTCTGAAAGAGTTTGGCATAAACAATTTTTCCAAATTATGATTAAAGGAGGAGGATCTAATAACCCTCTGTAAGTATTTGAAGGCTATAAACACCAAGTGAGGCTCATATGGGATAAGATTAGATGTAATGGGATAAATGTATGAGCAGGGTAAAATGTGTTTTATGCAAGGACAGAGGTACAAATTAATAGAAGGTGGTTTGCCAAAGTAGGAGTAGAAGTCTGATTGGTGTACACAAAACTGCTCCAGGTAGAAAAAGGAAACCAAGGCCATGTGCTGTTGAGACAGTTCAGCAAAGAAGAAGTGGATAAGTTAGCCTTTACCATCAGGTCTTTTGCTGTGAGGCTTGTTGTTCTGTAGAAAAGAAAAACTTATATTCATCACGTTGCTTAAAGTCCCTACCACAACCAAGCTGAGTACAAAAATAGGTATCAAGACTCTTTTCTGCAGTGGTGAAGATCATTGCTCATCACAGTCTGGAACTTTCCTTGCTTGCACAACGAAGGAGGTGTGACATCCTGCTTTGTGTGGGTTTTGTGGAGGATGGCCCAAAGGACATAAAAAGGGATAGTTAACTGCAGTCAGCTATCACCTATGTCACTGGCAGCATGCTGGCAATGCTGAGGTGACTTCATCCCACATTGCATTCTTTGTGGAAATTAACATACAACATACTGGGAGTGTTTGTTGGCCAGGTACCTGGTGACCAAGCTGTAATTACTTCCTGGGGCTGCAGTGAAAATCAAACCAGGGAAGGGTCACTCCTGTTCTACAGTTAATTTTTCTTTACAGTAGAAGTGAGGCATAATTTTTCACCTCATGTTTATTCAGAACCTTTGGAGGCTCTCTCTCGTACAGGCATTTTAAAGGAAAAAAATTACGACTTGGATGCAATCCTATCACCTGCTGATTGCTCTCTCCATTCCAGTCAGTAGAAAGCTAGGCAGAAAAGGGCCTTTTTTTCCCACTCTGTCTCTCTCTTCCTCTCCCATTCCTCTAAATCTGTGTAATCTATAGAGGCCAGGGTATTCAGTGCTGTTCAGACCCTGTATTTTGGCTCATTAAAATGTCAGACTTGCCACTGCACACCCAGGATGCTCATTCCTATTGACATCAATGGACAATGAAATCGGTGGGAGCTGGGGAAGTAGAAAAAGCCCACAACTTTCTTATGGTGAGATTAGTGATCAAAGTAGCTTTAAATAATGTTAAACTCCTCTAGTGTCATTAAGCAGGGTTGTCAGGCTGTCCAGTCTAACACAAGCACACAACATTTCAGGAAGTTTTCCTGTGTGATTTGGGAAGAAAATGTGTCTGACACTCACCTGTGGTCTGCTGATGAGCTGTGCCAAAGCTTTTGTGTTGCTGGTGATGGGTAAAACATGAGGAAAATGGATTTTGCTGTTGTGTTTCCAGGTTTTATAATGCATCACACAAACTATTTAATAAATACACAGTAAAGTGGAAAATAAATCGTTCTGAGAGAAGCCTGAGGTGATCTGAAAGCCAAGCACAACAAAGCTGTCACTCAGCTTCTCTGGGATAAAACCCTTCCTTCCCTTATTTTCAGACTGCAGAATTGAGTAAGCAGCTGCTACAAACTCAGATGTCTTTTACCTAGTTGCTTCCAAACCTTATCTAAAGTATTTCTTCTATGTTAGACTGCTCACAGAAATAATGCATAGCCTGAAAATAAGATTTGATTTGATTTGATTGAGAGCTAAATTACAGTTTGGAAAACTGTACTATTGTGGTCTCACATTTAAAAGGATTTTTATACTTTCACATTTGGAACAATACACGCCTTGCCCATAGATGAGACTTTTATGGCCCCAAATATGTCTAATAATGTTTCTAGTTTAATTCATTATTTTAATGAATACTCTCTTCTGATAAACTAATATAACAGAAGCTCATGAAATACAATCAAAAGGTTTCTCATGTAATAAATCATTATAATATTTTATTGTGTGTGAAAGAGCTGCTCAGCATTTCCATGTATCCCAAATGTGAACTACTTTTCCAGGATACTAACAAGGAGCTGTGTTTTCCCAGAAGAAAAGCAAAGTGGTAATGTTTCTGCTTCATTTCTCATTTTCTGCTGCACCAGGCATATCTGAGGTTGGGGCTGGCGTGGGCAGCAGTGCTGCTCCAGTGCAGCCATGGACACAGGGTCCTTAGAGAGCTCTCAAATAAGTGGTAAAAGGGGCAGTGCATGTGTGACACAAGCCATTTAATTAGCATGTTAAATAATCACATGTGTGTTTCAAAGCAGTGCTAGCTGAGCAGGAAAGCAGCCTAACACACAGTTTGAAGGAAACACTCGTATTCGCAAACTTTTTTTTTCCCCCTAAGTTGACTGTTGCTTTTTGGACAGTAAAGGGAAATCTGGTTTTTTGGAAGCAGAACATACATTGAAGTCCTTTATTAAATCAGCTGGCTGAACTGCAACTGCTGAAGGCTATGGTAAGAACTTGCCAGTTTATTTTGAAAAGCACTGTCTTGTTCTGGGCATGGTTTAGGCTATACAAGTTTATTGCAGATACTGAACTCTGCCCAGAGGGTAGGGGCACACACTTTAGCATACATCATTGCAGATTCCTGGGACACTGAAAGGCTGCCAGAACAAGTTACCCTGGTCCACCTGGACCCAAGTGAAATGGAGATTTCTCTCTTTGATTCATCAGCATCTCAGCCAGATGAACTTGGAAACTCAACTTGCCAAATGCACACAGTTTGAGAAGGTTCACATTAAATCTATGGGACTTGACTGTGCTTTCCAGAGCTTCTCCTGGCATTATTCCTGTAACCATCCCTTCCAGTTCCATTGGCCCAAAAGCCTGATAAAATAAATTCTAAGGAAAGTGCCTCCCTAGTCAGATAAGTTCCAGCCCCTTGGCTGTCACCTGGTGTGAAGCTGGCCCAGCACACACCCACTCATTTCTCTCTTTTGGGCCACCTTCACTTGCAGGCCAAGCAGAGGGCAAGCAGGTATCTACCTCACCTGATATCAGCTGGACACAGGCATGGTGCCACTGCATGGTGCCACTGCAGCTTCTGCTGCCCTGCAGACGTTTGTACCTGGGACATAAAGGACTCACACTTAAAAGAAAACCACAAGGAAACCAAAACAATCCAAACAAACCCATCACCCCCCCAAGTCTGGTTTTAGAGACAGCAGGAGTTAAGTGCAACCATGGATGTAGGAATTGTAAAGACCTTCTCCCCCAGCACTCTGTCAGAGCATCACTGACTGGGGGAGCAGGAGTGCATCCTCCTGGGTAGGTGCTCCAGAGGCCCAGGGGAAGGGAATTAATGTTCCTTTGGACATTTTGTTCCGCCATGCTCCTCCTATTGTGGAGTGGCAGCCAAAAACAAAGAGGGACCTGTAGTGACTGCACAAGGGGCAACAGTTTTGAACAGTAAGAGGGAGGGTTTAGGCTGGACATCAGGATGAAAATTTTTATTATGAGGGTGGAACAGGTTGTCCAGAGAAGTTGTAGATGCCCTGTCCCTGGGAGTGTACAAGGTCATGTTGGATGAGGCTTTGAGCAACCTGATCTAGAGAAAAATGTCCCTGCCCATGGCAGGAGGGTTAGACTAGTTGATCTCTGAAGGTCCTTCCAACTCCAACTGTGCTGTGAGTCTTACAGCCACTGCAGCAGAGTGCCAGTGAGAGGGGAGCTGAGGGTGCTGGGCAAATTGCAGGATTGGACCAGGCATAGAGACCAGACCCTGCAAGGCAGTCTTGATCAGGCATGTTTTGGTCATTGAGTAGTGGTCATTGATGCAATGCACTCTAAAAACATATTAGATGTCAAGGTCTTGGCGGCTGGAAGCTTATGAATATGAGAAGACACCTGGGGAAATCTGAGAGCAGCAGGAAAATAGGAGGCTCAGACAAAACTGCAATTTTTAAATCCCTTTCTTCTCTAGAGTTTCACAGTCTGCTGGGTTTGGCCTAAGTTGACATGAAAGATCTGCTGTGTTTCCTGTTACACATGAAAAATGACATACACTCCAGTAACATCAATATTATTACAATTTTTTTAATCTGACTTCACAAGTAATTTTTACTAAAAATATGTATTTTGAGATTTATAGTTCATCTTGGCCTGGTTTTTCTCATTGAGTGTGACCAGAGTTTTGGGAAGAGTGATGAGGTACTGCACCTCCAGGCAATGCCCATCACTGCCCAAAGTTAGGTCAGTAGTGCCAATGGGCCACCTGCATCTTTAATAATGTCAAGCAGCTTCAAAACACTGACATCTGTTTGTGAAGTTTGAAGTTTAAGTGATTTCTCAGATATGCAAGTGAACACTTTCTACCTGGAACCTTGCTTGGAAAATATTTGACATTTCTATAGCAGGCATTTGCTCACTTAGGAAAAAATTATCCAGAGAAAATAAGGGCTTTGCTGCTTAGCCAATTCTTACACACACCACAAGTGAGCTCCCCTATCCTCTGTTTTCTCTACATTGTCACGTTACTATGAGAAAGAGATACACCACTGCCATCAGTCTGCTTGTGGGCTTTTCCCCCTGCAGGAACTCTGCTCTGCTGCTCATACACTGGCATATTTTGTTTTATTTTTGCTTGACAACTCACTATCAAAACAGTAAAACCGGGGGGATTTTTGGTTATTTAACTAAGGATACTTTTAATTGCTCAATTATGTAACAAATCTTGTAACAGGATCTGAATTTTTGCTCAAATACCAAAATCCCTGGCAGAAGTTCAATATTTCTTACATTTTAAGCAGGCCTTTATATAGTTTTTTGACACTATTTTAAAGGGTCTCATCTTTTTTTAATAGCTTTGTGGGGATTGGGCTGTATAATAACATGAAGACTTGGATAAAATCCAATCCAGATCAGCTGCTATTACAGAAACAAATCAAACAGGGTTGATTTTTTCTCTGTTCTCTTTACTCAAAACAAGAAACAGGGCTGGAGCTGCATCAGCTGCCAGTGAGTCAGAGGTTAACCCAAATATATAAAATCTGCAACTGGTTTCATCCTTCCCCCCAAGGCCAAGAATCGCATGCATGTTGCAGTCATGGAGACTCATCCATGCATAGAGAGAACATGATTGCTGTGTATGGCTGTATAACAAAAAAGCCAAACCTGCCCCATACACCAGAGCAGGGTGTTTGGTGCTGAGCTGGTTATAAAGCCAGGCTGGAATCAGCACCCCGCTCTCTCAGCAGCTCCAGCATTCAGCAACTTGACAAATCAGACCCTCATGTTTAACTAAATCACAACAGCAGCACCAGCAACCCCAGCACAGGTCTGGGGGGAGCTCCTGTTCCTGGCTCTCTCCAGCATGGCTTTCCCAGCTCCAGCCCTGCTTCAGCCCCCCTGCATCAGCACTGGGGAGCAGAGCCTGATACACAGCATGGTTCAAACACATATTTCTTCCTTATAAAAACATAGAACAAGCTATTTGGCTTCTCTTACCAGAAGCTTGGGGTATAATTAATCCACCCTATCTTGCATTTTTAATTATGTCTGCACTTAATATCCAAGTCTTTCACAACCCCAATAATTTTAAGATGCAGGAAAATATTACAGCCATTTTCACAGGGAGAGAGGCTGTGGCATAGAGCCTCTGAGTAAGTAGGCCAAACTTCAGAGAAAACCTGGATCATGATTGAGAACAGAACCCAGAGGTACCCAGGCTCATGCTTCATCTTAATACAGCACTAGGATCCCTCTCACTCATGATGCCAGTATAATGGTATTTCCTCTCCTGGAATGGTGTGTTCAACTTTGGCCAGCACCTCTCTCTCTGAGAAGTCAGATAGAGAGGAGAAAAAGACCAGAGAAGCACAGCCAAGGCAGGTTCCCTTGTGCAGAGGATCTCCATACAAGGCAAGGAAGAGGCACAGGAGCCTGTTGAGGACTGTGAGGTGCTCTGTGCCTGGTGGAACAGCAGGCAGACCAGCAGGCTGGCAGCACTGGGCTGGGCTTCACCCAGCCACACAATAAGAGGGCTTGGTGATGGAATTTGGGGTCAACTTGGGTCTGCTTCTACTTTCTCTCTGTTCTGCAGTAAGCCATTTAACACTTAAGCGCTTGTCTACCAGGGTGGGGGGAGCTTTGGCAGGGTGTTCTACAATGCAAGCTCAACGTGTGCCAGCTGCCTCGAGCTAACTCCCCAGGTCAGTCCAAGTGCAAGGCAGAGCACTTGTGAGTGGCTATTCCAAAGGTGCTCTTAGACCTCTTGCTTACAGGTAGTTTGTGACACTATCATGGATATATAGAATTGTTTGGGTTGTAAGGGACTTTAAAAATCATCTAGTTCCAAACCCCCTGCCATGGGTAGGGATGCCACTCACTCTGATCAGGTTGCTCAGAGTATCATCCAGCCTGGCCTGGAACGCTTTCAGGGATGGAGGGATGGGGCACCCATGACCTCTTTGGGATCCTGTTCCAGTGCTTCATCACCCTCTGAGTAAGGAATTTCTTCCTTACATCTAATCTAAACATGCCTTCTTTCATTTAAAACTGAATTTTGTCTGTGCCTTGTCCTGGCACTATCTGCCCATATAAGAAGTCCCTCTCCCTCCCTTTTAGAAACCCTCTTTAGGTACTATAAGTTGTATAAGGTCTTCCTGAAGCTTTCCCTTCTTCAGGCTGAAAAGTTCCAACTTTCTCAGCCTCCTCTTTGTAAGAGAGATGCTTTGTCATGGTTTAAGCCCAGATGAAATTTAAGCACCACTCAGCCACACCGCTCCCTTCTCTCTGCATCTTCCCCCAGTGGAACAAAGAGGACTGAAGTAAAACTGGTATGTTGAGATAAGAACAGTTCAAGAACTGAAAAGCTGAGTGATGAGCCCCCTCACCCCAAACGGCTGCAGGGCTGCATCCTCTAGGGGCAGTGAGCCTGTGCAGGAGCAGGCAGCATACCTGATTTAGGAACAGTGGATGCCACACCTTGCTCTTCTTTCTACCTGCTTTGCAAAGTGTTGTGACCACCGCCTTCAGCCACACATGAGGAATTAAATGAAGCCATGCCTGATGTCCCGATGGAAGCCATGGCATGCTCTGTGCAGAGCTGTCAGATGGACCATGGTGTGATGGTGGCATTGTGAAAAGCTACCTTCATCTGGCAGACACAGACAGGCACCACTGAAGATGTGCCATGGCCTTCAACAAGGCAAAGCTCCCCAAGACCATACCCAGCATCCCCACGTGGCTGCAGACACAGGTGACAAACCAGATGCTGTCACACCATCAGCATTTTTATTCACTCAGATATGCCTGGCAGTCCTACCAGGCTCTCAAGCTGTTGGATCACGCCGGACAGAAATTAAGCTCTCCAAGGAGTTTGGCCCCCAGATGAGTGTCTTTTCAGGGCATACTTCATTCCTCCCAAACACAGACTGTGAAATGTAATCTATCAACTCCCAGGTACTTTTTTTAGGCAGCTCTTCACTGTACCTGTGCCACTGCATGAGGGTGTAGTGAACTTGGCAATGGGCACAATCTCTAGACAGACAGGATGAGTGCCTTAAGCACAAGGCCATCAGACAGAGATGGTTCAGCCCTCCAGCAGCAGAGTAGCTCAGGATTGTCAGCACTTGTCTCTGCTTTAGGAGGTGGGGGAGGCCAGGAGACCCCAGAGTTACATCAGAGCCCAGTTCTGCTTCATCTTTTTGATCCAAAACACCACAAATTCCAAAGACACCGTCTCCTCCACCATAACCAGATTCTTTATTGCCTCTGGAGACCAAGGTGACCTTGCCTGACACCATGTCCTTTGACTTGTATCATCATCTCCAAGAAGTCCTGCTTTCCATCAGGGCATGCACAGTGGTCTTAGCAATTTTTTCTCTCCTTAAAGCCAGAGGCTGTCTGTGAGAAAGCATCTTTTCCCACATCAGCATGTTTTGTACTCACTTTGAAATCTGAGATATACCTATGGTTCTGTTCCTCTGTTTTGTGCACATATTAATGTGAATGTGGGAATTCCATGCAATTTGAGACAGAGATTTCCTTCAGTAACCACAGCCATGATCTGCCTTAACCCTGTAGCTTAGTGATCTCCTGGCCTGTATCACTCACTGTTAGTTTGCACAGATCTTCCCTCTACCACTCACCATCTCGTCCTCCCATAAACATTTGTCAGTTGTGTCTAAAAATCTCTTCTGCCATGGTGCCAAGGAAAAGCCTTCTAAAAACTACTGTTTGCTGTTTATAATGCTAATTCTCTATCAGTTCCCTCAGACCCAGGCCTGCCTGTGCTGTAAACTGCCTGGGCAAGACAAACACTTGTTCTTTCTTTGGCACAAGGGGATGATGGTCCAGAATGAGTGATGTTCTACGAGACAATAATAAAAGTGATAAACAAATAAACAGACTAATGCAGGGGGAAGTCCTTGCTAGAACACTGGTAAGAAAGATCAAGTAATTCCTCTAAAAAGCAAGTTACTCCAAATATCATCTTCCTTTACCCAAAACAAGTGATCAGGACTTACGCTGGTTTGACTGACCACACTTTCTGTGATCAGAATCTGCTTCCCCACTACCTCTTCAACTTCTGATTATCTTCACTTTGAGAGCCCACAAAAATAATTCAGTTAGAAATAGAATTTAATTTACAACATCAAAAACAGTCACATTTGGAAATGGTCTAATTTCCTGATGCTCAAAAGCACATCACATTATAATTTATCAACCATCAAATTTTTTAACTATGTCAGACATTTGTCATAAAATCACCATTAAATGGATATCTAATGGCTTCTAATAAATGTCAAAATGAACTTGCAGATGCCTATTCAAAATATATTAGGAGCCATTAAACAGCAATTAAAAGGAAGTTTCACAAACAATATTTTATATTAGATATGTTGTCGAGCCAGGCAATGAAGGGACAGTGACATTTTGAGGACCTTCTGGAAATGCTCCCCTGTGCCACATATTTCTGCAATAATGGACTGCATACCTCCCTGGAGAGCATCCCATGCTTCCTGGACATCCCTACATGATGAGGCCCTGGGCACTTATGATGTGGATGCTGTAATTCACTGCTTTAAGGCGCAGCATGAACAGTATGTGAGGTAATGGCATTATTCCCACTCTCCCTCGTGCCCTTCTGCTCCAGGGGCAGAAAGCTGTCCCAGACCCTCCCCAGCATTGCCCTCCAGGGTGCTGGAAAGTGCTGCAGCAGGCAGGGATGTGGGGCAGGAGGGGATAGCTGCCAGTGTGGGGAGAGAGAAACCGACACTGACATTTTCTGGAGTTTGGAGGGGATGGGTAGAAGATGATCTCCAGAGGGATGTGTGAGGTGTGTGAGAAAGAGGGTTACTAAACTGGGGAGATGGACAACTTGAGGCCACTTAGCACTGAGGTGTGCATATGCACTAAACCCCAAAGTGTGCACAGTTTTCTATTGGCTTCAAAGAGAGGGCTCACACCACTGGCCTTTCCTGCTCTGCCATCTCTCTCCAGTCCACGTAGTAACAAAACTCACCTCGTGTGGCTGGTGCAATCTGGTATGAGCACGTGCTGGGCTCTCTCAGGAGGGCACTGAAGGTCATCTTTGCCTTCTGGCTCAAGGCTCTCCAGAAGCAGCTGTGCACTGAGAGGCACTGATGGTCCCTGTTTTTCCTGTGTGTCCGTGCTGCTTCTGTTCTGGAGCTGTGGTTTAAAAGGTGCATCTTACAGGCATATTAAGTACACATGCACATGTAAATACAATTTATATAAAATATACAGCTTGGTACAGGTATAATGCCCTTAGTTTCTCTTGCAACACGAAGATTACTTTAATTTCTATAGAATCATAGAATCATTTAGGTTGAAAAAAAAACCTCAATGATCACTGAGTCCAACTCTTAATTCAACACTGCCAAGTAGACCACTAAACCATGTCCCTATGCCTTGAAAATTACTCACAGACATGTAACCTTTAGGAGTAAACATTAACATTAACATAAATGTTAAACATGAACACTAATAACAGCAATTCTTAGCAAGAATTTGTTAGTATTCACATTCCTATATCAGTCCAGCCACAGCTTAGAAATAGTTAAAAAGATGAACTTCATCCCAGCTTGTTCCAATGCCAGGTTCTCTTTAAAAGAGCAGCTTGCTTTCTCCCTCTTTTTTTTTTTCCACATTTGCCCTCACAAACAGGAGGGAGGGAAGGATGGGACTAGATGTGACCATTAATCCTGCTGGGGTTCAGGCCAGTGCAGTGAGAATTAGGTAAGCAGGAGGCTGTGGAGCCCAGTGGGGACAGCACGTTCTGGCGGGGTCAGGAGCACGAGCAACAAAGCAGCATCTTACACAAGGAGGTCTCAGGAGCCACTAATAGAGCCATTGTGTCAGTACACAAATATGTTGTTATGCTCCACCTTCTGTCCTGTTTGTTTCTTACAGTACTATGGCTACTTTCCTCTCCCACTGACGTAGCTGAGAATTGGTCCTGACACAGAAAAAAAAGAAAAAACTCTCAATCCCCCCACCCTCCCCATACTCACACTATAAAGGACCTGTTTACACAACTGTGGAAGAGGGTGTGTATTTGCATATTAAATGGGATCAAGAAAATATGTAACATATGTTGCAAACAGAACTAATGTCTAAACACACATGCAAACCTGGGCTAACGGGTCCTGCCAAAATATTTTAACCATCTGTTTTTACTTAGCTGTTTTTGAACAAATTATGTTTATTATGTTAATTTATTTTACTGTCAACAACAACAAATGACAGAGTTGCTGTTAAACAGCATCATTATATATCACATTCTGGCATAATACCAGCAGGCTCTTCTAATGCGACAGGAATAAATGCATATTAAAATGTCAATTTGTTTAAAATCTAGTTCAGGATGGTAAATACATCTGCACAAATTCATCATGTTCCAACAGACACTGTTTGCATGCAGACTATTTTAAGATAAGGTGCTCTAAAAGGACCTGAAGAGGCAAGAGCACAAAAGTCCTGCCTGTACTCCTGGCTCCAGCTTTCAGGTTGATCCCAAGAGGAGGGGAAGAGAGGACCAAAGTGGGAGCTAATTCATGTTTTAGAAATTGTGATTAAACTTCCCATGAGTCTATCTTTATTTGCAGCATCCAGGAAATCTCCCTTAGATGAAGAAAAACTGAAATTGAGATCAGCCAAAAAATAACATTGATCTCCATCCTAGGTCCACATCCTATTCCCCAGCATACGCTGTTCATGCAGGAGCCTCTGTCCCCAGGCTCTTCACTGGGCTGCTGCAGGGATGGAATACCCAGTGCTACAGGCAGCTGCTGCTGCAAACACATATCCAGCAGAAAAATTCAGTGAGGGATGCTCTAGAGGCCCCAACATCTCAAAAATCCCCCAATAGTTGAGTTACATTATATTTTCTGGGTCAGCTCTTCTCTCTCTTGATCAAATAATTTTCTGCTTGTTGCCCAAAAGCAAGTCTTTATTTCAGCAGGATTTTTCTTGCTGACTTCCCTAAGAGGAAAGATCTCTTCTCTGGAAGGGGCAGGTGGGTCTGTCAGTGGCTTTCTTGCCTTCATGGCTGCCTGCCTTCACCAACCACAGGTTCAAAATCATTCCTCTCCTGATTATCAAAGTCAGCACCTGTTCTCATAAATCAGCCTGCTCCCCAAGTCCTGTTCCCATGTAGACAGCTGCTCATAGTTTCTGTGACAAAAACAACCCTTTCTCCAAATAACTGATGCTGAATCCCATCTCCCATACAGGCAGTGTGAGCTCCCCACTGGCTACATTTCCCTTCCAGTACAATTCATGGGATGGTGTAGACTGCATTTTGCCTGATTCCTCCCTCAGGACCACACTTGCTGGGCTGACCTTCTTTCACACAGTGAGAGAATCCTGCTTGTCCCAGCTCTGGGCTGTGCATGCTTTTAGACCACAGGCAGGTCAGGAAAGTGATCAGAAAACTCCAACCTGCTTCACTTCATCCTTTGCAGTCATGGGAAAATAGCCTATGGTTCCATACAGCTGGAAACAGAGATTTTTATGTGCTCCAGAAGACAACTAGAAAAACTGAAGCACTGGGGAGTCCTCTGGGTTTTTGGCCAAAAACCATAAAGAAGACAGGCTGACTTTCCTGCCTAAATAGTCTTCCTTTCTCTTTTCTGCCCACATCTGAAGCACTGAATCATAGAATCAGTAAGGTTGGAAAAGTACTATAAGACCATCACATCCAACCATCAACCTGGCACCACCACTAGGCCCACCATTGAACCACATCCTTAAGTGCCATATCCGCATGTTGTTTGAACACTGCCTTGGATGTGTTCCACCACTTCTCGAAGCAGTCTGTTCCAATGTGTTACAAAACTTCCTGTGAAAAAAAATTCCTAATGTAAACCTTCTCTGGGACAACTTGAGGACATTTCTTCTCATTCTGTCACTCCTTACCTGGGAGAAGAGACTGACCCCACCTCACTGTGACCTCCCACACACCACCCTGACCTCCACGTTGTGCAGACCTCTAGGGCTGTCTTGATGATGGCAGCTATAAACACAGCAACTGGGACAATGTACAACAGGCTTGTATGGAATTCTCTCTGGTGCTTTTATACAGATCTCAGAGAGGAGAAGAGAGCAAAATGAGCCTGAAGCCTTCAGAAATACTGAAGAATCAGAATAGAGCAAGATTAAAGAGGAATGAGTAGAAAAGTTCAAAATGAGACCACGAGCACAAGTAATGCTCTCTGGCCATCACTAACCATCCTGTTTGCTCCAGCAGCTGAAGAAAAGTGTGACATGCAAGCCAGTGACAATGTAATACATTACAGGATATGTCACAACATAAAATACAATCAGATCACAGTCCTGCAAAGACCAATGCATATACAAAACTATGCACGTGGATGGTCTTGCTGAGGCCTGAGGAATTACTCCGGTGCAGATAGCTGAACACATGTACAAAACCTTGCAAAGCCAGAGCCCAGGAGAGGTATGGTCAAGGAGGAGCTTTCCTGCCCTGAGCAGTCCTAACTCAGCGTAACAATGCCTCTGATGTTGAATTGGCTGAGAAGCCATCAGTAAGGAAATACAATATTCCTTTCTGGGGATTAAGGAGCAGACATCTTGGGATAAGATTTTGCTTAAGACAAGGAACAGGTTCCTTTTGATTAACCTCAGCCTTTTGAGAAGTGTAGGAAAGAAATACTGTCCACACGAATGTTTTGATATCTGAATAACAAATAATGTAAGCCATGTCACCTTTGTTTAAATGCCTTTCTTTGTCATGACAAGGGCTGTTCATGCAAGATGGTAAAGGAATCCTTGTTTATAGCATCCACAATAGCACTAGACTTTGTCAAGTGCAACGACATGTGAGAGGCAGTGCCATGCGGTGCACAGCTTAGGGGAATTCCCCCTCCCCTCTCTAAATTCTGGTTTTATGAAGAGAAAGGTTACGTAGTGTATATTTCAGGAGTTGAAGTCCTGAGAAAATAAACTTCAGTCCAAGTACTTGTCCAGCATACAACAGATATTCCATAAAATGTATGGGCTGATTTCATGCATATGGCTGCTCGTTTTACAAGGGGATGATTAAGATGGTCATGGTTATGTTGGCTTTTAGTCCACAAATGCCTCAGCTGTTCTGGATTCATTTAAAATCATAATGTACCTCTGTGTGCTAAAAGCAAGCAGCCAGCACTGCTCTGCTCTCGCTGTCCTGCAAATCCAGCCCTTTGCTTGCAACGGTGTTTCCAACATGGTTCATTAGTCACTATTGACTTACACGGTCCATCTCTTTCTTTTCACAGTCTGCCATCTCCCTCCGCTCTGGCACCAAAGGGACTCATGGAGCAGAGAGGGCTGCCTTTGGGAAGAGATGAATTTTTTTATTGCAGTTTGCTGGCTTCCACCCCCCTTCCTGATGCCTTTCTTATACTTTGATATCTCCCAACTGGCATTTCGCAGCCTGCTTTCTGAGGGATGTCAGCCCACCCTGTCCTGGCCTTCTAGCCAGAGCACACCAAGCTGCTCTGCTGGCACTTTCAGAGGAGTAGTTTGTTGAGAAGAAGTGTTACCAGTGGAAATGCAGTTCAAAAGGGATTTTTCTGTTCCTACACTGAAAATTCAGCACTTGCACCTCAGTCCAAAAGAGAAGCATGTCCAGCACCATTGGGAGAACCAGTTTTTCACACCCAGGAGTGGAGAAGGCTTTTGTGGCATGGTCTGGGTGGTGCAGCATCATGCAGATTATTCCACATCCCCTCCTCAGGAGTCACAGAGACAGTAATTGAACAGGCAGGCTGTGACTCGCAAAACATAACCACCTTTTCCCATTTTAATCTGTTTTGGTCATCTCGGGCTTTTCAAGCACATTCTATTAGATACTTCCTGCTTCAAAGGTTTTTCTTGCTGCAGCTGCCTAGCATCCTTTTCCCTCACCCTCCTCCATGTCTTGTCCTGCATTTGATTTATCTCTTCACCCTAAAAAGGAAAGGCATTTATTGCTCCATTCACATTAAGTGATCATCATGTAACAGAAATAAACTGCTTGTTCCTATATAATCATAGATCGCTTTGCAGAGCACAGGCTTCAAACAGCAGAGGTAGAAGTCCGCAATGTTTTCTTCTGAAGCAATCTTCGTTTCTTAAAAAAACCAACAAAACAAACCCTAAAACCCCTAAGTCAGTATCTTCCCACAACTGCAGCTGATTTCCTGTGTAAACTAAAACCATGTGATATTCCATAAATGCTTCCAGCTCTAAATTACAGGAAATGAAAACCATCATGGAAAAGGAAAGCTTTGGACTAAATTCCCAGATCAGATATCGTTGTAACTCTATTTCAGTCTGATTACAATTTGGATGCTTTCTAACATACCTGTTAGTAATTAAAGGAGCTGATAACAGCTGTTGGAGCACAACGTCCGCCAGGGCCTTGTGGTGGGACAGAGACATCTTCCACACCCAGGGCAGTGCCCCAGAGGTGCCACAGATGAAATCATGAGCTGAGTTTGATCAAGGGAAGCATTTTTATGTAGCCATTGTGAAGGTCAGGCTCTGAACATCCAACTGTGTTAAATTGCATGTGCTGCACACAGTAACACTTTGCAGTCAGCTGGCCACACACCCATACCCACATGTAGGTGCTGTTTCACCCTCAAGGGCTTCATGGCTGTGCAGCTCTTCATTGCTCAGTAACACTTTTTGCAATGAGAAAGAACGAATTGTGCAAGGGAATATGAGCCAGTGCTGATACAGAGAACATACATGGCAAGAACATAAGAAAAGAGAGGAACTGTTCTCAGCCCATCCCACCTGAATTTGGAATATGTGCGTGGTCCTTTGGGAGTGGTGGTGTCTATTCCTTCCCAAAGCTTTCTCAGAGCTGCTCTAATCCCATGGAAAGCTGAGAGTTAGGCCATGTCATCCATTGTGACATGCACCATGCAGTGTGAATGTACAGGTGTGCATGTTTTCCCCAGACAGGGCACCCACAGCCCCTCAGAGGTGCTATGAATGCATTGCAGAGTTAACAGACTGAGGCCTTCAGGTGACTCTCTGTAGCTGTCACTTGCTGACAAGTCAAGCAGCCAAGCTGAGATTTATGGACACTTGTCTCAGTGTTCTCACCTCATAAATGACTGCAGAAAGGGGATTTCCATTCCAGTGACCAGTGCATTCTCCTCATTTCTGAAGAGTGCCTGTGTCCTTCAAGGCACTAAATCAGACTGCCACTGCTACGAAATAAGGACTTCAATTAAACAAATTAATTGCAATGTTCTACACAATCTCTTAATTGATTCACCAGGAGATTTTTTACTTTGTTCAGCCAAGATCATGATAATTTTCCTATTGAACTGATGCAGTGAAAATAATTATCAGACTGAAAAGAAGTTGAGGCAAAGTACTAATTTTAAGGAGAGTTTTGGGTACACTATCATTCATTTCTTATTTCAAATGTCACAGGAGCAAAGCTTCACTTTTACTGGGGAGGGGAGTCTTGCTGGGTGCCAGACCAATGCCTGTACACCATAGTCACCCTTTTAGATGTTTTAACCATTGCTGTCACTTCTTCACACATAAAACATTTGGGGTAGTCCCTAGCACCTCTGGGTGTAAATTAAAGCTGTCCTGTTCCTGGTACTATGAAAGCATTTCTATAAACCAGAGTATCTCAGCCACCATCAATATATCACTCACATTTAGGCTTGCATTGATTTCTATCTTGTTACCAGAATGAGGCAGATGCTTCGGCAGGGCAGAGGGTCACATATCCAATGCCAAAGGCATCAAGACAATTTGCACAAATTGAGGACTTCAGCCAATACTTTTTATAAGCTGTTCCTGCTGAATGTCCCAAATGAGGGGTTTCAGTGCCAGCAAAATCATTAAAGTGAACAGGTTTGCCTTGTTCCTTACCCAGCAGACATTTCTGTTAGGGTAGGTCATTAGTTATTCCAGAGGTCATTAGGTTATCGCATTGAATCTTAATCCATCTAATTCATCCCAGTGCACTCCCATTTGTTTCTAGTGCTTGCCTTTTAAAATACCATTAAATCATGTCACAGGCTGCCTCTGCACCTGCCAAGAAAGCTGCATGCCTTCTCCGATTTTTCTTTGCGAGGTGAATTCTATTTAGTATATTCCTGGAGAAGAAAGCTCATTGCAAATCCTCTTTCTCCTGTTTCTCCTTCCCAAGCACACTTCCTCACTCACTCTGGGGATTTTAACTTTTACATATGCAGCTTAGCCCTGGCTCAAGTCAAGCAGTGTTGTACTGAGCAGATGCCGATGGGTTTCCATTGCCTCAAGCTAGCCTGGGTGTCCCACTTTCTCTTGCTGAAGTAAGTTGTTAGGGCAAAGAAAGAAAAAACTGTTTGCCTTTGATAGTGTAATGCAAAAATAAAGAAATCCCAGTAAAACCTTCCCTTCTTGTTCATAAAACTCTTTGGTAAAAAATTCTTAGAAGGATACTATAAATAGAGAAAATCCACTGAGATTGGTGAATAGCTTTAAGCCAAACATAAATTAGTAAAGAAATAGCATTGTCAGTTGTAGATAGCTTGTAATGAATTAGACCAGGGCTTTTACAGAACAAAGGAACCTAAAAAAAAACCCCTAATCTCACTTTGACGGGAAAGAAGTCTCTGATCACTCCACCTGCCACTTCTTTCTGTGCCAAGAAAAACTCAAGTATACACCAAAAACACTGAAGGAGAGTTGAGTGTTGCACTAAATTTATGGACCACTAGAGACTAGGCTTCAATGTGCTGACTGAACTTATTCTGATAACTTAGATGGGAAAAATCCATACTGCAAATCACCTTACTTAGGTTGATTTAACCAGAACTATTTACCCAAGAAAGAAAAAAATCATGAGTGCTGATTGCTTTCTCTCTCACCCAAGAAATATACACAGCCAGAGCCTGATAATTTTTTCTAGCTGCAAAATACCACAGAGTGGGAAGGGGAGTAGTTTGTTAGGCGAGGTAAAGGATTTTTCACAGAAAACAAGCAGGATTTGCAGACAGCTGTGTTTGTGCATGTGACAAATGTTTACCATGCACCATTTGTGCATGTGACAAAAAGATTTGAAGGCACACAGGGAACCAGGACATCCTGGGGTTGTGCTAATGTTGTCTTAGTCATCTGGTTAACCTTAGGGAGTGCACTGTACCTTGTATTTTTGAGCCTACACCACTTGGCCAGGCCTCTGTGCTCTTGGGCCATTCCATGTGTCCTAGTTTGGACCATAACCTTAATGTTATTCAATACCACCTCACATCCTTGCCAGGGCCAGGGGAAAGGAACTCTGGCTTCCAAAAAGAAGATGGCTTCTGGTCATAAAAACATGGCAGCATTGTCCACCATTGTTGGTTTTCTTATCTCATTGCTGTTTCCAGTAAATTGTTCTTATCTCAACCATGATCTCTGCCTTTTAGGCTTCCCATCGGAGGGGGCAAGGGGAGTGACTCATGGTCTTTTTAATGACAGGACTAAATTGTGGAATACCATTCCTAAACCATGACACCATGCCTATTACCTTATGGGAAACACTTGTTTGCAGTCTCTCACCTCATGTACACACTCTGTGGATCTTGGTTTGGGGCAGTGGGCAAGGGGCACGGTCTGGAGGTGGATCAGGTACACAAAGGCAGGGGATGGATGGGTTCATTGCCAATGACTCTAGGGCAAAAGTCACCTACACCCTAAATTACATTAGCTGAAGAGAGCAGACCCTAATTTAACAGGGCCAGGCCTTGTCCCCAGACTTAGTCCAGTCAGACACACACATGTAAGTCTAGTCTTTCCTATGGTGAGGGAATGAGGAGTTAAGAAGCACCGTTGGAGGACCTGGGGAATGTGAGGAAGGAAAGGGGTGAAGGGGCTAAAGCCAGAGCAGGTCCTGGGAAAACTCAGAACAAAAGATGGGCAAAGCTACTTTAATGAAAAATTCAGATATTCAAAGACTTGCTGATGAAGCTAGAGTGTCTAAGAGCAGCCTCTGCTAAAGCCATAGTCTGTAGCAGCTTGTTCAGTGCCTAAGCCCACAGGGAGGGAAGTCCCTGCTGAAATTGCCAGGGAGGTTTCCAATTAGCACCAATTGAGGCAAGTTATTGGGGGTTTTCTTCGTGCAGACACACCTCCCCTGGGGCACAGCATGAGACCACCCACCGCATTGCATAAACCACCAAAACACCATTAAACTCATAGGAACCATTCTCAATCACTACCAACCCATACTAGATTTGAACCATCCACTGAAATGTGAAACGTTAATGCGAGCTAATTTTTCAAATCATTGCTGTAACATTAGGAAGAAGCTCTGGTAACCTTTCGGAGGCTGCTGACTTACTGCCTAGTGTTCATTTGGCTGATCCTACAGGCTACAATCATGATAGGATAGTGTCCCAAGAGAGCAAATAAAATCCAAGAGGTACATTTTTCTTCTCAGCACTTGCCTACTATAACACTGAACCCTTCATTAAAAATGTGATAAGCCATGCAATATATTTTCCTGTAAATTATAGCCTTTAATCTTTAATGTTAATGACAGAAATTTTACCATTAGCAGGACTGTATTTTGCTCCACACTTTAAACATTCTTTAGTAACTATGTTTTCCTGCCCTCTTTCAGACAGATGGTAACTATTTCAGCTTGAATTCCTTTTTATATTAACATAAAGAGAATTTGAAAAAACAAACTAAGGTATAATATAACTAAAATAGAAGAACTTACGGCACTGAAATGTGAAACACTTTTTTCCTAGCTATGACCACCCTTTGACTTTGCTGTTACTAGGTGTGTGCCTCGAAACCAAAGTCAGTTTTGTAAACACTGCTGACAAGAAGGAATCAATCCACCTCAATACCCAAGTCACACTACCTAAACTTGGGCTAACATCTTAGATGACAAATTATTGACTTATCAGTTGGAAAATTTGTGTATTTATGAAGAATGTGAAAGCCATGTTGGAGAGTAGTGCTTGATCCAACAATTAATATTAAGGCTGGTAAAGAAGGAATTCCTGAAATTTAATCCCAGCTACATGTTTCTCCATGTCCTTCACACATGCCCTTCCAGCTTCCCTTGCAGCTTTGACCCCTGTAGCTGTTCAATGCAGATTATAGCACCGACACCTGCATGTTGCACCAGTTTTGCAAGGAGCCATTAACTGTGGCGCATCTACTTACAAAGGTAGCGTCACGTTTCATGCAGAGCTACAGCCAACATCCAGAAAATGCTATGGGATTGGCCACAACCCTTTTAAAGGTAGGAGAGGAATCATGTAGAAATACTTCAAATCTGAGATGGGGACCAGGAACTGGGGCAACTTATCTCTTTTTATGTGCCAAGCATAAGAGGGTCCACTCTGCTGGCACATGATTGCTGTGCCCGTAATGAATGGGAGGAATGGTGAAAGATTTCAGTCCTTGATCCAGATAGACTTTCCTTTAAAAATAATCTTTCAAGCACAAGGCTTGGGGGGTTTGTGTCCTAGTGTCCTCCTACTGTCGCCCACCCTTCCTGTAGGCTGTTATTAGAAGATCAGCAGTCTCATATCCTTTTTGGAGGAAAACTAAACTTTTCAAAATTCCATTTCAAATTCTAGCAGTGGCAATGTGCCAGGGCTGTAACTACTGAAGGTCTTGCAATACTGGAACAGTATTGTTCCAAGTAGCCATTCAATGAGAAAGATGCTCTCATTAAAGCCTTCGTGAGCCTTCCCCAATAAATCACTATTGTTTCAATTTTTGATTTTCAGTAACAGGTCTATATTAGAAGGCTGACATCATAAATTTTAACTGCCACTGAGGCTCTGTTGTGATTGATAGCATCAATGTTTTTGTGTTACTCAAATTTGCAGCTATTGTCAGTGTAATTCCTGCTACTGCATCTGGAGAATGTTGTATATTACACCTAATATTGGCATCTTTTTCTCAGTTTAAGCAGATTATTTTTTGCAGCTGTAAAGCAGTAGCATTAAAATGTAGCTGATGATCCATATCTAGCAGAGCAAACACTAAATCACCAATAGGCTTAATTAGCACAAGGTGAGAAAATTTTGCCCTCCATGAAGTTGCAAGGCTCATACCTGGGAGGTGAGGTAGGCATGTGGACCCTCCTTGTCATCATCAGCTTTTTCACAATTAATTTTGTTACATAAATTTCCTGTCTGGAGAGTTCTATCTGTGTATTTTCCTGTAAATCAGTATACACTTTAGCATGGTCAGTAAATAATAATAAATATTAATTATAGGCAGTTCTGGTTTTATCACACCATACCTGTCAAAAGTCAAAACTTTACCTCATCCTTTATTATAATATTATAAAATAATGATTCATATTTCTAATCTTTTACCAGACAGCTGAATATAAATAATCTCTCATTTTTGTCTCTTGGACTCTCAACAGCTTTATCTCTGCTACTAATGGCTTCTTATGTCTCCAGACAGAACAAAGCATAAAAAAAGAAGATAATGATTTAATCAAAGACAACTCAAATGGCAGTTTTGCTGTGCGGACATAAACAGAGTTAATGGTTCTCTCAGGACTCCTTTTTGAGAACCATAAAATCCTGACACTTAAGAAATAAGAGTTAATACACACTTCAAGAAGTGTTTTTCTAGTTGAGGAAAATACTGAAGTCTAATACATTATTGGCTGAATCTTAAAACATTTATGATGGTGGGAAGACAGGGCTTTATTATACATTTCATCTTCACTTCTTCATTTATTCTTACAATAAAATCAAATCATCAGTAACAGGCTGATATTTTGGTGTCAAATGGAACCTAAACCACACACGAAAATGGAAAATCATTCAAGCAATATGTGAACCTTTAGTGATTGAACCTTAACTAAGTAATGGACTACAGGAGGTGCTGCTTGGGCATTTTATCGTACTCCAAGGACTCCTTTTCTCATTTTAAAGTACTAGCTACTGGCATAAACAATTACGGAGAAGTCTTCATGCCATTGGCATTGCTGGACAGTAGCATTTTCAAAATGAGCTTTCCACAAGTCTTCCTTTCTACTTGGGAGAAAACAGTACAAGTAAAGCTATCGTACAACAGACATGCTGAGGTGTCTGCTTACTATCCAGCTGCAAAAATATGTCCATTTCTGGGACAATTTACTTCAAGACTCCTTTCTCACTTTTTATTGGTGTTAACTGGAAATTACTAGGAAATTTCCAAGTGCAAATTCAGTCTGGATTTCTGGAGACTAACCAAGTGAAAGGTGAATTTAGACTAAAAATAGTATAAGCAGCTTACAGGCTTATAACTATAGATGAAAGATTATATTCTGTGTGGGAGTTTTGCAGGGAACTCAGGCAAAAGTGTTCAATGTCACTAACCGGTTTGTCTCTTTCCATTACAAAAAAAAAAATATTTTAGGATACAAAACCTCAACAAAGAAATCTGGAAATTTTAACATCTACTGGAGTACCTAATTTTCTTTTAACCCTGTACTGTTTTGCAAGCACTTTCCTAGTTTCTATTCCAAAAAATAAATAAATGCAGACTGTGCTACTTAATAGCATTAAGAGCATCAGTCTGCTCCACTGGCTGGATCTGGATCAAACAGTAGAGATCAAAAAGAATATAAATGTACTTGATGTTCCATCATATCCAGAAATAAACTGCATGCAATAGAAGGACTAAAGTGAAGAAGCATATACGTTGAGTATTTTTATTTCCAGTGTTCCTTCACAGTTACTGGATTAACTCACCCTTCATTCCCTCTTTACTCATTCAGATCTTGACTCTTTTATCCTCTGCTGGCAAATTGAAGGTCTTCCTTGTGGTCAGAGGTCACTGAATTAATCACTTTAAACAAGAGATTTGCTGAGGTTTCAGAATTTCTAGTGTGACCTATTTCTCCTTTCTGTTTTCCACAGCTTTCCCCCTGTTGTTTGTAAAGGAAAAATCTGTGGAACAAGATCAAGAGTCAGAAAGTGCCAGGAAATGAGTGGTCTTGTGGCCCAGCTTACAGGAAAGTGAGTGGCTCATATTCCCAAGCTGGGATAGCTGCCTTGGTTGCTGACATCTTTCTAGTGCCAGGATCTGGCTGCTGCAGTAGAAGGAGGTAGCAATGTGGGCTCTGTGGCAAAGCACTGGATGAAAAGTTTCCTCCTAATGTTAAAATTGACATCCACCCTTTAGTCCCATAGGTGCAGAGAGAAGAGTTCTACCCAGTTACATGGTTCAACCAACTGGAAATGCAACCTTCTTAATCTTACACCCAATACAGTTTCTAAATTATCATTATACAAGCATTGGAGTCCTTAGGATATGGTGGTTTTCTCTGTTTGGTACCAATAATCAGCTCTGCAGGGAGCAAATCACCAAAATAAAAGAAACTCTTGACCCAAACTATTTTGGAGACTTTTGGAAACTTTTTGGAACTGTGACCAGACAGGATGAATCAAGAGGAATTTGTGCCTGGTCTGCTACAGAAATTAAGCCATGACACCTCACTGGTACAGCAGTGCTGTTGGGAGAAGGGTCTGGTCCCTCGGTGGGGACACTGCAGCAGCAGTGTCTGTGCACAGGGATGTGTGTGAGCTAAACTTTCACCAGGCTCTTCTGGACAGCATGATGTGTCCTCTTTTGTGCACTGGGTGTGTCATTTCTTTAGCTAAGTAGCAACTCTGGGGACAAAACTGCCTTCCTGTATGCATGTATTGTAAACAGCATGCTGAATATTTAAGTCTGCACCTTATCTAGAGAACAGGCAAAAACAAAAGTATAGTATATTTTGGCAGCAATTTATGCCACGTGGGCAAGAATATGCTAGTTGTAGGAGAGCCATCCTATTGGTTTTTTCCACTTTCCACTCCAGCTGAGTCCAGGTCACCAGTGCAACTGCCAATAGATGTATGCCCGGGCACTGTGGAAGGAGAGTGTTAGCAAGGCTCCTGGGGTGTTCTGGGCAAGAACTGTCCTTGGATGTCAAAAGGCTCCTAGTACCTCATTCATTGACTTGTTCAGTCCAGAGGCTTCCCCTTTTGCCTCTTCTCTCTTCTAACAGAGAGGGCCAATTTCCATATGCATTAACATTCCAGGGGCATCACAGGAGCAGCAAATCCTTTGAAGGGTAGAGAAGTTCTTTCTAGCTATTTCCCCTTGGAGCCGATTCCAACGCAAATCTGCATCTGAACAACTGTTCAGTGACTAATGCAAGAATTGTACCTTGACCAGCTGCAATATTGCACTCAGGATTTTTTTATATTCTGTTTCCACTGAACCAAATAGGATTTAAAGAAGTGCTGTAAGATTTAGTGAAATGAGGGTTGTGTTTGGAGCCAGGGCTCTAGTGTTTTCACTTCTTTTATGGTCTACTCAGATATAGGGAACACACTTTAAAAAATAAAATTTCTCACTCCCATGCACAGGGGAGCCAGCGTAGGTGGGAAGAAAAGGTCACTGCCTGCTCAGCCCTTGCCCCATTGCATCATTTCACCTGCTGGCATTGCTCTCAGCCATTCCACAAGCATTAACAGCCTTTTACTGGATCACTCTACTTTCTATCCCACTACACCTTTGATCTCCACTACACCTTGAAATATTGCATTTAAAATGTAAAATAAAAAAAAGATCTAATTCCATTAACTCAAAATAGGTCTCTAATTGACCTCTTAATATGGTGTATTTAATATGACACCATACCATTTTCATATGTAAATGGGATGATTCTTAATAATTCAGTGCTTCTATTTTCATTCTATAGAATACATCTTCAAGGGAGTTGGGAGAACGTTGTGAATTTCTGTCATTTATCACTCTGCCACAAAAATTAAACTGTGGCTGCCAACATGAAACAGTACATTTTACACCTGCCTTCCTATCCTTTGCTCTTGCGGTGCACAGCTCCAAAACCTGTGTACTTTTCTTATAATAAACATATTGGAAACTTGAATGTGAACATACTTTTTCCTAATCTTTTCAGTAGTAGGAGGAGTAAGGTGCTGACAAACAGCATTTCCCATCGCAGGATTCAGCTCAGACTCACAGCTGTTCTGAGGAATGAAATGTACACAGAGCACAGTTTGTTAATTTGATTCCATGTTGGGCTCGTATGCAGCATCTCCCTGTGCCACCTCCCTCTCCCCAGCCAGCCCATCCTCTCCACCCCCCAGATGACACTTCACATTTAATCTAAACCCTCTCAGATTAAGTGGGTGTGTAATTTACTCCCACAGTGAGGTCCATTGCAGTTGCAGAGGTGATGTAAAGGAGAGTTTGTTTAAACAATGTTAAGCCTGCAAACCTGCATGAAAAAAACCCTGGTCTGGGCTGTCAGTAAAGCCTTTACTGTGCATTCAGTCTTGCATTCATCTGGGATTTGTGTATGGTATTGATTGATGTTTTATTACTGTTTGGTAGATAAAAATATTTAACTTAAGAACAACTCAATTGCGGGAAGGGCTTTATATAGTCATCACAACATGCTTCTTCTGCTGCTGTGAGTGTAGGAGGCAGGGTAGTTTTCTACCACTTAACATGTAAAGTCTGACATATTTTAAGTACATGATCAAACTGCAGCTTTAGAAATCACTTTAAACATAAAAACCCAAAGAAATAAATCCATAGTCTTTTGACAATTTCCCTCAGCTAAACTATTCCAATACACTATTTTTACTTTTATTATTTTTTTCTGCCTTTGGCAGCACAGGTCTTTTCAACCAGATAGGGTATAATGGACCATGAAAGCAGGATACATCCTCAGAACCCAAATGTCAGCAGCAGTTAAGGTGAACTGCTTCATTCTGAGGTGCAGCGAGTTACCTTGTGCTTCACTGGAAGCCTCAGCACTAGTGCGAGACAGGAGCTGGGAAAGGAGGGGGCTCTTCCCTGAGCTGGATTGTGACAGCCCTCAGGCCACTGGTGCCTCCTCGTTCTATGAAATAACAGCTTTGTTAGAGAAACACAAGGGACAGTATCATTGCCAGATTTGCACTATTTCCCCCCTCACAGACTGTGTATTTTACACAGCTGACAGTGCATTTGTTACAGCCTACCTTCAGATGTGTGCCAGCAGGACATACTGGAAATTGTGCATCCAGACCAGAGGCTTTCTTAACCATAGGCCTCTGACATCTGCTGCACACTTGTTACAGGCTGGAACATGAACAGAGCTTTTAATTTTGCTCTTTGATTTTTGCATTCCTGTTTTTAAATGCTGTTTGTGTAATTTATGCCTTGCAAGCCCACAGAAGTTTGGTGGAAAGGAACTTCTTTATTTGAACTCTCTGAAGTGCAATATTTCTCTTGGCTTAATTTTTCCCTCCTTCTAAGCTTATGAATTATCATCTGACAAATTGGATCTGTTCTTTTCCAGCAAGTTATTTGAACACATACTTGTAGCTGTTTTTAAGAACAGTACAGCTTTCAGATAACTTCATTGTTATTTTATGTGCCAGATGTGGTTTGTTTTCCACAATTGGAGTATTAGAAAAATGTTGCATAACCACAAACATCCATCTTTTCTTTTACAAATAGAAATTAAAATCTACAGATAAAAGGTAAGTGGATCATGCAGAATCCAACACTGCCTTATTTCACTTGTCTCTTTATGCTGAAATGAGTTCAGGCTTGCAGTCACCTTCCTGCCAAAATACAAGCTTGTCTCTCATCTTCCCTCTGCCCGGGCTTCCCCAGCCATCCTGCTTCTCTGCACTCCAGTCACTGCATTTGACTTAACATGCCCATTGACCAGAAGCATAGAAAGAAATCCTTCTTTATTCAAACCTTCAAAGCAAGTTCAGTAAGCCTTTTGGTTACCCTCCACTGATTATGTCACCCACATTAGCAGATTTACTTTTGATATTTAGAGTTTCATTAAAAGCTAGGATGTGCCCTGAATTTTATCCATATTCTGGATATTTCTTTTTATTTCTTTCTTTTGGGAGTTGTTACACATAGGAATAGTTGGTGTCTCTAACTTTTTATTAAGTGTCCTTAATACCACTTCTGGGGGCTGTGGGATGAACCCATGGAAGGGTTCCCCTGCTCTGCAGTGAGATTGTACACTGTGAGACTCTCTCCCTTCAAAGTAGGTTAAATGCAAACAAACACATTTAGCTCAGTGGGGATCCAACAGGGCAGCCAACATGTGCATCCAGCTGCGAGCTCTGTGAGGTCTGGGTGACACTGACTTTCTTCAAAGGAAAAGACAGAAACAAAATGATTTTACAAATTCCATGAAAGCTGCCTTTGCAGATGATGACAGGAGAAACAGAGGTACCAGTCTGGCAGAAAGCTAAATCTACTCCCAAGCTCCACGATAACAGCAGCTCATCCTTCTTTGGGAATTGCTTGTCTGTGTGTATCTCTGTGTGCAGCACTTGTCACTGTGTGTTCCCTTTGCGGAGCGTCCTGTCTCGCCAGGGTAGGCACAGGGTGGAAAGGCTGCCATGGTCCATGCTTCAGCTGAGGACAAGGGGAGGTAGCCCAGTGCAACATGCAAAGCCAGACAGTGCATAAATTACAATTACTGATGAGCCGAATCTGCAGAAACCTCAAAGCAGCATGCTTGAAACGTTGCTCATATTTTAACATTTTAATTAAGTAGATGTTTTATGTATTCATGCTGTAAGTGATCATTGTATGATCACTGTATGATCACTGACTCTGCAGTCCTCTGGACTTCAGACCTCAAAGAGGTAGAAAAGAGAACACCCCACATACAGGAGAAGAAGAGTCTTTTTCAGATGACAGGGCTCAATATTTTTCTGGTTTATTTTTAATTTTATAGATAGAATTGGTCAGGCATTGACAGACCAAGTCATTATGGCTTCAGAAAGTTTAAATGTAAGCCACTTTGGCATTAGAAAAATACTTAGGTACACATGCAGCATTTTCTGTTTTCAAGGTGTCACAAATGTTAATTAACAAATGAATTTTGCTTGCCTTAGCTACAAATGTCCCCTGTTAGTCTTGGACTTTCCCCCAAAGCCAACAGCAAAGGCCTTTATCATAACTGCTGCAGCAGCACTGGGCACAGATCATGTCTTTACTAAGGGGATATGATGCAATAAAAAGCTTTATAGATAATGAAACCATCTCCCTAAAGCAGTACACTGAGAGGAGACTGGACACTGTTACAGGAAGATATGCATTACCCAGCTCATGCTTCCAGCAGGCAGGAGCTTGCAGGCAGCTCTCTGCCCACCCCAGCACAAACCCAATCAGCTTCCATGCTGCTCACTGAAAAAATCCCAAAGGGATTTCACCACGTGGGCACCTGCCCCTCAGAGGGTCCCTAGCATGGGCCTGCAGGGTGGGAGTGGAAAGCCTTGCACGCTGCTGATTTCCATACCCTGAATCTGCTTACCCAGGGATATAAAGGCTTGAAGTGCTTCACAGCCAAGTGCCATTGGTGGTCTTTCCTTGGGGAATATACAGCCTGGAAGATTCATGGGATGCTGTAGACATGGGTTCTCAAACAAACATGTATTTTAGCTTGGCTGTGCAATGTTCGAACATAACCGCTCCCAGTTCCTTTGTTTCTAAACTATGTTTCATCAGTAATTCTGAGGTATCCTATGGGGACAGCAAAGTACAGGAATCATGTCTTGAAAAGGAACAAGAGCTTCAAATCCCTTTATTTATCAAAGATATTCTTGGTGACAATGTAATGAAAGACTAGAAGGAATCAAAATCACAGAATAAGCTGAGTTGGAAGAGACCCAGAAGGATCATCAAAGTCCAACTCCTGGCCTTGCACAGAACAGCCCCAAGAATGACACCCTGTGCCTGAGAGCATTATCCAAAAGCTTCTTGAGCGCTCACAGGCTCAGTGCTGTGATAACCTCCCTGGAGAGCTGTTCCAATGCCCAACCACCATCTGGGTAAAGGACTTTTTTATAATATCCAGCCTAAACTTCCTGGGACAATTTCAGGCCATTCCCTTGGATCCTGTCACTGGTCACCAGAGAGGAAAGAAGAGAAGAAAACAGTGTCTGTTCCTTCTCTTCCCCTCACGAGGAAGTTGTAACTGCAGTGAGGTCTGCCCTCAGTCACCTCTTTTCCAGGCTGAACAGACCAAGTGATCTCAGCTGCTCCTCACACGGCTTCCCCTCAAGGCCCTTCACCATCTTCATTGCCCTCCTTTTTATGGTTTCTCACAACTTTATATCCTTCTTACGCTGTGGCACCCAGAACTGCCCCCAGCACTCGAGGTGAGGCCGCCCCAGTGCAGAGCAGAGCAGGACAATCCCCTCCCTTGCCCAGCTGGCCATGCTATGCCTGATGCCCCCCAGGACAGGGTTGACCCTCCTGGCTGCCAGGGCACTGCTGGCTCAGGTTCAACTTTCTGTCAACCAGGACCCCCATGTCCTTTTCCAAGGAGCTGCTTTCCATCCTCTCATTGCCCAGTCCCTACATCCAGGGTTGCCCCATCTCAGGTGCAGAATCCAGAACTTTGCCTGTTGAACTTCATGTGGTTTGTGAGTGCCCAGACCTCTAATCTGTGGAGCTCTCTCTGCAGGGCCTCCCTGCCTTAAAGGGAGTCAACAGCTCCTCCAGTTTTGTGTCAACTGCAAACTTCCAGTCCCATGTCCAAGTCATTTATGAAGAGGTTGAAGAGCACTACAAGGATGGACCCCTGTGGAGCCCCACTAGTGACAGGTCGCTGGTCTGATGTCACCCCATTCACTGTAATCCCTTGTGCCCAACCCACGAGCCAGTTGCTCACCCACTACATGACATGGGGAGCACAAGCACATGGGTATCACATACAAACAAGAGAGGTCTGCCAAGAACAAGGGAGGGCAGGGTCTGTGGCTGTACAAAACTCAAGAGTGAGGCTGGGAGCAGCAGAGGTGCATCCGTAGGAAGGTGCATGACAAAGTCAGAGTAGAGGAAAATTATTTCAGTGGCACCAGTTTTGGTAAGAGGATTGGCAGACTCAAGGTGAGGCAGAGAAGAAAGAAGGAGAAACAGGTTCTGCTAAACTGGATCACAGGGTATCATTCTACAAGAAATTATTCTGCTTGTGCATTTCTTTATGTCTCCTTTATAATTCTATGCCAGAGTATCATATAGGTAAATCTTATTTTCCCAATTATTCCTGTTGGCTCTGCATTGCTATAATTGAAGGGTTCTGCTCTTCTCTCAGCATGAGCTCACCGAGAACAAATTGCTCTTACAGAGGAACTGATGTGTGAGCACATGCTGGGAGGACCTGACAGCGCGTGGGGCAGCTCAGCCACTGGCACAGAACCAGCTCTCAGTGAGCAGGGAGCACGCACGCCACTTCTAATTACATGACTTCTTAATGTCAATATCTCTGGAGAAAAAAAAGAAAGTGCCTTCAACAGGACATTTCTTCCACTGGTCTCAAAACACTCTCCAGAGGTGGTGGTATCTCGTCACAGTTAGAACTGGACACTGAGAAATTCAGCAATGTCTGTCCATCCAGATCTGAATAGCTGCAATCTTTTCAAGAATGTTAGACAGGAAGAGAAGGGAATCAAAAGACTGTTGCCCATAGCATCTGCCGACAAACCTGCTTCTTATTTTTACTATCTCATATTTGGAAAACACATTAACACCTCACAATATCTCATTGTGGAAAGCATTTCTAAGATTCAATTTCATTATTCTGATTCATATCACTACTGCAATCATGCTGGTCAATGAGTTCTTTGATTCTGATGTTAACTTCCACTAATTGACTCAATAGAGAGAATTACAGTTACTGGTCAGTGTAGTGGAACACTGAATAACCACAACTGTTTCAGTCTTTTAAAAAAAAAAAAAAGGCTTTAAGGAGCTGAGATAAAGCACAGGATTAAAGGAACAGGCTAATAAAATTATCATAGACAGGATCTGCACTTTCGTTCTGACCAGCACTTTGCAGTCAAACACAACACCTTGTGTGTGTGGTATATGACAACACTTAATTTTAAAGAAAAGTTCTACTGGGCAGGTAAGCACTACATTGAATTAAAAGGTACCTCTCGTTTCCTATAAGATTTAAAATTAATAACCTAGGGAAAATAATTGCCTGACTGCTGAGAAATGATACATAAAGCAAAGTCATAAAGGCATTATATACTCTGTGTATGTATTTAAATGTTCCCTTGTTACCCCCGATTACAGCTTGCCAAATCAACAAAACACCTGGTCTGGTATTTTTCTTACATTGAAACCTCTTGGCCAGTTGGAATTTTTATCTCAAAAGCAGCTGAAACCTTTGTTTACCATCTCACAGGACATGTTGTTACAGTCTCGTGCTGAAGATCTTTTTTAATGACATGCTTGACAGGACTGAACGGTGCATGTTCACCAGCTTTCACCTTCACTGTTAATAACAGCACAGTTCCTACCTGAAATGTCTTCTATAATTGGGTAATTACACAGCTCATTTATCCAATTGTTAAGCCAGGAGTCTGATTAAATATTAACAACAGCTTGGTTCTCCTAGTGTCATTAGTTGGAAAGCAACCCTGTAATCTCAGGTAACCCATGATGGTAATTATCCTTCACAGTTCCCCTCAGCTGAAAATCCAGCACAATCAGAGCAGATGAGGTTGCCCAGCAGAAAACACATCACCCCTCTGCTCCTCCTCACCTCAGCACTGCCTGAGCCCTGTCCTGTGTTTGTGGACTTCCCATGATGGAAAAACAGGTACAGAGCACTGCAGAGGGTGCACTGGCTGGATTTGCTTCTTTAATCCCATGCTGCATGTTGAGAAATTGCAGCCTGACTTCCAAAGTCATTTGTTACTTTAAATCAAAGAAGGGGAAGTTTGGTTTGGCCCAAACATTCCTTCCCATGGAAAACAAGGGGAAAAGCAGAGCATCCCAGTTTGTGACAAGCTGTGAGTGAAGCTCTTGTATGTGACCTTGCATCAGAGGGGCACATGCCCAGGGAAGATCCCAAATTACAGATGACCTAAGATGAAATGCATAAACCAGGAGCAAGCTGCACTTCCAATGCATTCTGCATGGGAGTATCACAAGGCCCTTTAAAATAAAATGTTGCAGAAGAGAGCACCAAAATGCTATAAACAACCCAAAGCAATGGCAAACAGATGTTTAGCTGAGCCCTCTGAGGAGGAGCCCTGCGTGCTGCTGCCCTCCCCAAACACCTGGGGACCCACCTGAGCTGGGTGGGAGGACACGAGCAGGCACCCTCTGCCTCTGGGGTGGGACATTTGAAAGGCCCTGAGCAATGGGCATGGGGGATGCACGGGTGTGGGCATTGCTGAAACTGATCCAAAAGATCCAGACTTTCCCAGCTGCTGCGGCTGCGTTAACAGACGACTGCCTGGAGCAGCAGGGCTTTCCCCCCATTAACATCTTATTACGATGAAAGGCGCAGTTTATACCTCCCAGAGTTATTGCTTCCAGCCTGTCTGCAGGCTCAGGTGAAGCCGTGCATCTGGTTCAGGTTTTCAGCCTTTCCGTTGCAGTGGGGAGGACGGGATCATAATTTGTGTGTGAGGAGAGCAGGGCTGGAGGTGGGCTGGGACGGGGGGGGCTTGCCACCTATCGAGCTGGGCCACCAACACGCTGCCCGACACGGGCTGTGCGCAGCCCCTGGTGGCTCCCCTGCCCGGGGCAGGGAGGCAGAGCATGGCCAGCCCGGCACCCCGGGTGTCAGGCACAGCCACGCCCGCGGCTGCAGCAGGGGAAGGGCCGGGGTTTGCTCTCGGGCTGCTCTGGGACCTCTCGGAGCATTGGGCAGGGCTGCTCCGGAGCGGGGCACGCACAGGGGCCGTGCAGCAGGCGGCACTGCCCAGCCCCGGGGCACTCCCCGTCCTTAACGCGCTGCTGCTCCGCTCAGGCTCCCAGCGCGGCTCTGTCGGGCGATGAATTTGAAATAAGATTTGCAGGATCAGAGTCAGAAATCAATAAACTCCATCAGCTAGGATCTAGCAGCTGTCTGAAACAACAGGTTACAGCAGCTGATAAATACTTTAAGGTGGAGGAAATGAATTAAAAAATAAGACCAAAATATGATCATAAATCATGCTCTCCAGCTGCTAACACTATATGGGGAACAAAACCCAAGAAATAACCACGATCAGGTATATCCCTTAAAACACAGGTAGCACAACCTTTCCAAGGATGGATACCTTTATAGGGAGGGCAGGTTATGCTATAAGTGACCAAATTGTTTAAGTTTTAGCTGCCAGACTGCTGGGTTTCCCTCCCGCAGGATTGGAGGCAACACTTCCAGGGAGAGTGAAGCTCCTGGTGTCTCCCCCAGCCTGCCAGGTTTTTGTGCCAGATTTTTGTGATTCAGAAAGCTGAATTATCAATTCCTATATTCTTTCTGAAATCCACTGCAGAAAATCCTCATCCACCTCTCTGCAGTAATCTTTCCCTTACACTTGCACCAATTGTGTACATAAAGGATTCAGTGAAATACTGTACATCCTCATGACTCTCAGCCTCAACAGGGATTTTTTGGAAGCAGAGAAAATGTTTGGGCTCACCTCACCAGCATGCATCTTGCAGGTGGGACATGCATTAGTAGATGCTCTTGTCTGAGAAGCACTGGGGAACCCTCCATGGCCTGTAGCATACCAGCTGAGGCTTCCCTCTCCATCATTTTCCTTTACAGCCAAAACTATTAAAAATGGGTTTTAAGCTAACACATATTAAATATAGACAAGAAAGACAGAAGACCAACATTTCTGAGAGGCAGGGGTGGCCAATGAGGCACGCCTGGAGATATCAGAGCAACCTCCATCCTCCAGGACCAGAGTGGGAATTTCCCAACTTCTCCAGCCTGGGCTGGGACAAAGCACTGGGACCTGGTGCTGCCAAGGCAGGCTGGGGGAGACACCAGGAGCTTCACACTCCCTGGAAGTGTTGCCTCCAGTCCTGCAAGAGGGAGACCCAGCAGTGTGTGAGAAGAACTGACTTGTCATTAATTTGTTACAGCAGCCAGGTACCTGAGTGGCTGCATTTTCTCCTGGTACAGGTCACACACAGAGGGAAACTCTGCAGTCACCTGTGGACAGCAAATGTGGAGTTGCAGGCTCATGTGCTGGTTTCCCACTGGAATCACAGGGAGATGGTCAAATGTAGCCTTTGTGGGCAGTGGATGAAAAGCACACAAAATATTGGCAAGGTGACCTGTTTGCAGCTGTGCTCAATAGCTTTAGCAAGCTCCTAAGGACTGCAAAGATCATCTCAGGAAAGGAGGCTCTGACACGGCCACCATTCCTGCAGATGTTTCTGGCTTATTACAGTCTTTGTGCCTTATGCTAAATACACCACTTAAAAATATGTTGTTGGTATTTAAACATTTGTAACAATTGACCATCAGAAAACATCCAATAAGCCTCTGATTAAGAGCCAAAGAGATCACACATGAAACTTGATTTTTGCAGCACATCACTCACTGCCTTCTGTAGTGCTACAAGTAGCTCTACTGAAAAATAAAACCACCTGGAGGAATAAATTTGTTCAGTTAAAGCTGACCAGAATAAAAGGGGTTTTTTCCCTTCTGGACTTGCACAGACATTTTACAAACAGTTGTCTTCTAAAACAATGTATCGATCTTCAGCGAAACTGGTACTGTATGCCAGGGGCCTGCCTGTCCTCTGCTGATGCAGAGGATCACAGAACATGGTTGCTGCTCTGCAGCAGAATTGCCCAATTCCCCAGAGAGATGTGAGTTGCCATTCAGAGACCCAAAGCAGCACCTGTTCCAGCAGCACGTTAGTTCCAGCCAACAGAGCTGTGTGATCTCAGGGAGCCACCTGCAAAAGCCCACACAAAAGTGCTCCCCAGAAACCTTCCAGCCTCATAAACCTCTCACAGGCCCCCGAAGGCCATAAATTCTGCAGGATCTCTCACAACTGTTTCAAAACATTTAATGTTTTCCTTCTGCTCTGTGGTTTCAGTGCCCACAGTGGGATCTCTGCACCCACCTGATATTGAGCCTGGAAGAGTTTTGCTCCATATGCCAAAAACTGCTGTGGAATGGAGCTAAATTGTCTTAGCTGATGCCTGTCTAGATAAGACATTGAACCCACTTCCTTATAATATGATTTATTTTAAATTAGACAGGAAAAAAAAGCAATTGAGGTAAGTATTTGAATCAGATTTTCAGTTTCTAATGCCAGGCTTTAAGATATTGGTGAAACAGTTTAATGGCATTGGCTCTGAACTGAAGAACTTGAGTGTGGGACTAGTATAATATTTCTCTCCATAAACATAAAAATGCTGTTTAAAAACCAGCACCCCAAACAAGGAGAAGCAGCTTGTAAGGAAAATGCTTCATCCTGTCACCTCAGCAGGAGTAAACACTGAATGAGTTACTGAAAACAAAACTGATCGAAAATGCAGAGTTCACTTGTACAGGAAAGAAAGTGTAGGAATGTGAACAAACCCAACTGGGCCATGAAAAGACAACTGAGAAATGGAAGGGCAATGCAAAACTGCAAGTGCCTGAAAAACCACCTGAAAAAGATTTTGTTGCACAGAAACTGGGAATGAGCCGCTTGTTTCTGCTGCCAAACATCTATCAAATGGAGACCATCGATATGTGAGCCAGAACTACATCATACAGAGGGAAACCCAAGCAATCTCAACGATTATGGCTGGTTTGGTCCATTCTCAATATTGAACTATGATTTGGGAGCATTTATGAAGTCAAAAGAAGAAGACATTAAGGTTGGTATATACACCTCAAAGTTGTCAACCCTCAACCTCATCTCCCACCATTCCTCAGTGAGATGAGAGATCTTTTGTGAGTGGGGTGCGCTGGGTGTAAACAACCTGCACCTCAGTCAGGAGGTGCCATACAGGAACCAGGTACTGAACCAGGCACTTCTGTCATGGGCAGGAACAGGCCCAGAGGAAAACAACCTTGGGCTGTGCTGAGAGAGGAGCCATCAGGAAAGACAAAGTACCACCATTTTTGAGGATCAGCATTTCAAGTTATTTTATTTAATACCTTTTATTAACAAGGTAGGAGAATCCGAACGAAATCTCTGGATCTGACAGAAGTTAATTGGTTTAATAAGGGAGATTGGAATACCATGCATGAGACGTAGATGACTTTGTGGGTTCAAATATTAGAAACAGATTAAACTTGACTGCACCAACTGTTCATCACACACCTGGAGACTGCTAAGTGGAACTGTAGCTTTCACATGGGGGCTTACTTGGTTTGACATTAAAAGGGGGGAGCTTTAGCTCACAAGAGGATTATGAGCTCCCAGCACAGTGAGGCAGTACACAAGGAGATCAGACTCTAGGACCTGAGAAGTTTATTCCTATTGCTCTGAGCTTCATGCACAGCCAATCATGCTTTCTTCTGCAAGAGGCTGGAAGAGCCTCATAGTTCCCTGCTGCCTGCAGCTTGTACTGTCTCCAAAGTTTGGCCAAGACTGTAAGCCATCCTTGCAGCTAGGCAGTGAAAGAGATGCTCTGCTCTTCCTAGCTTGCCACCATCTCCAGAATCCTTCCCCCTCTGGCCCAAGGCTCAGTGGAGAAGGAGAGGTCTGTGTGCTCCTTGCTCCTGCTCCTTAACTGCAGCGCTTGAGGGTTGAAGTACCATAATGCACCAAGCTGAACTTCACATTGATTATTTTAACATGAAGCCTGTACCAGATTTCACTAGCAAAGCATTTCATGTGGGACAAAAATATTCTGTTTCCAGCAGTGAGTCATGTTTTTCTTACTTGGGCACTGATGGAGCCTGTGATGGGAAGCGCTGAAGAGTGAGAGGCTCGGTGTGCTTGTACCTCTCCCCTTCCCTGGACACACATCTCCCCAAAGGAAAAGGGATTCCACTGTATGTCCATGGGTGCACTTCACTCAACTGTGATGCTCACCACTTGGTAAAAAATATACAGGTTTTTGTTAATTTATAATACCTTTTGAAAGTTTCTTATACAATGAATGACTAAGAGGGATTTTGCTGGAAAGGACTTCTATATGCAGAGAAGAGGACAGTACAGATAGAAGGACAACAAAAAGTATCTCTTACCACAGCACACCTGAGAGTACCAAACTGCTGTTACATTGTCACGGCTATTTCTGAAAGTACATTACAATCTTACTCTATTTGAAATCCCTGAAAACACCTCCAGACCTGCTTGTCTTCATTAATTTTCTTACACTGTCTATAAAACAGTGTAAGAAAATATTGATTGATTACATCAATCAATAACCAGTGCTACAGATGAGAAACTCTGTGTGAGGGAGGAAAAAACTAAAGCAAACCACGTGGTCTTTGAGTTTCAAAGAAAGAAATCACTGTGGCCACCTGTGGCTAGTCAGTTTTCACTTAATAATTTCTATTTGGCATTAGATGCTGCTGTTCTTTGCAGAGACTGAGATTTTTTACACAAATGACAATGAGGAAATTTTTCTGCTTTCTGCCTGAGCAGCCAACCCCCACTGCAGTCAACAGGAGCCCAGGGAGCACAGTGAACCTGCACTTGGTGAGGGTCTTGATGAGGGGACGGTGCCATGTCTGAAAGAGAACACAGGAAAGGTGGAAAAGCTTCCCACTGACTTTAACCCAAAATGGGGAACCAAATACACTTTTAATTTCCTTCTAAAATATTCTTTTCCTTCTACTCCCTTGCAGAGATTTTAAAAATATATTTTAAAAATTGTATGTAAAATACCTTTTTAGTTATTTTGCCTTCACTCTTAATAAATATCCAGCTCTAGAAATATTTTTAAATTTCTTCAGGTTCTCTCATGCTTTTATTGCCCTGGTTTGGTACCTTCTGCAAAATGCAATTTGGTGGGTGAGTTCAGATCAGTCTATTCCAACTTATATTGTAATTGCATACAACAATTAACATCTTTCTCCATAACTAAGTAAATAAAACTATTCCTTGGATTTCCTCTGTCTCATTTTAGACTTCCTGTCAGACTCACTCTTCATCTCATAATTACTTATAACCTACCAGTGGGGACATTCACTGAAATCCAAGTAAGGTTCTTGTACTGAGATTTCTTGTCTTGTTTTGATTGCTATAACCAGCACAAGGAGCAGGTTTTTTATTGGTACACACACCATTTTCTCATGAATTAATCAGAAGACATAAGACACGTTGCTCCATAATTCACTTAATTCTCCCTTCTCATCATATCCTCCCATAAACTTGTCCAGTGCTATGGCTGTTGGCCAGCAGGCAACAACACGTGCCAGAAGGGGCTGGTTGTCACATGCCACATCACAAGTGTCTGTCCTGCAGAGGCTTGCAGTTAGAATACTGTTAGCTGCCACAGAAATTCCCAAAATATCTAATTTTTGGTGTTTTCAGGATCTGCTGGAACACCTCCTGGGCCCCCACTGCAGGGCTCACCTCTGCAGGCAGCTCTGGCTGAAGGCAGCACCAGCCTCTGCCCCGCTGCCACCCCGTGCCAGCTGAACAGCAGAGTGAGCCCAGCCCTGGGCAGCCACAGCAGCCTCAGCCAGGGAAAGGCAAGGGCTGGACTGTGAGGCACAGGACAGGCTGTGCCTGGCTCACCTGGGAGCTGGCAAACCCAGGGGCATGGTGACCTTGGCCCCTCCTGAACGAATCTCACTCTTGAGACACATCTGTCTTTGAGGCTGTGAAAATGTTTCCAATATATTTTATTAATATTCCACCAGTTGAGTTATGGAGCAGCTCAACGTTCTCCCACCCAGTTACAGTTCTGGCCATTAATGCAGCAGGTTATTAAGGCCAAGTTAAGGAAGGAAGGGAGCTGCATTTGCCACACTGCTTTATTCTCAGAAGCTTGGTGTTTTGAAATAAACTAACCACTTCCATTTGACAGCAAGCAAGGCACTACCTGCTCTGTTGTCTGAGTCTTCAGAAGCATTTGGATACATTTAGAGGTTTATTAGAATAGGGTTTGCCTGTTCAGAGCAGGATGCTGACTGTGCTGAGCTGATACTCATGTATCAAATCTAACAGTGATATAAGGGGCAGAAAACTTGAAAGGTGAAAAGGTGAATGATGAGAGACTTGGAGACTTGAAATTATATATTTCATTATAATGCCTTTTCTTTTACTGAAGACTCCTGTTGCCAAACACTGAAGGTTCAATTGATTTGCAGACTTAGCAGTGATTAAAGTTCTACCATCTATTCTCCACGGAAAAGTACCATGGCATTATGGCAAAGAAAGGATGTTGCAATCAGATACTGCACAGAGAACTGAACAGTGGTTCCAAGTTCACTTCATACCTGCACCTCTCCCTTGCCTCAGGGAGAACTTCTCAGTTCCCCTCAAAACAAAAAGATCTAATGTTTTCTTTTGGTTCAAAAGTTGTTCTCAATTATATTGCAATTTCATGAGAGTAGCTGAACAGCAAGCTATTCTGTACTATGAATTTTATCTGAAAGGAGTTACTTGCACTCAGAGATCCTGCATGCGTTGGGGATTTTTGATGAGTTTTTTTCAAAGCTTTGTTTCTCTCTGCTTACAGTTTACTTTCTTTTTCTTGTCTTAATTTTTTCAGCCTGGTGTTTTTCAAAATCACTGCCACATTTCAGGGACTCTGAAAAGATGTTGAGTAACAAACCCCTAAATTTTCTTTTGAGTGAGAATAAATCCTTTAAAAACTTCATGAGCTGGAAAGCTTTAAAACAGAGAATGCTCCCCTATGCCTCATATCAACCATATCTCCTAGAACAAAACCTTATTCAGTGCTGAGTAAACAATAATGTACTTCCCCTCTTAAATCTAACCTGTTGATTTATCATCTTACTTTCCTTGGACACAACTGCAAAAGAGGAATTATTTTTCACAGCTGACAGTGGGAATGCAGAGCCCAGGAGTCAGAGAGCCCCAGAGACCTGACAGTCTTCTTGAACTGTCTGAAAAACACCTGAAAAAGGCAATTCATCTGAACAATGCAGAGAGAAGGCAGAAAAAAGGATGAGCCTAATTGGTTCTGACTATTAAAGTCAGATCTCAAGTTTTCTCTAGAGCAACCACTATTAGTGTACCCAGACCCCTTTTAAAAGGACTAATTTGATCAAATGCTACAATAATTTAAGAATATGACACTATTAGGAGATCTGCATATGATACTTGACAGTAAAAACCATCAAATGTCTGTCATTGACACCAAATGAATCATTTGGAAGATGGCTAGTACCAGCAGGAGCCAAAGGGAGCAGTCTGGTATACAATGAGGCTTCAGGAGAGTTTGCTGAGCACTAACTCAAACCTAGATCCTGTTTATTATGCACAAAATGAACACAAGACAAAAGCTCAAAAGATAAAGAGTTCCTACCATGGAGGTGTGGGAACAGTTAATTACCAAGTGATGGATGAAATGAGTTTGGTGTCAGCAAACCCTCTCGTGCTGCACAGGATGCTCAAGTGTTTCCAGACTCAAACCCTTGGCTGCATGAAGGAGCTTTTGTTGTGCAGTGTTTCCAGACTGACCAAGCCTCACCCAGGGCTCCCATCACACGTGAGGGGAGCAGGTACAGGGACTGCAGCAGACTTTCCCTGCATTCTCTGCCTGCATGTGGAGCTTTCAGATGGATCCTCTAAGGCCTGCAGGTTTCTCATTTTTTTCAATCTCTCACCTTACATAAGCACTTCATTTATCAGAAAGAAAGGGGGAAAAATCCATTCTGTGTTGAAATTGACTGTCACCTGCATTGCTTCCTAATGTAAGCAAATCCCAGTGGAAAGGTTTAGCACCAGACTTTTCTGCTGGACAGTAAATCACTCTCAGAAATATAATTTCAACCTTACAAGTGGTGTTAACCAGCAGGAGTGGCACATTTTTTAAACAGAGATTCCAACAATGCAACAATCCAATTTCCTGGAAGAACTTGTGCAACCTCTCTGTATTTCAGGGTACAGATCAGCCATACATATATTAGCAATACAATAATAACAGTTACTGCATTTTAATAAAAATAATTAGAATACACTAGCACACAAGTTAGAAGTGTTCCAGAGACTTAACCCTTTTATAATTTTGTGTGTGATTGTGTGTGTATGCCTGTATAGACACTGGAAACGCTGCTCTTGAAAGACATGGACTATTCACCTGTGCAGGCAGTGCAGTTGTCTCCTGGAGTGCTGGTATCCCATCCATTTATCAGCCCAGCTGTCTCACAAGGTAAAAATAAAATGGTGCTTTCAGTTTAACAGGCTGCAATCAACTTAAGAAGCAGGGCTGGGCTTTGCTGTAGTGGGTTTGGGAGTCTAAAAAGTGGATTAGGAGAGTAGCACGTAAAACAGCATAACCCCCCTAAATTCTACCCTGGAAAACTTTGTCTCCAAATATTCATAAAAGAGATTAAAAATAAGTGAGATTTCAAACAGTCTATACCATTTCTCTATTTTATAGTTCACTGCAATTTCTTTTCATTACCTTGGAAATTAAATCAGTTGAATTGTAGAGCTGGTTCCCCTTAAAAAATGTCTTCTTGCAAACTTTGATTAGCTCCAGAGAAAAGAGAGCAGATGACTTTAAATGGCACAGAGGTGGATTTATTGGCAAGTGTGTCAGGTCTGCACTTAGCAAGGAATTGGCAGATAGCAGAATATGGCTGGACAGGATTCAAACTCCAAGGACTTGGAGCTGAAAAAGGATTTATTTGAATAGCAAAGTATAGGAGTGTATTTGCTGCAGCTAAAATTATTAGAAGCTTTTAACTAAAAAACAAGAAGAAATTAAACTTCCCGTGAAAGGCAAGCAACTGCATTACTTCAAAGGTATTGTCACAGGGACATTTATTTCTTTCCTCCTTCACTGTGTCACTGCTCCTAGCAATAGGAAGGTACATGGATCTCCTTGATTGGGTGTATGTTCAAAAGCCAGATTAAATCTGAACCTGCACAAAATTACTGAGCATTCAGGAAATAAATGCTTTATTTTTATCTTAAATCAACTGTAGGAAAAACAAAGTATTCTATTCACTGCATGTGGAAAATAGGGAGCCTGTAGTCCTAGAAAAAGCAGAGTCAAAGGAGCATGAGCTGCTTCACATGGACAGACAAGAGGCTTGGCCACGTCTGAAGCAACAAAGCCAGGGGGTTGTGCTGAGAGAAGTTCACACTACTGAAGGACTGCCAGCTAAAACTAGAACTTTATTTGGGGTTGTGGGCATTTTTTTTGTTTCAAATGTCATGTTTTCTTAAAAAAAGTAAAAAAAATTGCTTGTGACAGTGCTTGAAGTGACAGCTGACACGCTGAAGCCTTGTTTAGACTCATGACCCTCACACTGGCAATGGACCAGTGGGAACTGCAACAGAAGTGGCTTCCAAAAAGCAAAAACCACTGCTCTGCTCCTGGGCCGGTGCTAAGCCCTGCTTTGGGCAGGAGGCTGCATCCCCTGCAACCTGTTTTCCTGAAACATTCTGCAAAGGAGTGTTCAGAGCTACTCAGTCCCAGGCCTTTGGATGATGAAAAAGAGGGGCAGGGTGAGGCGAGGCAAGATCTCAGTCACAGTGTCTCTGAACTGCTGCTTTATGCCATCATATCTGTGTGAGACACTTTCATGGAACCTCTCTGATTCCATTCCTCAATTCTAACCAGGTGACAGGACATTCTAGTCTTTTACAATGACACATAAATACCCCAAATCACATTCAGCAGCTGCTTTTTCTCACAGCAACACTGCACTTTTTTTACCCTACTACTTATCAGTGTTGCATCTGAAGGAAACTCAGTGAACCATTTTCCTACTTTTTTTAAGCACAGCTGCAGCTTTTGATTTCATTTTTATGGACTAAAGCTAAAAGATGTTTTCCTCAGAAAGCTGAACGACCACATTGCACATCTGGCAGCAGCTGGTCTCAGCAGCCAGCACGTGGCTCACCTAACTACCAGCATGTAACTGAGACACCAAAAGAAGAGGACACTGGCAAAGGAATCTATGCCATTTGGAAAAGCTCATGCCTGAGGAAGCTGAGGGTGCTCCAGACTGAGGTACCTCACATGGAAGCAGAGTCTGGAATGATGTAACGAAGGGGATGGAATGGAGAAGTTTAAGGCTCCAGGACACTTCCACCAAAGGCCAATCATACAGAAGCTTGAACTTACATTCAAAACATTGTGCCAACCTCCATCATCACTCCTTCCCTCACACATTTCCTTCCCTCTCCTCCACTGAAATCTGCTCTAAGGCCCCTAGAAAGTGCTTGAGTATCTTCATTGTTTGGACCACAATCTGGACTGGCATAACAGCAGAAATATTTAGCAGAAAAATTCAGGTCAAAGAGAAGGCATGGACATTTTTTAATTGCTATTTCCCTTGGCCAAGCTAAGTAACTCTAGATAAGAACAAACTGTTTGTACCCATGAGTAGAAGATCTGTCATCTATAAACATCACCTACAGCAGTGTAAATGTGCAGAGCGAGCCTCATATGGAACACTTTGCTCACGTATCTCTTTCCTATAGAACTTGCTTTTTCTGCTTTCATCTGTTATTCTAGATTAAAATGGGAGGTTTCTGCAAAGTAACTTCAGAATGATGTTTCTGGGTTTGTCAGCAGCAAAAATCATAATTCATCCCATTATTTCTAACGCTTACACAGAAAAGTCAATAAAATTAAAAAAAAATAAAATGGAGAAAGCTTCCTTTGTACTCGACAGCATCAGCAGTATCATACTTTACACCACCTCTGGTACTACCACGTTCAAAAAATTGCCTAACAAAGCACAAATAGAGAAGTATGTTATTGCCATTTTTCAGGATTTCTTGAAGGCTTGTCAATAAGGCATTAGAAATTCACCCAAGTCTGAAAACCAAGTTGTTTTTACATTGAAATTTCTAGTTTCTGAGAACTTGAGAACTGCAGAATGGTCAGCCTCATGGAGTCATACACTGACCCCAAACCTTGCATGTCTCCCCATATTGTGCATACAGATGCGTATATATGTGTGTGTGTGTATATATATATATATGTATATATGTATATATGTATGTATGCATGTAATGCCACCAAGACTTTTGAGTCCATGGAACATGTCTGCTTGTTTAGAAAAAAGGAGACACATTTTTCCCTGAAACTTAATTGCAGACTCAGGTCTTCAGTACTCCTCACCAAGAAAAATTATGGCAATTTAATAAAAAGTGAAGAAAATCCTGCAATGTGACAGATCAGCTGTAAAAGTGCACACTGAAATGAGGACAACCTTTAAGCCATTAGACTTTTCTTCATGAGACTGGATTTTTTCTGTGTCATACTCGGCACGCAGAGATTTTCATTTTTCAGAGCTATACAGAATTTGACAAGCAAACCTACTACAGTTAATAGCATTTTAATCTTTATGCATAACAATCACAAACCTGCATTGCACAGGTTTGGTAATAGTAACTGACAGCTGAATTTGAAGTATACATTTCATTCCAAAATAGGTGCACGTGTAGGTGGATGTGTTGTAGAAATACAATGCACTACACAGCTGAGCCTAGATAAGCTGGTGATCCTCAAACATCAGCATCATCTGCACGAAATGGGCAGAAATCTGCTCCTTTAAATACCTGTTCATCCTTCTTATGACACTTGCTTTAAAGAGCTCAGTGAATAGTAGATAAAATAAGTATCTAATGAGGTATGACAGAAACTCCGATTGAGCTAAGAAGCAGCAAGCTGAATTCTAATAAATAAATGAAGCAAAACATTTACTGCCAGCAACTATGTCAAATTAGACATAGGAAACTGTAGCTCTGCAGCTGGAGAAGGGCAATACTCTGCAAGCCAAAAAAGTGATGGAACTCCTCCAGCTTTGGTTATTTACGGTGTGATGATGAAGGAACAACTTTCCATGTGAGGAACAGCTTTAAAGTTGAACAGTGAAGCTGAAAGAGAGACTTAATGAAAAATCAGAGGGGAACAAAACTACAGCTACAAAAACAATAACATTCAGTTTAACAATTTAAAAACATAATTTGTGTGCAAAACCAGATGTTAACTTGTCCAGCTTCAAGGTAAACAGCAAACTATATTTATAACAACCCTTCTGCTGGACTGCAAACACACACAACTAAATGCTGCAGTATATAAGGCTCACTTGGGACCTCCAAATCTTATCAAAATGAACACAAATGCCAAACAAACATATTTTAAACAAAGGACACATCTGTGTTTAATGCAAAGCTATTTTCAAAAAATCCCAACCTTTCATAATCTACCATAATTGTAATAGCCTGAAACATAAGAATGCTTTCAGGCTCATAAAAAAAAGGCTTCTAATTTTAAACATTTATGAGGACACTGAGAAGTGGCTTAGAACCATGCTTTAAAACATGTTTTCAGGTTTTAAACCGCTGAAAGCTGAGACCCCTTTACCCATTTGGCCTGGAGAAAGGGAGAGAAGTACAAAAATATGATGAGAAGACTGCACATGAAAATTTCCACTAAAGAAAATGCAACTGACTCCCTCATTCGAGCCCCTTCCTCCCATAACCACTGCACCTCCCCCCTCAGGGAAAGTGCACCTCTTGCCTGATGACCACCCCCAGACAAATCATCTACATCACTGGCTCTGATGCACCACTGTTTTTAACAAGTATCTTTTGAAAATAATTTTAAAGGGCCACTCTGCCATGGCTGCTGCTGTGCCTGAACAGAAGGGACTCTGTCTCAGTACTGAATTTATGTCAGCTCATTTTAAACTATACCTTGGGATGGGTGATTTTCATTCTAAAAAAAGATCATGATAAAAACTTTTAAATGGTTTTTCCCAACTCATAAAATGCATGCTTTATGCTGGGAATGAACTTCCCTTTGACACAGTGTAACTATGGGAAGGAGGGATTGTTCTCACATTTCTGTTTCATGGAAAACACCCTGCTGTTTGATTTTTAAAGTTAAAGGATTAAGTTGCAGGGGCAAAAAATGCTGCTAAATGCAACATACTCTACTAAGTTAAATACAGCCTCAGTCTGATATGCAACACTGACTTTAAAAATAGCTGTTCCTGTCCAAATATGCCAGTGAAAATAAATATGAATATATTGTAACATTATAAATAATGTATAATATATCATAACATTAAAAGAATAAGAACAAGTACTACTTTTAAGGTAATTCAGCATAAAAAACCCAATATATGAAAGCAAAGAAACAGCCACAAATCTGAATTTATAGCAACAGATAACAGGAAGAAAGTTTTGAAAATCCATGGGAAAATACAGTTCTATGGGCATTTTCTTTTTGTCTTTTGTTATTCTTGATTCCTACCTTACAGTTCCACTTCAGGGCAAAGCACCATACAACAAGAAATCACATTCAAAACTATTAGGTCATCAAAATTGCCTTTACTGTTTAAAAACAAAACACATACACAAAATATTGCAACAGCTTGTGGAATCCCACTCAGAAAGCTCAACACTTTTAGACCTCTTCTCATGTTTCCATCACCGTAATTTTTGCAAAACAGCGAGAGGTAACCTAGGCCATTTTAGGAATGACTCTTTTATCATTGCAATCTCTCAATTACAGCTGACCACAAGAAGGAATGAATAGAGTAGTACTGTAGGGACAGTACTGGTGTATTTTTCAGCTTGCCCTCTGACATGCTCTGAATTCTGTTGGAGAGTGCTGTGGTGATTTCTTAGACTTGCCTCCATTATTGCTCCCAAAATAATTCAGAGGAACATAAGGTTTTAAGCAGTTTAAACATCAATTTCAAATTGGATTCAATGGTTTCAATGATCTTTTCATCAAAATCAAGCTCCAGAACTCAACCCTCTTACAGCCTGACAGGACCTGTCCCCTTGGATATGTGCTGGGCTTCATCTTAATGGATAGCAACTCATCTTCAACCCAAAAAGCTACAGGCATATAAATACATATGAAGTTTTTACTTCTAAAATACAAATATCTTTGCTGTTACCAGGACAGAACTGAACACCTAAAACAGCTGCAAGCAATGAACATGTTTGAAGACACTGAAATCAGGAAAACAAGAATTAGAAGTTCTTAAATTATAGACTACAAAGCTCCTGAGTGCCGGCTGCATGTAAGCACATTTAAGTGATTGAGAGAACTGCATGGAAATATGCATTTACCACAAAATCTGGGAGCATAGTTGGGACCTGACTTCCAGTCAAGTCTGTAATTTCATGTAAGACTGAGATTACTTCATATAAATTGATTTATTTCTGTGTGTACAGTATAATTTAACTCGCAAATATATTTCATTGAGGTTAATCATTAGTATTGAGCATTTGCTGTTATAAAGTTCCTTAAGCATGAATTTTAAGTACAAGGATTCATAATCAGCTTCCATGTACCCATCTGGAATGATACAGAATAAACACATTTTCTAGTCACCAAAATAAAGGTTAATATGGCTTTAAAATAATCCCCAACAAACCCAACTAACAAACCTTTTAATTGATACATCCGTTGAGTTAGTTTAGCAAGACAGTGAAAGAACAATTTGGTAAGGTAGTTAAGGTTTTTCATAGCATTTTAGAGTTGAGCTTCAATATTTACCATTATCAGAAAGTTCAAGAATTCCTTGTTTTGATACCAAAGTAAAAATTGTCCATAAAGTGCAAGGGTCTTCACAATTATGATGACTCTGCCAATGATTACAAAGATCCTCTTTTCTTCCAAATAACTGTTTGCATAAAATGCAGTTATAGCCTGCTTTAGACCAAAATTCTATTTTTTTCTTTGGTGTGCTAAACCCCACATTTTGCATCTCCTTAGAGGCTTCACTACTTTCTGACTGGGTTGGTTCACTTTTAGGTACAATATTGACATTATTTTGATGGTGGAAGTACATCTGTCTCTTTGGTTTCGGAACATTATACGGCTCCTCCTGACGGGCACTGCACTTTCCTAAATGTCTTCTCTCATTGTGCTGTTTCCATACGGGGGTTGTATGTTTGACCAGTTTCCCCTTTGTTCCTCTGCTTCCTTGCAAAACCCCTTCCTTCACTCTTCCCTGAATCTCTTCTCCATGACAGCACAGTAAATGAAACTTCATTTCACCAAAAGACTCTGCAATAAACTGGCATCGACCACATTTGACCTGTAATTTCACTCCTCCCGGGTTATGGAACAGGTCCTCAAAATTGCACTTATTTCCCCTGTAAAAGAAAGGAAATACAAACTATTTAAGTATTAGCCAGGAAGAGAAGAGGGATGGCTCTAAGCAATTTCTGTCCTCACAAGTTCCAAGAAGAGATGACAGTCATGAAACACTTTTAATTAAATATGGGTATTGTTTCTACAGTATCTAATTCATTTGGAAAAGGAAAAAAAAAAAGAAACTAAATAAATAATAGTAAGGCTGATTAGGGAAAAAACTGAAACCAAATGACACTTCTGAGTTTAAGAATTGCCTCCAAAATTAGCATTGGTAGAAATAACCTTTTAACAACACCAGCCTTTAATAAAAGGCTGGTAACTTTTGTTAAAGTTCCTGATTCAGGGAGGTCAATCCAAATACTTCTAGTGCTGTGCTAGGAAAGTGAAAGCTACTATTACCTGTAATGTACAAGTAAGAGAAACCTATTTGTTTACAGTGAGTGATCTAGGTCAATATGAGGCAAAACCACCTCCCTTTCCAAGATGGAAACTATGAAATTTCCAAGTTTCTTGCCTTTTTTTTTCCTACAAGTCGGTAACATGGTTTAAAAAAGTTTAAATATCTAATTGGCAATTGGACAGCCTCTCTCCCTGATTTAGGACAGCTCTGTAGTATAAAGGATACACAGGCAGTCCCTGGTTAACACAATCAAAAAAACATCTCCTCAGATACCTTCTCATAACATCTACAAGAAGGACCTCATAACACTGTGTATTTATACATATTAGACAGATTATCCAACAAAACAGATAAACTGAATGATTCACTGTATGACAGCTACTAAGACTGACAGAAAAGTCCTGGTGTTTGTTAGTCTCAAGACCGTAAAAGCTTCTGACTGATGCTCCAGAGAGTGGAGCTATGAAAAGTAAAACGAGTAGAATGGAACTGCAGTGAGGAGCTAAATTGAAGCCCCGAGTGTTCTTCAGTGAAAATAAATGCACTGGAACAAACAAAAAAGGCAACATTTATACTGTATCAAGAGATTTCACCTCAAAATCATAATAAGAGGTAAAAGTATGTTCTATCCATCTTAATACAGTGCATGTTAACTTTTCTACTTGGCTGAGTGATTGCAAAAGCAGCAGTAAACCCAGGACAGAATAGCTCACAGCGCTCCCTAAAAGGATGTGGGATAATGATATTTAACAGGGAAAACAAACTACAAGCTAATACTGAAATATGAATTGTTTTTCGCTTACTGCAATTGGTTCCCTTATCTTCTAGGGAAAACCCCAGACTGGGAGGGAAAGAAGAAGGAGTACTAGCTATGAGAAAGCAACTGACCCAAATATGGCAGTATATTGGGCGTTACTAGAATATATGGAAAATTATTTTGGATATTCAAGTGTCAATAATGATTTATAGTCAATAAATCAGCTAAAATATACTGGTTGGTCTAATGGATTGACTAGATTCAAATGGAATATTTAAATGATTAGGAACCTCACTTGGTGGAAAAAAGTAACAATTTTCATAGTGGTGAGGTTTGTTAATTTCCACTGACAACTTGCAATCCAGTTTTCATTAGCATTTAATTAGTGAAAACTCTCACCTCTCTGCAGCTTCTTCTGCCTCTTTTATATTCCTGTCTCTCTTCTTTAAAGTATCTTGCACCTGTTGCTCGCTAGTGTAGGGCTCTGTGCTGATAACAACCCTGTGGACCTCTCTGAGGTGGCCAAAGTACACTTTTGCATGGCCAAAAACTTTAGCACAGAATTCACAGCACACCAGCTTTTTGGATTTGCCTTCATTGTGATGAAGCTTCATATGGGTGCTGAGGCTCCCAGAATGGATATATGCCTTCCTGCAGATCCTGCAGCTGTAGGGCCGCCTGCTCGTGTGCGTGTTCATGTGGTCCTGGAGATGGTGCTTGAACTGGAACGTATGGTTACAAACATGACATCTGTGCAGCGGCTTAGGGACGGCTGAACATATATTTCTACTTAGATCACTTGATTTAGCTGATGTAGCATCACTGTGCTTAGAACTTAAACATTTATTGGCATGTGAACCATTTAAAAATAAGTCTTGCTCACGAGATGGCGTCTCTACGATTGCTGCAGGAGTCAGCGGTGCGAACGCCTGCACAACTACCACTGGTTTTGGTCTGATACTGCGGTATTTTTTCACTGCTTCTGCTTTATTGTCTTCAGGTGTCTGAATATCAACCTTTGCCCTCTCTCTTCCCTCTCTAAACTTATTAATGATGCATTTCCTTCGCTTGGCCTGAAAAGCCAATAAATCTTCTGGGGCTCTTTTTTTCCTGCCTCTTCTTTTAGAGGTTGCGCTGCTCAACTTTTTAAGACTGTCGACATCATCCACTTTGCTGGATGGAGAGAAGGCATTTTCTCGAATGGATTGTTTGGGGACTTGTGTAAACGATACACCTAATTGCTTATCAAAGGCTTTGGTTTTCATCAAAGATGGCATCTTTTCACATTCAGATTTTAGTGAATGACCAGGTATGTCCATAACATCAGTATTCTGCTTAGATTTACAGAACACTGAATTTTTCATTCTCAAGTAAGGCAAAATAGGAAGTTTTCCTTTTGGTGCTGATGGAGTCATCTGAATTGTACTGCCAAAAACTGCTGGTGACAAGACAGCAACAGGATTTGCAGAATTTGTGGGTTTTTCCTTTAGTTTCTCAGATGTCAGAAGTGACTCTCTTGTGGTTTCTGATGCTGTCTTCACAGAGTGTAGACTTAGTTTCATGGGATTAGTTGTATTTGCTGGCTTGAATAGAGAGTCTTCAATTACAGATAGTCCAGAAAGGTTATTGCTAGCAATTTCAGTTTTGTTCATTAAAAGAGATCTAGATTCCACACAGTTGCTTTTATTTACTAATGTGGCAACTCCAATTTCAGCTGAGTCACAGTCTGCTATCATCCCTTGCTCAGCTGAATCTGAATTAGAATGAGCTTCAGGACAGTCTTCAGGTAGAGTAGTCATGGGGGAAGTCTGTGATGAGATCAGTGCTTTGGTAGGAATCTTGTCACGTGCACTCAAACCAGAGATTTGTGCTGGTTTTTTGTCACTCAGCAACTTACTTCTTACAGATTGGTACCTGGGGATGGGCAGCTTTAGGTTTTCAGAGGGGGCCACAGTTGACTGCTGAACTTGCTGTGTTAGGGCAGGCGCAACACACGGCACAGCCAACAGGGAAAATGTGCCCTTGTGAGCAGCCACCTGCATGACAGCATAGTTCTGAGCTGGCACCACCAGGGGCTTAGAACCTGAAGCTGAAATTGGTGTCATTGGCTCAGGCAAAGATGACTGAAGGCAAGAAACCACTCCAGATGTTACAATTTTTGGTACCATTTTTGGAGCAATGGTCCTAAACTGACTTTTCTTCTGAAAACTTTGTATTATATCCGAAGGGGATTTCTGTTTATCTGTAAGAATAACATAACACAGATGTAATATGATACATAGTATTTTTAAAAAATTACTCTGAGTCTCAAAAATAAAACTGCTTAAAAAGGATACTATTACACACAAGACTATTAAAAATATTTAGGCATTTAAATGACCACCAAATTAAATCTAGAATTGCAGAAGTTTCGTAGAAAAAAGCACTGTCTGAAGCAACATGCTTGAACACAGATTTGAAAAAAAACCTTCTCTTAACCAAATCTTAATTGGATATTTCATTCTAGGTTAGAAACTGCATGACATTTCAGAACAAAGACACCCATAAGCCTCTTCAGTGCTGGAAAAGCTGCAAGAGCATGCTGGCAAGATTCTGCTGGAGAAACAGGGACAGGATTTAAGCTCTATGACACAGAACTTCTCTGAGCACCAGCTCTGATCATGTATATCAAACAGAATCATACCATCTTTCAGACATTCTCTACTATTTAGAATTTGTGGGTTTTATTAGACACAGACCAAAGTTTGCCTGATGAAGTCTTAGAAAAATTACTGCTACAAAACATGCAAATAATGTATAATAAAATCAAAGACGACTTGAAAAAATGTGTGAATATTAACTACTATTGGGTTAAACACCCAATCGCAAAAATTACCCAGGTGTCACTAATGCACAACAGAACTACTGCAGTAAATTATTTAAACACTTTCTTGAAAGATGCAATTTATCAAGGTTATATAACAATTTCTTCCTGTTTCTATTTGTGTTCATAAAAGTCGTAAATGTTTTTAGTAAAGAATGTGAGGATAATTAAAACAAACAAAAGGAAAACAATAAAATTCATATGATATGATACGCATTAGGCAGCAAAGACATCTGCTGACCTTTCAGACTCCACAGAAAAGGAGTTGATACATAGTTAATTGTACCACTAACATTTCATCTATCAGTCTCATTACCCACTCTCAAATTCAATTATAGATGCTTCCAGTTCTTAAAACCTGGAATAGGTTTCCTGGAAAAATGGAAATTGCAACCACTGAAAATTCAGCTACAAAAATTCCAGGCAGAAAGGCAATTTGGACATAATCACAAATCATTTGAGAGTGGAATCACATTTGAATTGAATATGTGAAAATAAATGCTGCAACCTTAAAATATTGTAGTACGATAATTTCACAGGAAAGTTTCCATTCCTTGCCATTCTAAAGACTTGTATTACAAAGGCATTTATAGGTGATTCTGGACTTAAAAAGGTACCTGTGAATTAATACCAACACTGGAAACTCCAGTAAATTTATCTTAATCCTGGATGTTCTTCTCAGACGTCACACATTTTGCAACAAGCACTGCAAGCTACAGACCTATCATGTTTCATGACCAGAACTCCTGGACAGATATATATGCATATTCATGGCATGCACATGTGCAGTAAAGCCACTGCCTTCAGGACATGCTGGATTCACTGAGCAATCATATATAAACTGTGCAGTTCATATTTAGTAGATCCGATGCTTTTCAAAACTCTTTGATCAGCAGATTCATAGAGCAATAACTACGCAGGGCATAAGTCTTTGATCCTTTTATTGCCATCTATTGCATCAAACCCCAAGTCCATTATGCACTTTCTTTATACTCCAGTTAAGTGAAACTACTGGGCACCACCATAACTTTTTTTCTGCTCAGTGTCTGTAGAGATGTTCTGAATTTCTAGACATTCTGTACAGACTGGGTTACTGTACACCTGGAAGTCCTACATAAATAGAGACCCCTGCACACAGGGATAAATCCAGGCTCGTGCAACCTGGAAAAAGCAGAAACATGATATATTTAAATTTGTTTCCTTACAGCACTTTTTAGTCTCAATTTTTAATTTAAAAAAAAAAAATCTAGTCACTAAATATATAGAAATCTTTACACTTTCAGATACTAAGATTTCTTAGTCAGATGATGATTTGTTTCCTACAAGGTATCTTCCTGTTGCTTTAGAGTAAACAATTTAAGTACTTCTGAGAAGAAGAATAAAATTATGTAAAGTACTGTAATCAGTAACCAAACTAGCCCTGAACTTAAATGATAATTACAGGTCAAACCATATAGGTTAAATACAGCAGATGACAGAATAAGGGTACTTTCCTTTTAGGGGACAGAATCAGTTCTTATTTCTCCAGCTTACGCTTGTCATACACTGACAATAAACACTTTCTCCAAATCAGCAGCTATTCAGCTTGCCAAAATACTCAACATGAAGCTGTTTCCATTCTCTCTCATTTCTCTTGTTCCTCTCCCTTTTTATTTCAAAATTTCATTCACTGATTTGCATAAAACTTTTAGGAATGCCAGCATTTCAGCAGACTACTACCCCTGCTACTCCAAGTTACAAGGCATCCACTCTTCAACCAATGGTAACAGGAAAAAGTGGAAGTTTTGCTTTCACTTTGCGTGGTGGACATGTCACCTCTACAAATGGCAGCCATAAAAGCAAGGTTAACTTGAAGTTAGGAGGAAATATTTGTAGAAATAATGTATGGCATTAGCTTTAAAAAGAACCATATGTTTCTCAAATGCACTGACTTGCCTAATGCAAAATTAAGCAGTAAAATCACTTTTCTACAAAGAAAGTATCTCCACATATTTTCTCAGCATTCCACCGGAGAGTGTTGCTCTAAAAGCCAAGAGCTTCATCAATATCAAACATAAGATGCTGTTTGAAAAAAGGTCTGTTTAGATCAATACCCTTCTTACACAGGTAATACAATACTAAGAATTTATATAACTGTTTGAGAAGGGATTTTTCTACAAATACTTTTTCCAACTAGTGTAATTTTATCCTAAGTTTTCCAGGCAAGCTATGTTTGGTACCAACCTTCAGTACAGATTTTTTTTTTTTGTACCTCCCCTTTTTCACAAGTTTACATTAGACATTTTAGTGCACAAATATTCATTGCAGTGCTTCTGCAAAGGTAAGCAAAGGAATACTCAACTCTGCATTCTCCAGCACAGCTACTGTAGTTAAGCTGCTTAGCCAGTGCCTAAATATAGAGAAGGGCTAGATGCAGACTAGCTGCCTGATGATGCTCCAGGCTCTGTTAACATATTGCCTGCAGACTGGGAAAGCTAATTGGAAGAACTGGTGGAAGACTACTTAGCATCTTGGATCAGGAGAAAGCAGCCAGTCAATTCACAGACTGGAGGTTTTATTGACCCCATTCAGAGCATACAAGTATCATCAGTGACCAAAATTCTGTTTTCCATTTATAGTTGGTGAAAAGTTTCCACAACTTCCTTTGCACACAGCAAGAGTATGGTAATTCATGTCTTCACCACACTGAAGGACTTGAATATACTCTGGCTGGCTGGCTTGTGCAAAGACAGCTTGGAAACCTCACATGCATCTCTCAGGGGCACTCCATTTCTTCCAAATTATTTCTGTCTCTGATTCAAAGGATTCATTTTGACTTGTCATCTGCGACCTGAAGAAAAGCCTTTGTGCCTATGGAATTCCCTTGAGGTCTTTTCACCTAAGAAGGGGAAGTTTCAGTTAAGGGAGGCTCTGCAATGGCATTTGTGAGGATGGCCCTTCATTTTAGACAACATTCTATCTACAAGTAAATCTGCAAATCCTTCACTGGAAGGCAACAATTTTTATACTTTCTTTAAAATTTTCATTAATAACAAAGGAAATAAATGAAAACATTAGATTTAATATCTGAAGGATGTGAAGCTCATTTTTAACTGCTGTGTCCTCAGTCTTTAGATGAGTGTGGAGTTGGGGCAACAGGTAGACACTTTTAAATAATTACACACAAGGCTAAACCAAATGCAGTTCAACCTATTTACTTTAACAGTCTCTGTTAACAGATTAATGGTTACCATGCTGGGACCTGCAAGTATGAAATCCCTCAGATACTTGCAGGATGTCACAAGCTTTCATCCCTTCTAAATAATCTTAAAATTGTATATAAGTGGACAGTGACATACCAACACAAAAATCAATTATGCATTAAATTCTCTGATAGATCCATGCTGGGAAGAGCCCTCTGAAGAAATGGAGTTTCCATGGGCTGCTGCTTCTTCGTGGTTCCTCTGCCTTCCCAAGTCATCCAAGTCTGGTCTACCTCAGCCTAGTCTGCCTTATTTTTGTACTTCCTTTAGTCTGTTCCCTATGTAAAGCACACAACATTAATGAACTCAGATGCCATAGAAAGTATCAGAAGAAATTTAGTTTTCACTATTATCTGGTCTATTTTGAAAATAACCACCAAATAGCCACCACAGAAACCACTGAGTAATAGTGTTCATTTTTTAAATAATCCTGGTAGGTTCATCTCAGTTGTGCACGTATGTATTTCATTTGTGTATGAATTGACATACGAGAGAAAATAACACCAAAAAAGAATAATCTTGTTTTGCAGGAAAAGACAGAATACAGATGAAGATCAATGAGTATTCAATGAATATTAATACTGCTGAGTCTTTTGCTGACTTTGAAAGGAAGAGTATCTTTTCTGTGGGAAAGAAAAAAAATGCACAACTGTCTAACACACAAAATTAGATCTTTTTCTGCCAACGATAATTAATCATTCATTTTGCCAAATCTCCATACACACTAAATACCTGTGGATACTGTCTTTCCAGCACAAGTTTCTTGCTTTTGCTGACCCAGCATACTTTGTTGGACACAATGTTTCTCTGCAGGATTAGCATGCAAAAAAACACCACCTGCAAAAGTGCTTCAGTTATAAATAGATCCCAGGACAAAAAAACCCAAAACAACCAAACCCCCAAAACCAACAAAACCCAGAAAAAGACAATATAAAATAGCAATATAAAACATTAACTTCCAGCTAATGCAGTAAGAAAACTATGGCTTTTTGCTCTTTGCCATTTTTCTCTCCTCAAAATACACTTTAAAAATCTAATACATCACATGCCAAATGCAAGGTGATAGCTTAATAATTGAATAAAGCTGGTTAATGTGGCAAACAGATGGGGTGGTTTAGCTTCAGTGTCATGGCAGACAGTCAACAGCAGCAAAACAAAATGCTTTCAAAAATGAAGATTCAGTAGCTTTATTGAGTAGTTTTAACACAGGGGCTAAATTCTATGCCCATTTACACTTTCCATAATTCCATGTAAATAAACTGCAGATATTACAGAAAACAGAATTTGGACTTCTTTATTCAAAACCAGTTTTGCCACACACCTGTACAAAGTAAGATTAATAATAAAGCCTACAAACCATGAGTTTCCAGCTCTATACAGCAATTGATTTGCAGTTGTTTCTGCCTTTGCTAATAATAACTACCTGGGTGGAATGTTCTGTTCTGGGTATTTGCATCAGAAAATTTTCTAAAATTAATTTAAACAGGAAATACCAGCCATTCTCAGTATGTCTGCATTTTAAAAAATTAAAAATAAATAAATAAAAAAAATAATCTAGTGACACATCCGTGCATCAGGTGAAGACCTTCATATATGACACACGAATGTCTATTTGATCTGTGAAAAGCTACCCAAAATAGGCAAAGCTGTAGACTCTGGGCATGTGTTCAGTAGATACTTCAAGCAGCTAACTTTTCCAATGATTACATTCTACTGAATGTGCTCCTGCTTCAGGCTGGGCCAGATTTTCCCTGAACTATGGCTTTCGGTCCAAGCACCCAAGCTGGAAAAAAGAAATGGCCTCTCCTTATCTCTGAACTGCAGAGCTGACAGTGTGAAAGAGAAACAGGAGAATATACAGGGCAAGCAGAAAAAGACAAGACTAGAAATGAGACTTGAAAAGTGTCCAGGCCAAAGAGTCAGGGTGGGATATGGGAATTAAATGCAGACTTAAGACAGGTAACCAACATTACGCATGAGGTGGAAAGGAGAAGCTTTTAAGCCAAAAGAGGAATCTCACATTTCTTACCTTTTTAGTACTTGATTTTTTAAAGAGTATTATAACTATGTTTACATAAGAGTGCTTTTGTGCAATTTAAACTGGCTTATAAAAATAAACAATAAAACAAAGTATTTTAATGCAAGATTGGAAAATCTCTGTAGATTATTCACACAAACACTGAGATACAGAATGTGCAAATACACTTAGAAAACTTATTCTGGTATTCCACATGAGGAACAAAATAATTTGTTAAAATTCTAGAAGCTTTAAGCTGTATCTTTAAAGCTATATATAATTAAATCTGATTTGAGCATAAATGTGATTTGCTAGTTGTGCAATAAGCATTTTATAATTTAGAAAGGTCCTCTTTACAGTCTGTGCAAGTTTATTATTTTAAGGGATTAGGATTATAGGGCATTTCAAGAAATTCTGTGAGCAGTGGGATGCTTTCTGGATTCCTTAAATGGTCTCCAAAAGACTTTTCTTAGCAGAAGAGCACATTGAAATAACAAAGGTACACTTTTTTTTTTACATTAATTGGACTCCATTAAAGAGGATGTTCAACATTAAAATTTCTAGTGGCGTTTTTCAGCATAGGAATAAGCTAAAGCTATTTTTAGCATAAACTGTCACCATGCAGAGGTAACATCATGGGTATATAGTTTGCATTTAAGAAGTTCTCCAGTTTCCTCTCTAATTCAGTCTTTTGTTTTTGCCTGAAACGTCCTTTCTGCACTATTAACCATATATTGATATATGCCAAAGTTTATACAGATCTAACATAACTTAATAAAAAAAAATTAGATTACACCACTTTCTCAACTTCCAGAATTGCTTTCCTCTACTGTTTGAAAGTGTATATAGGAGAGGCCTTTCACACGGTCCTCATCAACACCCTTTTCTCTAAACTGGAGAGGCATAGACTCTGTTGATAGATGGATTATTGGATGGATAAGGAATTGGCTGGATGCTCATGGTGAACAGCTCAATGCCCATATGGAGATGGGTGACACGTGGTGTCCCTTGGGTCTCTACTGGGACCAGAGCTGTTACCTATCAGTGACACAGACAATGGCATTAAGTGCACCCTCAGCAACTTTGCAGGCAAAACCAAGCTGAGAGGTGCAGCTGGCACACCCGGAGGATGGGATGCCTGAGGCACCTGGACAAGATCAAGAAGCGGCCCCATGGGAAGCTCATGAGTTCCTGCACATGGGTCAGGACAGTCCCTGGTATCAATACAGGCAGGGCTAAAGTGATTCAGAGCAGCTCTGCCAAGAGAAACTGGTGGATGAAAAACTGACTGTGAGCTGCAAATGTGCTGCCCAGAAACCAAACAGTGTCCTGGGCTGCATCCAGAGCACCATGGGCAGCAGGAGAGGGCTGGTGAGACCCACCTGGAGCACTACATCAGCTCTGCGGCCCTTGGCACAGGAAAGACATGGACCTATTGGAGCAAGTCCAGAGTAGAGCCACAAAAATGATGAGAAGGATGGAACACTTCTTGTATGAGGAAAGGCTGAGAGAGAGATGGGGTTATTTAGTCTGGGGAAGGCTCCAAGAAGACCTAACTGGGGCCGTACAATACCTGAAAGGGGCTGAAAAGAAAGACAATGACACTTTTTTGCAGTGCTTGCAGAAACAGGACAGTGTCTTGGCTTCAGTATCTCTGTCCTCAGAGAAAAGTATAACATAAAAAATGCCCATACTAAAGCAGCCTTGTTAAACACAATTTAACACATTGTGAGAAATTTAGTCACTATATTAGCAATACTAGCAACAGTAATAATTAAGACATAATTTTTGATTTCTCATAAATTTAGATTTCATAGATCTTTGTATTGTCCCACCACAAATAACTTCTAAAATATGTGTGAAATACTATTTCTGCAGGGAATAACAAGTGGCCAACAGCTTTGAGGCAACCTTTTTGAGTTGCAACCTGAAGTATTATAAACCTATAGTATTAGCCACACTATTCAAAAATCACTATAGGTAAATGACTATTCAAAAGCAGCTTCCTATATATGTGGGCAATGCATGGCTTAACACAACCTCCTATTATAAACAGCCTTTTTTGTGCTACTGTATAAAGGAAGAAAGTCTTCAAAGTTCTTCCTGACTCAGCATACATATACATAAGAGATTTTTAGACACTTTTGCAGTGAATTTAAAATACATGTATTAGCAGATCTAAATGCTTTTTTAGCACTTCTCAGGCAGTGTTTGTGAACTTTAAAAGCTTTCCATTTTTTTGATGGCACAGCCTTTCAAGTTATAAGCCACTCATTTCATATTAAGGTCAACAAAGTTAATAGGTCTTAAGCAGATCAAAATATTTTCATATCAAGAAATGAAAACTGGCATAAAGAAAGCTAGACATAAAGCATCTGTAATTACTAATAACCTTTTCCACCTTTACAGCTGAAGAAACTACACAGACTTTTCTCACTATGGCAGTATAAGAACTAAGGGCTCAAAATGGTGCCTGGCCTCTGCAACCACACCAGTAAGTGATTGAATTTAATTTCTATTTAAGCACAGAACTTCTTTTTGAGAGACACTGTTAGATACATCATCAAAGACTGTATTTCAGCTTCTTTATGCCTCTGCTAGTTTCAGCAACCAATCATGTCAGCCTGAAAGTTGGCATTATCTAGAAACCTTGGTGATCTGACAGGATGCAATTGAGTAGAATGGAAATTACTTTGCTATCACTGCAAGTCCACTGGTTTTCTTTGGTGGTTTTGCCCAGTCATTCTGTTCCATAGAGGACACCATCCCTGAAGATTTGCAAAGCAAGGCTGCAGTGATGCAGCCACTTGGGGGAACTAATTGTTCAGAAAATAGTTGAAGGAGGTGATGGAAGCATTGATCATAAACTAATAATTCATAGCCCCCAAACAGCATTGCAAATATAAATTAAGTATTTTAGAAAGTGGGGATAAACACCTGTAATTGGATTTTTCAAAATTCCTGAGAGAATTGCCAGTGGAAGTTTCTTTTAGTGAGCTCCAGAAAAGATATGGATCTAAACAGTAACTCATCCACTGTAAAGTCAATGTAAAGTTATTTTTAAAGAGTCTATCAAGATCAAATCAACATGGACAAAATTTCAATATGCCTAATATAAGTAGTAATTAATGGACTTATTTTCTCTTAAGTACAGGAAACAGTAACTACCAAGACTGCTAAAAAATGAAGGCAAAATTCTTCAAAAACTATGCAGCATGAAAAGATAAAGTAGAACCATTTAATGAATAAAATCATAAAACAGTTTCTGATTAGATTTTTGCTCTTCTTTCAAAAAAGAGAACATACCTACATCTTACTGAGAGTTCAACCCTCTTTGGGACAGAAAACACGTATGCCTCACTTCAGTAAGGGAATTAGGCCTCTTACTCCCAAAATTTAATTTTTTTAAATACTGATGTGCAAAAAAATAGAGAACACAACAAAAACGCAAAAGTTTTATTCCTGTTAAAGAGTACTCTTTTTTTGGTGAGAATCAGTGCACTTTTTTCTAAAGAAAGACTGTATGCAAGAGAAAACAATTAATTTGCCACTTTGGCTCAATATAGCAACCATATTTTACTTGAGGCATTAAAAACATCTGCATGGTGACTTTTGTAGTACAAACCTCAAAAATGCTCCCTCATGAACAGAGGATCAAAAGACTGCCAGTCTTGGCTTGGACTATTTTGAGTCTTCTGTTATAAATTATACACAAATTTATCACTCTCCAAAGAAAGGGCCAGAAAAAATGTTAAACTCCAAGGATAGTTGGAGAGTATCTTCTGGGGGATTTTTTAATAGGTAATTTCACTGAAAATTACCTAAGTGGTCTAAGTTTTGAATGGGGAATCCCTATCTATGGTTTTTGTTTACTCTAATTGTGCCCCCTTTTCTTTCTTCAGGAGCCAGATTTCTTCAGAAAAACTCTCCAACTCTGGCTGAGACATGCAAAACATTGCTATCTGTAGTTAATTCCGCAGAAGATTAAAACAAAAATAAAGATTAAAGGATCTCCACAGTGCTTCAAATAGGTATGTATATTTTTTTCAAAGACCGACATGGATCTGCATAGCATAGGAAAAATAAAACATCTTCTGAAATACTATGGTCCTGGCTAGGCAAACATTAATTTTCATAACATAGAAAATTATCACTTGCTGCTGAACTCGAACACAGCTAGACCTTACTGGCAGTAGGATGCAGCAGAAAACAATTTCAATTACAGTATCTGACTGGTTTTCCTCCTCCAGTGCATAATTACAATTATTTGCAGTGCTTATTGGCATTGCTAGTTTGCCCACGCCAGTCACCAGGCTGCTTAAAGGCAGCGCTGGTTCTCAAGGGAAGGGGCTGGATGTGCTGTAAAGGAACTGTGGAATACACTGCTGACAGGTGATAATGGATCAGCGAAGCCTGGCAGTGGTGCCAGCAAACGAGGGGATGGAAACAGGAGCGCAGCCGCCAGGAATGCAGGCCAGAGACGACGCCCTTAGCCGGCCGTGAGCCGCAGCCCCGGCCCGGGGCTGCTGAGCTGCCGTGGCCGTGGCGGCGCGGCGGGGG
>VXBC01001833.1:361084-396201 GCA_013399945.1 Ploceus nigricollis | reverse complement strand
GAGCTGGGGGCGGAGCGAGCAGGGGGAGTCGGTGCCCGTCCCGCCGCTCCGCAGGTGCCAGCCCGGCTCGCAGCCGCTATCCCACTGTCAGTTTCAAACAACACACAGGCCTAATAATTTGCCTAATAATTTTGTAATGCTAAATACGGCTTGTCCTGAAAATTCCCCAAGCCGCAGAATCAGGTACAGAACCGCACCCAACCTCCGAACAACTTTGTAACGAGTTAGCTTAGTATTTCAAAACATTCTACCTCTGCAAACTTTTCAGTCAATTCATTGTTTTGTATAACTTGAGAGTATCTAAAGCTAAGCAGTTGAGCCTTCCCGTTTGAAAGTAATTACTTCTACTAGCATCTTCTATAACTACAGTCCAATTATTGTGCCTGAGATTAAAAAAAAATCCTTTACTGATCTTGTGTTAATCTAGTCAGTGCCTGAAATGGCACGTCCATGTTACTAGAATAACAAGTACTTACACTAGATGCTCTTCTTTCAGTAGACATGTGAAAACAAAGCATTGTTACAAACATATTTTCCCATCCCAAGAAATATCCTGAAATCTTTGTCAAACTTTCTCTCTTTCATCATTGCTCAGCTCATCACACAAACCATCTGCATAAATAAAGATGCAAGCATCTGCTCTATGGCAAATGGTCTCAGGGGCAGATGTTTTTATCCTTGCATTCATGTCACTAGCTTGGATACATTATTTGAACAGATGTACACAATCTGAAAGTGTCGTGTCCCACAGTGAAACGTCTCCAACTGCTTTCTATCAAAGTACATAAATGCTATTTGCACCTGCATTTATGTTAATGATACAAAGGCAGCAGGGGTTCCAGCAAAGTGAGAGCTGATGCTAAGACACACATTTACAAGGCTAATGGAAGTTTGAGATCTCCCAGCACCAAACAACCATACTAACATGGACACAAAATGTACAGAACCACATTTGACGTATGATTCTAAAAAAGTTAAAATAAACATACTCGAAGAACAAAATACATTACTTTAGTGTGTGATACCCTTTCCCAATGTATATTTTAAAAAGATAATTAAAGAGACAAAATGTCTTTAAAAAGACATTTTCCCAATTATATTTTAAAAAGACAAAACCTATTAGATAAATAAACCAGGACAGCCTTATATTTTGCAAAATATTTGCCTAAGATACACAATTCTTTCATGTTAGAGTCATTTAACAAAAATATTTTATAAATCTGACAATGTCAATGGTATTTCAGTTCACTAAGGCACAGTGGTATTGTATGCCACGATGGAGCATTATAAAAAATACCAACACTTGCTCAACGGTAAATATTTAACATGATTGTGAATAGTCAAATACAATGCGTCAGTGATTGTTGTCATGTCATATGTTGTCATATGAATGAAATGATAATTTCATAATCCCGAGGAAGAAATAAAATTTGACAAGTTAGATACTTATTGTTCAGAAAAGTGCATCTAATTGAACATGGTGTTACAATTGCTTGCTACTTAAAAGATAGTCACCCTTCTTATAAAACATTTTAAAACTGAGAAAAATACAGATGTCTTGAAGAAGTACGGATTAAATTACAGAACACCTGCTATTACATGACAAATGGCAGCAGTGAAGTGTTTAGCTGTCACTCAAAGAACTTGCACTAATCATTACTTCCATACTTAACTGAAAAATAACAAGCACACTCAAAGTACAGAAACACTGACAAATATGCCACATTGAATGTAACTGATGGATGGGTTCTATTTCCAATATAATCTATTTCCGAAAGTTGTATATGTAAGAAATGTACCAACATAAGAGTTGCACATAAATCACTACAAATTACTAATACCCTGCATGCTTTCAAAGTGCTACATTTAGGAAACAAGTGGTACTTGATATAAAGACAAAAAAGTATCATAGTAAAAAAGTATACAGAGACTAATGTATTTGTAGAGTATCATCCTTTCACACTGATATAGCTCCTGGTCATGATCTAGGGAGGCCCTGCAGCAAGATCTTGACAAACGAGAGGTCTGAGCAATCACCAGCCACATGAAGGCAAAGTGCTGGATTTTGCCCCTGGGATGGGGCAACCCTGGATGTAGAGACTGGGCAATGAGAGGCTGCAGAGCTCTGCCACGGAAAGGGACCTGAGGGTTCTGGTCCATGACAAGCTGAACCTGAGCCAGCAGTGCCCTGGCAGCCAGGAGGGCCAACCCTGTCCTGGGGGGCATCAGGCACAGCATGGCCAGCTGGGCAAGGGAGGGGATTGTCCTGCTCTGCTCTGCACTGGGGCGGCCTCACCTGGAGTGCTGGGGGCAGTTCTGGGTGCCACAATATAAGAAAGATACAAAACTGTTAGAAAGCATAAAAAGGAGAGCCACAAAGATGGTGAAGGGCCTTGAGGGGAAGCCGTGTGAGGAGCAGCTGAGATCACTGAACAGATCAGGTCTGTTCATCCTGGGGGAGAGGAGACTGAGGGGAGACCTCACTGCAGTCTTGTGAGGGGAAGAGGAGGGACAGGCACTGATCTCTTCTCTGGTGACCAGTGACAGGACATGAGGGAATGGCCTGAAGTTGTGTCAGGGGAGGTTTAGGTTGGATATCCGGAAAAGGTTCTTCACCCAGAGGGTGCTTGGTCACTGGGACAGGCTCCCCAGGGCAGTGGTCACAATACCAAGGCCAATGGAATTCAAGAAGTGTTTGAACAATGCTCTCATGTTCATGGTGTGACTCTTGGGGATGGTGCTGTGCAGGGCCAGGAATTGGACTCTATGATCCTTTTGGGTCCTTTCCAACTCAGCTTATTCTGTTATTCTGTGACTTCTAACATGGAAGATCACTTCCAAGTTTACCATTCCCTCTGCGTACAAGTCAGTAACAGGATACTGACTGGAATGGATTTTGATTTAGGGGAAAAAAAAAAAAGCCTTCCAAAAAAAATCAAAGCAAATGCTTAATCAATTTGAAGTTTGCATACATCACATCTTCACAGTCTATATTTTCCTACTACTATTAAGAAATGGCTTTAATGTAAGACTATAACCATGGTCAAATTCCTGTTACTTAAAGGGAAAATTAAATTAATGTTTTTAAGTATTAGAATTGAGTATTTCAGTCACAAGCATGGGAATGTAGAGCACACTCTGGGGTGGGCAGCTTTACCCAACAGAAGCACTGTCTTCCTTGAAAGAATAGTCTCAAGAGACACAGAACTCATCAACAAAGATCAATGAGAATGACATGCTTCTCTGGAACAGCTTCCTCAGAATTATTACAGCATCACAAAAATACTCAGTCTTCACAAAACAGGTAAAGTATAAACTTATATGACAGTAAAAGCTCAAGGCTTCAAATAAAGTAATAGATAGTGCTCTTCCTAATTAACATAAGTACTAACAATGGAAACTTAACTGACAACCAGCAATGGTTCTGAAAGGTCCATTAGAGCTGATGTCATATCCATCAAACGTTCACTCACATTTAAGTATCATTAAAAATTACATTCATCTTAAAAATCATACTTAAACATTAGCATCGAGACACAGATCAAAAGGGAAAGGAAACTGAAGTTACAGCTACACATTTAGAGGCTTGAGAATACACAAATGCCCTTACTAATAACAGACGGAAAAAAATCAATATATCAACCCTAGTGAAAACTAAATCAAATGAAAGACAACTTTTGAAGAAACCACATAGAATAAAGAACTAAACAAAAAAAAGTAGTAAGGATGGGAATGCTGAAGAAAAGGCATTTTTAAAAAAATCTAAGTTAATGTTCATTCCTGTTTCTGCTGTGTAGCATAATTTGCAGATAGATTTGATCTCATTTAATAGGGGGATCAAATATAGCAGGGATTTTCAAATATATATGAAGATTTAAAAAAAATTAATAAAACCTGAATACTTAATTATACTGAATCAAAGAAGAAGCAGATTTATGCACTTCAAGTTTCAACAACAGGTGTTAACAGCAATTAGCAATGCCCTAAAGAAGAATACAATTTTAGCTATTGTAATTGTTTAAAGTGATAAATGCTGCAGTAATGGCTTTTTTTTTTTTCAAATCATACCACAGCAGAATACTAGACACAAGTAATACAGTGATTAATAATGATGGTATTTCTTCCACATTTTGAATCACAAGCATCTAATTTCTAAATAAAGTATAGAAAGCATACTATACCTGCAGAAACTGTTAACGGATTCTGCATTATGCCCTTTAACAGTTACGACAATGTTCCTAGAAAGAAATACAGATACTTAGAAGCTCTGATAATTTCTTACAAACTAACAAAAAAATGAACAGGACAATGGCAATAGTTTCCAGACTTGCATTTCAGAATGGATCCCAATATGTCCATAGCTCTCAAGAAAACACCACCTGACATTTAAACCAAGAGTTTCTTTGAACCCCTATATGTGCTCTCCGTATTTCAGCACTGTGCACTAGTAACTTAAGCTTCTTGTAAATAAACAACCCTCTTAAAGCCAGGGAAGAGGACAGTCATGAATCCCAATGTGACAATACATTCTGAAGAATCACAGACAACATAGGGTTAAGCAATCATTTCCCTTCAAACATGTGGACCTGTTGGGGAGGATCCAGAGGAGAGCCCCAACGTTGATCACAGGGCTAAAGCACCTCTCTATGAAGACAGAGCTGGGGCTGATCAGCCTGAAGAAAAGAAGGCTCCAAAGGAGACCTTACAGCAGCCACCTAAAGGCAGCCAACAGGAAAGCTGGAGTGGACTTTTACAAGTGCATCTACAGATAGGACAAGGGGTATTGGCATTAAACTGAAAGAGGATAGGTTTAGATGAGATACTAGGAAGAAATTCTTTACTGTAAAGATGGTGAGGCACTGGAACAGTTTTCCTAGAGAAGCCACGAATGCCTCACCAAGGCCAAGCTGGATGCAGCTTTGAGCAATGTGATCTAGCAGAAGGCTACCTGTCCAGGCAGGGCTGTTGGGACTAGGTAGGGCCTTTAAGGTCCCTTCCAACCCGAACCATTGTGATTCTATGTGACTGCATGGATCCCACATAACCGTCTGACCAGCAGAATCTTCCATGGATGCCACAATGAAGATACTACCTTGCTCTTGTGAACCAAACATTACACTGCCACCTGTCCTGAATGTGCTGTTGGTATTTACAACAAGATGTGACACACTGCCTTTGACAAAACAGCTTTACATCAAATGGCCACCCAGTAAATTAAGAGTTGGCCACTTCTTTCCAGTGCAGTTGAGTGTGCTGTTCAAGCTCTGGTGAAGTGGGATTCAACAGTCAGGGAAGAAAAACACAGGATAATATAATGACAATATAAAACTGTTGTTACCCACTTAGATTTAATTTTCATAAAATGGCCTAGCTTTTGGAATGGCTGCATAATAGTTTGGTTCAACTGAACACCACTAACATGTTAGACATCACAAAGGGTATGAAGCTCTTGTTCTCCTGATGCAGCCAGAGGCTTTGGGAAGGTAACAGAAAAGTCCATTGACTGACATAGATGGAACTAAAACTTCTTTGGGGTTTACTCAGATCTAGGCTTTCATACCAGTGCACATCTACAACATTCCCACAAACAAACCCAGCTGCACAGATGTGGAGATTGCTGACTTTTCTGACCAATTTAATGGCCAGGAGAATCTGACATAAAGAAAATGCCAGACATGCACTCGAGACACATCTTCTGAGCACATGATGTCCCAAAGATTAGTTTTGGTTAAATACAGAATACATAGGACAAATAGTGATGCAAATACCAAGCAAAATGAGCCTTAAACATATTTCTTTACTATCATGCAATTGACTCTCAAAAAGCAATGGTGAGGTTCTGGAAGAAGATGGTTCTATAGGTAGCAGTAAAGTAAAATTCCATTTTCAGGAAGTTCAAGATCAAAGCATGGAAGAACATTGAGCATGGCTGCAGTGAGACCTCTCACACAGCAGAGAGGTGAAGCTCTCTGGTACCTGTATCTTCTGTTCTGAGCCATACCTAATATGCAGCTCTGGTACATCAAGCAGCACCTCCTGGCAGTGACTTGCTGACGCCATCAGCAGATCCCCAACTGCCTCAAAGAGCCTCTGTCCGTGGTACTTAAGCAGCCAAGCCACGAGCTGTCAGGCCCAGCACTCAAACACACATTGGCTCATCTAAATGCAGTTTGATGTCGTGGGAGCATACAGACAACTCCCTCTGCACATCCAAGAATGGAACAGGCCACATCTGTGTAATTTCAGAATGGCGAGACACTTCTAGAAATCAGCGTGGGTTTCCAACTTCTCTGTCACCCACATTGTAAGACATCCTTCTTTAACACCATATTGATCAATAACTGCTTTTCATAGAATTAAAGTCTGAAGTTTTTCTTCCCCCTTAGTATTTACAGCACTTCAAAACACACTGAAACATTCAAAGCAACACATATTCTTGTAAAAACAATTTCAGAAATATTCAAATAAAGCTTCTCAAAATTATTACTTCAAAGTCACTTTTTTTTTAGGTTTTCATGGTCTTTCCCTGTGTATAGGAGCATTACATCATGTTCAGATGCTACCCCATCTACAGTTACTATCTACTTTTAGAATTATAACAAACCAGACTTCAGGATACAGATCAAAAATTCTTAGACTACTATGTGGAAATAGAAGCTCCAGACATTTTTCCAATGTTCTTCCCAGACACATTCACAAACCCTAACGCTACAACACAAAATTGGATCATATAAATCCAAATATTTTCTAGAGGCATCTCTGATGTGAATTCAACTCTAACTGCAGCAATGTAATGGTATTAACCTAGAAAATCCAGTGCTTATTTGACTGTGCTCATTTGACAAAGACATCACCTGCTCTTAATCATAATAACTTTAAAAGAGTATAATTTCTCCAATTAACATTGATAATTTCTTTTAGCAATTCACTAATAGTATTTTTATTATTATTGCTATAGGAAAGGCCCTTAATATTTAATCAAGTAACCTCCCTTTTTGGAAAAACTGAAAAGCTCAAGATTCTGGAATCAGGACAAATTCTTATCATCCCTTCAAGTTTTTCTATCCATCCTTATATGTACGGCTGTGTTAAAGCATGTTTTCTTTGACTACATATGGAGTTTACAAAGCAAACCTAAACATTGTGCCTTTGTCCTGTCTGTGTTTTACACTGTTTGCAAATACATCAGTTGTGATCCTGTCTTTTTGATCTTTCTCTGACAGTTTCTGACACTTTTCTGCTAGGCTGTAACATATTTAACAGATATTTATTATCTACACACATTTCATGCATGTCCTAAACATAAAATACAGTTTCATCAAAATGTTCTGTACAGTACATTGATTCAAACTTTTAGAATTTGAAGATTATAACACCCACAAAACTACTTATGCCTGCCTTGAGCAGGTTTGGGGGATTTTTTTTCCATTTCACTATAAATCTGGCCTGGTATGACTACTTCCCATTAAAAAAAAAAAAAAAACAAAAAAAATGCTGATGTTCAAAAAAAACTATGCTTAGAACTAAAATTACTAATTTAATTTTTTACCTCTTTTACATTCTTACATCCAGAAAAAAATTTAGGCTGGTCAACAACTAGTAATTCAGTATGTCCTGATGTTCTCATTGAATACTGAAGAGGCAAATGTTCTTTCACTCTTCTCTGGTTATATTTGAGTCCAATACTGGCTCTTTCCAGATACAGGAGATGATACAGATTATTTCTATCTGCCACTATCATAAATTCTTCTCCACCTGAGAGCTTATCAAAATGATAAAGATTTTTAAATTCTATATAATCTTAAAATTTGTTTTGCTCAGTTTATAACTCTACCATAAGACACTGCATAAAATCATTCAAGTCACAGTATTCCAGAACTCAAATTAGTTTTCTAGAAACCTGCTGCTGACCACTCAGAGATGAAAAGAGATCTATTAGAATAATTTCAAGTTAAATGGCATTGAAGCTGGACAGAATTAGAAAGTAAAATCTCTCTTAATGCCATAAAATAAGCTTTATCATGCCTGTACTGTTCCTTACATTAGCAGAGAATAAAAGGATAAATTTCATTATTCCTAAGAGGCAAAAATAGCAAGCAAACTGGAAAAAAAAAAATCCCATACTGCAACTCAGTCTTTAACAACCAAAGGAAGCAGAGCATACACATGTAATAATTTCAAAGCAATTTTCACAGGAAGATACCCACAGGTCTTTTATATGAAACAGGTGTCCTGATAGACACACTGAATATGAATATCAGTTGAACCCAATTAACCTAATTCGATGCTTGTCCATACTAAGACATTTATCTTAGATGTTACACAAAATCCTTTAGGATATTACAGAGAAAGCGATAAATAGGCTGTAAAGGTTATGACATTAATTTTACTGTCATCCTCATGCTTTAAGCAGACATCAAAACTAAAAACCTCATCCTCTGGGAAGGAAGAACTACCTGAAAGTAATTATAGGACTTATTATCATAACAGTATTAAACTAGACCACTATGACCCTAACCAAATTTATTTTTGGTATCTTTTGTTAAAAGAACAAAGCTTCTCAATGACGACTGCACCTTCTAATACAGTGTACATTAGTTCAGGCACTGGGAGAAAGCATTAAATCAAATCTTGTAACTTCATATTAAGCTTAATTATGAATTTTAATTTAAAACTAAGCATGTAAAGAAATATTATGCAATTTAATTTCAGAAGGAAAACACCCAGCTAAAAAGAAAAATTAAATACTTAGTACAGTTTAGAAAAGACATTCTCCTGACAGAAGCCCATGAAATGCCCATTTGTATTTCAAAAGCTATTTTATTCACTTCATTTTTCACACCTGTTCTTTCACATACCATGCCATCTTCTAAATGAGTGCCATGCAAACAGTATTTCCCATAATTTAGAAACTTGTCAACTGAAACCAAGTTCCCCAAAAAGCCTGAATGTATTGAATCAGCACAGCTTCCAGGAAAGTTGGCAAAATCCACTGTAATATAAAGGCCAAGTTAGACTTGAAAAAAAAAAAATTAAAACATTGAAACTATGAAAAAATAGAGAGGAAGATAAAAATGACAGACACAATGACTGACTAGCATAACACACAAAAGCATTTGTTCAAGCAAGTGTATTTGCCAAAAGCCTGCAGTGCTTGGCTACTTTATAAAAATCAAGCAGAAGGCATTAAGCCAATTTGTTTAAAAATTAAAAACCCCAATAACCAAGCAACAGCTGATTTGCATTTCTGAAAACCTGCAAAAATATTCTGCATTTCACTATTCACATCTTCAGTCTCAAATGTCTGATTTACTCCATGTTTTCTGTTTTTCGTATTTTTACATCAGGAGTTAATCCTGTATCAGATCCTAGTCTTCCTATTCTATATCCAAAGAGATATTCATGTAGTCATGAACAACAGTGTCTGAAACTGCTCACTGCTTGTGTTTCCATACTTAGATAATTCATCACAGGGAAATGCATGTCCATGGCAGAATTCTTTTGGCTGAGCCCATTAGATGACTTCAGAAGAACCACAAAAAGAAAGAGAACAGTACAAACCCAGCAGAACCTAAAACCCAGGCTATTTTTAAACTTTTGGTCATCCTGATGGACCAGTCTGAGCGCATTTCCTGAACTTCAAGCCTTACATGCACTGAATGCCACAGTGGCAATCCTGGACAAAAATGCTTCCCTTCATACTCTGCTGGGTGATGTGGGGAATGGTTGGCTGGCAAGCCTACACTCTGCCCATCTGTCAGAGTGGAACTGTGCCTACACGACAGGTTCTATGCCACTTTCAGTAACATGTTGCTGAGAATAAAAGCTTATTTATGAAACAACATAGAGCAACATCAGCTTAAAATAGCACGCAAATGAAAAATGATTGTTTTCCTTGAGGAGATAAGTCTTTTGAAATCAGCTTGAAGGTTTTTCACTTGTACGAGTAAAGACTAGCACATACACTGCAAGAAATGAGGCTGTTCCACACATTTTCTACTACTGTGGACAAACTAGCATACAGTCTCACTAATTATTATTTTACAACCGTAACTATCTCCAAAAAAGCAAATTCAAGGACCTGCAAAAAAATGTATAAAAGCGACATTTCTCAAAAAGACACTGGGAGAAGAGAAGGCTAAAGAAGGTGCAATGTTGAGTCTTCATTTTATAAAATGCATGTGTATTAAAATAAAGTGTACTGGAACAGTTTTTATGACTGTATGTAACCCCAACTATTTTCCATTTAAGTAAAAAACTCCATTCCAAAAAAAAAAGTTCAAAAGAGCATGGTCACTATTATGCCTAATATTAGCCAATTCACTGAATGTCAAAAAATAACATCCTTTTTCCAAATTTGCAATTTAAAAAGACAGGTTGCCATATTATGTTTTCCTTAGTAAACCACTTCTTGGTAGGAGTGCTCTGAATGCCACAAATTGGAGACCCATATAAGTTCCATGTCTGGATTAGACATCTTTGCCATTACTTTGTATTAAAAAGCCAAAGTTTCTGATTTAAAATACAGTCTTGGTTATTACTGGTGTGAAAGTAACTGGGAAATGGCAAATCAATACAAATTGATAGATTTTGTTCTTGACTATTAGGACCGCTAAAAAAATAGTTCTGAAAAATACAAATTTCATTTTTATAACATACTACATGAAATCTATGCAGTCCATTGTTCTTACAATTTAAATTCAAATTAACTTAATATTTAAAACAAAACAGAAACATGTACCATTCTTAGTGGGTAATGACTAATCTAGAATTCACTTTAAAATTCAAACAGCACAGCTCCTTCTACTCTTGTTCCTTCCCACCACCACATTATCCTGGTTCTTAATTAAGCAGTCATTCATTGCTTGGTCCAAACTGTTTAGAAACTTTGCTGGGATTCCCAACAATGCAGTTTCATAAGACACAATCAGTGTATCTTACACTTCTGTTAGCAATATGTTATGTCATTCATAGTGGAATTGCAGCACACCACTATGGTTTTCAGTTTGTAATACCTAATTAAACTCAGGCTTTTTGACTTTTGTTCATAATTAATTACTGTTTTGATCTGATAAGACCAGACCACATATTTTATCTCTCACTGTGTATCTGCTGCTATACATTAGCTTTCTTTTCAGACAAACAATATAACAAACACTAAAACAGAAATTTCATTGCAGTTACACTAAAACTTCACAGAACCAGACAAATATCTATGGTTGTGTACACAGCTACTCACAAAATCATTCAGGTTGGTAGAAACTGCACAAGGTCATCCTGTCCAGCTTACCTGCTTAAAACAGGGTCAACGCTGGCCTTACAGCTTAGTCTGGATGAGTCTTGAAAACATCAACAACTGCCTTTCAGAAATCAATTTGTATTTACTAACTGGCAGCAAAGGGTAGCCTGAAAATGACAGCAAAATTTGGTCTACATACATAGGACAGATTATTTAATCAATTCCTATGACAATGCTCACCACACTTCAGAATTACCTAAGCCTCCCATATTTAATATTTAATCCATCAGTTATGCTGATGGATTAAAGAGACCTTCAGTGACTGGCAGAGAATAAAGACATTTTTTAATAAAATGCCATATATACTTTTTATTTACCTAATGAATAACCTGTTTTTACACTACAGATGTCGAGATTATTTCAAAGAGCAGAACGAGGTTAACATACAAAGGTATCAACCAAAATAATTAAAGAGGACTACAGGAAAGGCCAAAAAGACCCATTAGCTGTATTTTACTTTTTCTTTTATCTTCCTCCACTTTAACATTTGAAGAATACACTATTACTAGTAGTGTTACAACTTCCAGTGAAAGCTTTAGGATTCTGTTCATTTTACACTACAGAAAGAACAAGGTCTGCAATGCTGAAAGGAGAGCAAGTTCTGTTTAATTTGATAGTCCTAACATATTTTGGAGCTACTTGATACCTCAAAACATAGCCACACATACAAAAAATTTATTTGAACGTGTCAGAAAACACAGCCTAAAAATTCCACTAATAATCAGAGGATTAAGAGCTACATTCACCCGCACAATTTTGACTGATTTAAGTTTGAAATGTGATGCTGAATTCTTCACAGAATCACAGATGGCCCTGAAGTTTTGTAGAGACTAAACAAGAAATAGTCAATCACTTCTTCTATTTTGACTGAAGTGTTTTGGGTTACTTCAACACTAATCTGCATCTCTCTGATAACACTTCCTGTGTCATTCAAGAAGGATTTTCTACAGCGTTTCATTATTTTCATATAGTCTGGGTATGTTGTTAATGTTCTACTTAGAAGAAAAACCAACAGCTGATAAAAAGCAAAAAAACACTCCAGGCCTTGCAAGGTGAATTGCTTTTGCAATTCTGACTAAAATAATGGAATTACTTCTGATTTTACAGCTGCAAACTTGAACACAGTACTCAATTTTGCCATGGTACCAAATAAGAGTATCATCTACAGCTGTTTCTATAAGAATTTCCAGTACAAGTTTCTTAAAAGGTCAGGAAAGCTACATTGTGGCATTTATAAAGTTTGTGCAGCAATATCCTCTATACTTCATAAAATGCAGTGTATGTTTTTTAAGTTCAATATATCATATTCACAGACCCAAGCAAAACAAGCATTTAAGAACTAACAAATAAAAATAAAAATTAAAAATTAAAAATAAAAATAACATCCATTTACTATGACTGTGCCCAATCAAGCAATAAATGACCTAGGCCAAGATGGGATGTACTTCCAAGAAGTGAAAATTCAAACTGCCTACCAATTGATAACTTTCTGTTTAAATTCCCTCTCAAAAGGGCTCACCTCTAACATGCATTCAAACTCCTAAGACAGAAGTTAAAGAAACAAAGAACAGGAAAATGGTATTAGTGCCAAAAAAACTAACATTGCCACATGCTTAAGAATTTAGTTTGTTTTAATGGTCTAAGGCCTACTAAACAAAAAAAGCTCTTAATTTGAATTATACACTGAACTATTTAGTGACTTATGTTGAAGGAAGAAGCCTGGTTTTTTCAGCTCAACTGAAAAGCAACTTCTAAGTTATACTGAAGAAGTAGAATTCATTTCAGCATGTATAACTGTTATGAGGCACAACTGGTCCTTGCATATAGCCCTGTAGTAAAAAATATTCCAGGTAAGGAATCAGATGTTGTACTAAGAACTGGTTCAACTGTTTTGGTGCTACACTGATTCTGCCCCCAAACTCTGCCTCTAATACTGTTAGCCCAGACTGTTCCACAGCTAAGGATGGGTTTTTTCTGGATAGCTGAGTGTTCAGTACACTTCAAGAACACATGCACTTTTAAAACTAGAGATGCAAATACAATAGTTGGATTTTTTTTTAACAATACCCAAGATTAAAAACATTGCTCAACTATGAGTTGCATCTTATGTTTCCCAAACACGATCCTACTCACCAAAAAGGAATATGTGTTTAATAGGTCATACCTAAAAATCCTGTAAAAATCTAATGACTAGCATAAGCAACTTCCATCTTAAGCAGCTTCCACCTTTACTGCCTCCCAAACATATAATAAACTGTTCTACATTGGAAGAATCATCAAACAGGAAGCTGACAAATTAGAACATAATCCCACTGAATCACCCTCATAAAACCCAGAGTTCCAAATTTAGTGCAAAAATTAAAAGGTCACATTTTATATAAGTTCTGTCACAGCAGGTGCCTTAAAGTGTTAAAGAATATTGCGTAAATTTTATACTTGTAGATAAAAAGAATTCCCAACATGCAGCGAATGCACTCAAAATTATCTTGCATAATTAAGGGCAGTTCAACATCCACAGCTGAAGATGTGAACTACAGCTCTGGAACCCTCGTGAGAGCTGCAGCCAGGGAAGTGACAGCCCCAGCTGAGAGCTGAGCACAGGCAGCAGAGGCAGCATCTGCCCTCCCTGTTGCTGCTGTGCCCAGACTAATTCACACAGACCCCAGCAGAGAGGCTCAGCTGTTTGCCCGCATTCTTTGCTCGGTCACATCCCTCTCGTTTTCTGGGAAAGGACTGTCACCACTTTGATGGATTCTCCTGCATGGAATGTCCCAGTTCCCTGGTTGGGAGCTCCCAGAGCTCTGATCCAACTGAAAAAGCAACTGCTGGGCTGAAGTGACTAATGTGTTATGTACTTTAAGAACAATCAGAACATAATAGAATGTATTTTCCAGTCAATCTGGTATACATACATTTTTTAATACAAACAGTAGAATTTAAATAGACACAAATATTCCAGACGTAGCTAGTTTTGGTGACATGCTTTATTGACTAGCATCAAGAAGCACCTAAAATATCAGCTGTTGTTCAAAACTGGTACACCATTCCTAGAAAATATATAGGACAACACAGTCTGTGATTTATTTAAATGATTCTCTTTCTTGCAGTCTATTATTGTCTATCAGCACTGTGTTAGTGATGAACCATACTTACTAAAAAAACTTCCAAACAGTTAAAAATACAAAAAAGAATAAATCAAAATCCAACCTGTCCTAGTTTACTGCCTTCACTCACTTAGCTTGTGTTGTTCTCATTGTGCAAATAGTCCTTGCCAAAATAATTTTCATTTTTGTATCCACCACCCTGTTTGTTGTTTGAAAAACGTTAAAGGCACAGATCTTCAAAGACTATCGGACATTTTTAATGAAGTGTCCTTAAAACGTGTTCACGGAGAAAAAATGTGAAATAAACATGTCAAAATTATTCCTGGATGTTGTCCAGCAACCAGCTGTGGTGTGCAGTCTATGCTAACCCTGGGAACATTCTTCTCTCTCTATGGGCCTCCAGCTTTGTCTTCTGTTCCTACGGATATTTGTATTCCAAATGCATTCAGTTAAATCTCAAACTAAGCAAGACCAAACTGAATTAGTACTTCAAGAAGAAAACAATTAAGCATGACCAAGCTTTTAAAGCAGCTAGGTTTTTTTTTGGTTTGACACACAGTACCTTTTCATTAATTTACCATAAAAGCCATGCTGTGGGACACCTACACTGCTTGAGTCATGTCAAGCCTTCAAATTCTAACACTGAAGTTCTGCTCACTTAGGGCAATTAAATAACCAAACATCTATTTTTTGAATAGCAGCACTAATTCCTACTTTATGTCCAAATCCAAACTTTGCTAGTCATGCTCAGTGTCTGTAGATTACAGCAGAGTTCTAATTATTTAAGACACTACTCAAGCATGCATATAGAGAGTGAAAAAAGGCAAAGGTTACAAAAGAAAGGCTAAGGAAAAAGTGGGCCTAATGCTTAGCAGAGAAGGTGAACAAAGCCATGGAAGAGGCTGAGGCACTGATATAACATTACCAAGAGCAGATGAAGACACAGTCATACAAATCCACAGCATCAGAAGGATGCATTCAGTAGTGCTGAGAGAGCTGATCAGCGTCATCACAAGGATGCACTCTATCATCTTTTAAAAGTCATGGCGTCAAGGGAGATTCCCAACGACTGGAAAAAGGCAAATAGCCATCTTCAAGAAAGGCAAGAGAGAGGATCTGGGGAACTACAGGCCAGTCAGTCTAATATCAGTTTACAGAAAGGAGTAACCCCACGCAGCAGTACAATGTAGGTCTGACTTGCCCATTCTTATCAGCATTAATTATGCAATTCTCCTTTAAATCTTCACTGACAGCACACTACTATCGGCCTTTTCAAGGTGCACTTATTATACTTTCTAAATTTGGGCACATTAGTTCCCTTCACCTCCAGCCTTCTAAAATTTCTCCACTGTTCCATGATTCGTTAAAACTCAAAATGAATAATTCATATAGCTTCTAAGCTTTTTTTCTTTTTTATTATCTGTAGGTGTCAGTGCAGCAGATTTAAAAACATTTAACATTAATAGTTGCTGGTACAGTGATAATACATTCTTCCCATCACTAATGATGGAGGTGGTGAGATGTAAAAGCATCATCCAGTCTCTTTCTGAATACAGAACAAAATATTTATTGAATATTTATGCCTTTCTCTGCACAGCAGAAATTTATCATCCTTGCCCAGTATTGGACTTGTATCATTACTAAGCTTTTGTACCCTTCAAGAACATCCTCTATATTTAAAGAACTCCATTGTACTCTACTGCCTACAGATTTATATTAATAACTTTACCTCCTTAATCTCCTGTCTCCAAGCCATACAGCGCTTGCCATCATCAGCTCCCCATTCTTTAAAACTGTATTGCTTCACTCCCTTCCTCACCTTGTTTCAACCAAACAAATCATGTTTCCTAAGAGAAGAATTGTTCTGGGAGTAACTAAATGAACAAGTAGGTGTCAAGCAAGTCACATTTTTATGCTCAAATACTCCTTGTTTTTTAAGTCTGCTCTTCTTTTAAAGATTAAAGTTGGAGGTATGTGCATGCAGAACTTGTTCTTGGCTCCCAACCTGCAAAATTAGATCACAGCTCCTAACACACCTGCTCTATTTATTCTACGTGCCTCAGAAAGAAAAACCTGTACAGAAGATAACAGAGCGTCTTTTGTTTGAAAACTGTCAGATAGATATAAAGAAGTCTTTTCGAAGCTTCAAAAATTGATTAGTGGCCAAGTGATTTATCAGCACAAGCTCCCAATACCTGCAACAGGCTGAATTCCCACAATTTTTCTTTACTGAATACAGAATTACTTTTAAGAAACTGCTCATCTTTCTAGGATCTGAATTACATTGATAAAAACTCTCCAATATATTTTTTTCAGATAAAAAACACTGGCACAGTACTACTTTACTTGTCTTCTGAATGGTGAGAACTGTTCAATCAGGCAACAGTCTTGTATTTAATATACAAGACCACAGAAAAGTCTGTAAGATTTTGCTGTGACATTTCATTTTTAGAGTTTCTCTAGTGAACACTCATTAAACATGTTTCAACATACAAATTATTTCAGTCTGCTATAGTTTTCTTTACACAGCTGTGATTTGGTTTTTTAATTTATCATTTTGCTTTATCTCAAAAACTTGCACTAAATAGCAAAACATACAAGCCTGGACAAAGAACACAGTATCTTTTAAGATTTAGATAAGCGTTTTAATATGGAAAGAACATTACCAAATGTATTTCTGTAAAAACAAAAATCAATGCTTCCCTTGCAGCAAAGCAGAAAACCCTGTATGTTATTTTTACCACATTCACTTCCGCTCTTCAAAGTCATTCACCTTTCACTAGTAGTGAAATAATGTAAGTTCTGTGTTACAAACTTTGTAATTTTGAGATGTGCACTGAGTGCATGCCAACAATCTGCATCGTCCTCTGTATCCAACATTGATTCATCCAGCTCAACTACTTCTTTTTAGGGCACTGGAAGGGAGGAGGGGAGATTAAAAATAATGGTGGTAACTGCCAAAGACATTCTGCACTTTTCTTCTAAGCTATTTCTGATCTGTGTGAAGTCACTTGCTGCATGAAGGCCTCATGGCCCATACCATGTAAATGTCAATGATCATGCCACAAGTTAGAACTGAATTAACCTTAAAAATGAAACACAAAATTGCAGTGACAAAGAGTTCCCTTCAAACCCACAGTCCTGTGATGAATCTAAAAAAAATAAGTATTTCCATTGATGACAGTTATCTTCAAAGATAAATAAGTAATCTTTTTCAGTATTTCTGGCTATATACATATTTAATTTGCAAGTATTTTTAAAACTGTTGACTGCAATAGCTGCAGCAACTACAGTATTTAAGTATCAGGAAAATTCAGAGAGTGGAAGCCAAATTCATTTTGTATAGATGGAAGAATTGAGCTTAAGTTTCTGAAATGTGAAGTTTTTCATGGGAATTTTAGGAGAAGCCTTCAATAAGTAACAAACTTAGACAATATATATAAATTTACCAGATTACAAAACATAAAATTGCTTCGAGCATGAGAGCAGATGACAAGAACAGAACTCTTTCTATACAGGAGAAACACATGCATAATAAGGATACAGTGTATTCTGTTTCCAAACATCTTTCAAATTGCTAAATACCTTGTAGGGTTCTCTGTTTGCATGACTGTTCATCTAAAAACATGAAATTAAAAAGACTTAAAAATACAGAATCATAGAATAAGCTGAGTTGGAAGGGACCCACAAGGATCATAGAGTCCAATTCCTGGCCCTGCACAGCACCACCCCCAAGAGTCACACCATGAACATGAGAGCATTGTTCAAACACTTCTTGAATTCCATTGGCCTTGGTATTGTGACCACTGCCCTGGGGAGCCTGNTGCCCAGTCTCTACATCCAGGGTTGCCCCATCCCAGGAAGAGAATGCAGCACTTTGCCTGTTAAACTTCATATGGCTGGTGACTGCCAGTCCTCTAATCTGTCGAGATCTCTCTGCAGGGCCTCCCTGGGGGGCATCAGGCACAGCATGGCCAGCCGGGCAAGGGACGGGATTGTCCTGCTCTGCTCTGCAAAGGCACAGCCTGTCCTTGAGGCCTGTGTGCAGTTTTGGGCTCCACAATGTAAGTCATAAAGCTGTTACAAAGTGTAAAAAGGAGAGCCACAAAGATGGTGAAGGGCCTTGAGGGGAAGCTGTGTGAGGAGTGGCTGAGGTCACTTGGTCTAGAGGAGACTGAAGGGAGACTTCATTGCAGTCTACAGCTTCCTCATGAGGATAAGAGGAGGGGCAGATACTGACCTCTTCTCTCTGCTGACCAGTGACAGGACCTTAGGGAATGGCCTGAAGTTGTGTCAGGGAAGGTTTAGGTTGGATATCAGAAAAGGTTCTTCACTCAGAGGGTGGTTGGTCACTGGGACAGGCTCCCCAGGGCAGTGGTCACAGCACCGAGCCTGACAGAGTTCAAGAAGTGTTTGGACACTGCTCTCAGGCACAGAGTGTGACTCTTGGGGCTGCCCTATGAAGGCCCAAGAGCTGGACTTTGATGATTCTTGTGGGTCCCTTCCAACTCAGGATATTCTATGATTCTTTCTGCACACCGGTGGCAAACAACATAATTCATCAACATTTTTGCAGCACTTAAGACTCTATCATATAGAGTTCAAGTCAAGAAAGCCATGGAGATAAAAATTGCCCTTAAAAATCCAGTCAAGAGGCGCTCTGTGACTAAACAGCTTGTGAAACTGAAAGTGAGAAACCACTGCATTTGAAAACAAAGCACCGTCAGTTCTACCAAATGTGCTATTACACCAGATGTGTGTTAAATTTGTTTACATGTTACCTTTTATAGCCAGTTTCAAACTGAGGCACCTAATCTATCCTTAGATAAGTAAAAGGAATTAATTACTATCAAATTCTAGACACATTTATGCATTTTGTCACAACAGTAATTTACATGTCCTCCCTAAGAGAGAACAACTCTGAATATAAAAATACAGTTGACTACATTGTCTGAAAGGTTAAAAGCTCCCCAAATTCAAATCATTCCTTATTTCTACAGCAGCTTGTTAAAACCAGAGTTTCTTTCTCTGCACTAAATATACTTAAGGTTAGGTCCAATTCTTCCCTGCATCACGGCTATATGCATCACCTTGCCTCCAGTACATTACAGACATCAAAGTCCACAAGAGTTTTATGTTAAATCACTAGATCAGCATGCACACACACACACACACAGAGAGAGGATAAACAGAACCAGCTTACATCCTATAACATGACTTCTATACAAAAAGCAAGAGGCAATTCACATAGACTCTGAAACCACAAATTCTTCATGGAAGAAAATTCATTACCACTCAGGATACTTTCCACCTCGAAGGTGAAATTCATAACAGAGAGTCTGGTTGGTTACACTCTATGTATTTTACAAAATAAATTCAAAACAGGTTACCTTTAATTACAAAATAGCGAGTAATTCTTCTCTGCCTTCATCTAAGCAGAAGCAAAATTAAACTGGTAAAGTGAATGGTAAGATGAACTATACATCCTATTAGATGGGAAACAGGCTTCAGGAGAGCTTGCCCCTCAACTACCTAAATTCATCAGTGTTTCCATAATATATAGTCAAAAGTGAGCTGTTTTGGGGAAAAAAAAAGCTTTAACCCAAGTATTACCCTGCTGCACAGAGCCTATCATGCTTGCAATATGTTTAACACATACCAAGTGGATATGCAAAGGTAAACCCACTTCATATAAAGTTTCCTAACAAATCTCAAGTATCTGAAGATGACAAGCAGGCCACAATAAAATAACTGTGTAACTGGAAATTACAAGCAGCATCCTTTTCTGACCAGTTATACTCACATAGCGCTTCATAGTTTTTTTCACATAACACTGTATAAATACTTTATGCCAGGACTGGATTTCTCTGTGTTGAATAATACTCCATAAGAACATCTGGGTTCAACAACAAAAATAGACAGATCTGACAGCCATGTTCCCAGTTATATGATGCATGCAATTAAGAACTGGGCAGCACACTGACTGCATTCCAATTGTAACTAAGGCATCAAATTTAAGACTTCCTGAAAAGATTAAAGACATTTGCATTAAAATATATCCTTCCTATTGTTCACTAGCATAGCAGCACAGTCAACAACGCACATGCCAACTGTTTTAATTTCTATTTATATAGTAAAGCACAGCCATTGGAGCGCATGAGAATTAAATCAAGAAAAGGGCTCAAACTGATACAATTTATTACCTACAAACCATTTTCTTCCAGGTATAATCATATAATCCCATTGAGTTCACAGTTACACATTCACAAGACTTCAGTCAGTTACTGGGAAGACTTCTGAGTATCTGTGTTGCAAGTACAGTAATACGGCTAAACAAAATAGAATTACTTGCAGCCTGAGAATTTCACAAAGCAGCCAATTAAATGCAGAAGTTAGTAAGACTAGGATTATGACAGAAAAGTTACCTATAACAGAATAATAAAATAATGACATTGCTCTTAACTGAAGTATCAAAATTCAGGCTACTTCTTGAACCAATAAAAAAACAACCCAACACTCACCAGTGTCAATGTATCAGCACATAACAACTCCTCACACCCTAAAAAAACCCTGCCATCACAACCTTTCATCTTTCTTGGCACTGTGAGAAAACAGCATAAAGGTCATGGAAAACAAACTTCACTCACATTCTTACAGGTGTCTCCTCCACATTAAAGCTGAAGAGCAGCACAGAAAACCTTTTGGTGCCTTTGCAGAACAGAACACTTCAGCTCCCACACCTCTGAAGTCAACATTTTTCAGTAGTATACAGTCGCTTCTATTTAAAAACAAAATAATACCTTGGTATTACTGTTTATATACCAAAATTGAAAATCAGAAGAAATACAAGATAACTGAACTATGTAAGAAAGACAGAATTAAGTAAGATTCTGGTTTTTTTTTTCTTTCTTTAATATGCAGCTACTGCAAAGAATTCAAAAGAAAAAAGATTCCTGAAGGCTCAGCTAAGTAGTTCTACATTCAAACAAGCTTAAAAAGATTTGCCAATTATATGGTCAAAAGTAAGAAGCTACAGTCAAAATCTGTCTTTTTTATATCATAACCTATTTTCCAAATGTATTAAGAAAAAATAATCTTCAATGTGAACTCACAGTCATTCAACCAAGATTCAGCAAATTCTAAACCCACACACTTGATTTGTCATGTATTTTGGCTGCTAAGTCTGACTTTAAAAGAGTGATGTGCTACCTTATTATTATTTTTTAAAAGATTTCTCTTGGGATTGCACAGCAAAGGAATGAGTATGTAGCCTATCTTACACAGGAAGGAGAGATTTTTATCCTTAAAAACAGGAGGTTCGCCCACATGATCACCTGGGACAAACTTGGCCAGTGCAAGCAGGCTAGAAGGTTATAGGAGCCTGGGAATGTTTAACATCAAGAAAGTAATTACAGCCCAGCAAGATCAGAAGGAATTACACAGGAAATGTGAACAGTAACCCTTTCCTGCCAAAAAAAAAATCATGAAAAAGTGAGCTCTCAGCTGCCAGACTATAAGGCTGTACAAACCAATTGCAAAATGCAGGAATGGAAAAAACACTATATATTACTAGGCTATAAATTCCTAACGATGTGATAAAGCTACACCTCCATGAAAAGAACAAAACCCCTGGTCTTTCTTCTTGCCATGTATATGCAGTATAATTAAAGCCCAGAAGAAACACGAAAAAGTTGCAAACATCACCCAAGAATGGTCAGTTGCCTCTTCTGGAATTTTCTTTTAAATTTACGCTGACCAAACAGTTTTCCCTCTAGAAGATGGTCAAATATCTTGCTCTTATTTAGTCAAGAAAATCTCAGTCCAAAATATGTAGAGCATTATTCAAGCAAGAACGCTAACTCTCTCAGTCACCTATTCCATAAAAACTAATCTCCCAAATTCTGAAATAAACCCCGTAACTCAGCAGAATGGGCTCAAAGTACTCCATGTATTTGCTGCTGAAACAATTTCTATTCTCTAGGGACATGGGGGAATTTGAGTGACCTGACTGTAGTTCAGTCTAGTTAGAAAGCCTTCAAGTGTGATATTGGAAAGTGAGCAGTGATCACACACCTGTCCTTCATGCAGAACCTGGATCCATTTTAGTGAGACGAGACTTTTTCCTAAGCTACTCATTAAGGAAAATAGCATTCCTTCAAATCTACCAAGACCTAAAGCTGTACATAACCCCAGTCAGATAAGAGATTAGCAATAAAGCAACCAAGCACTAGTGTTTTTATTCATTTATTGACTAAAATTGCCATAAACATATCCTCATTAAATAAAAATAAGCTCCCCTAAAATGAATCCTAGTGTATATCTGCTCTACTGAAAAATGAGATTAAAAGATACTTTTACAATTAAAAAAAAATCAGTGAATTAACTTATTTAGGCAACACACTTCTTTAGCTGCTCTTAAAATTACAAATCAGAACAGCATCATGACACATTGCACTGCCAAAACCAGTGTATCACTTTAGCTTTTCTTCCAACCTTGTGACTCAAGTGTTCCCTTCTACCTTCCTTTACTATCAAAGTCTTTCTTTTCTCATCTCTTCTGTTAGATTCTGTTTTGTTTCCTTTTCTTTGCCTTCACATCTAAGGTGGGTGGGATTTTGCAATCACTAAAGTCACATGCACAACCAATTCCTGCACGGCTGAAGTCTACTCAGCTACCAGCTCAGTGGAATCTCTAAATAAATAAAATCAAGGGGCAAAAAAAAAAAAAGAAAATACAAAAGCAGCACATGAGAATTTCAAATATGGGCATGCAAACAGGGCAGAGACAGCACAGTAAAGAAGCAACCAGGACAAGAAGTAATTGCTGACATTATGGCCTGCACAAGTAACCATAACTCCCACTCTTCAGGAGATAAAACTGAAACATGAAACAATTATATTTTCTATTATTTTACTGAGATGGAGGCTGAAAAGAGACAAGCACCATGACCTCACTCTGGAGACAAAGGGAAAGTTCCATTTTCTCCTGCACTAAACTTAATCCCACTTCTAAGGGTTGGTGATTTGCAAAAATAAACTGAACTAGCTTTCCCAGTCAATACACGTTCTTCAAAGATTAAAGCCACTTCTCCTAAATTTGTCTGTCTCCACAGCAGATTAAAGATTTAGCAGTACAATATTCATACAAGATGTTAGCCAAAAAAACTGCAGTAGTGGATGAGCCACTAGTTTTTCAATAGCTATAAATGCAACACATATCTATGCACAGCATATAACACTGTTTGTTCATCGGTCAGAAAAAATATTTCAATATTGTTGCAAGATATTCTGTTTTCAAAGGACTTGTACATGTAAAGCAAAAACACTCCCAGTGATACTGTATGGTTTTTTTCAGTTCAATGTGTTTAAAACCACAGTCTATTTTCAGCCAGGTGAGCTGACTGAAGTTTGTCAGAAGCCAGGAGCTGCCTACAAGGGCTATTACTGTGCAAATGAGTTGGTGGCAACAGCCATGGGAGGGGTTCCCTGTGCCTCCCAAGCATAGGCAGCACGTCAGAAACTGAGCATTCCTCTCAACACATGAATTTGCAATTGACTCATCTGCTGCACCCTGAAGCAGCACTGTGGCTCACAACACTGGGCACTGCATAGGATTCCTTTGCAAATTGACATTTCCACCTGGCCAGATCTGCTCTTTGTGAAACCTCTGTAGAATTTGTATCTGAAAACTTGTAGGAGTTGAACCTAGTGATCCTTGTAAACCACTTCCAGCTCAGGATATTCCACGATTCTAGCATACCTCTACAAGTAATGCTCTTTAATTGGGAGGTTACTGGCATTCACCCTATTTCTAGAAAGAAATGTAATCAACTTTAAAATCCTTAAAGTAAAAAATGTCGTATTTTGGGCCTGTGAAACCACTTTGTAATGAAAAAGTGAATTCCAAAGACATTAGTTTTGAAAATTACTATGCTTCTAAATACAGTTATTTGTAATATGACTAGATCTCAATAGAAATTTAAAACTTCCTCTTTTGGGGACATCTACAATCAGCCAACCTAACACGAGTTAATATTCCCACCCAGTACCTTCCTTACTGCAAGTATACACATTAAACATTTTATCCTTCCCAATCCAGAGCAGCTTTCTAAAGATAATTACTAAAAACTGAATTAACAGGTAACTACACCACTGACACACAAGTCTTGGAGAGAGAGAGGCCAGTGAAGAAAACCTGAAACTATTCTCTGTAAATATCCTTCATTAGGCAAGCATGACTATTCTCCCTCAACCATTACTAACATCTATGAATTCTTTAGGTTTATCTATTAATTTTGCAATTATTAATAAATATTTTGGAAATGGTCTTTCTAGTGTTTCATGTTTGAAATAATATGAAGAGAATTCAAATAAATCATTTTCATTACTGAACACTTTAAAACATAATTCCACTTTGACAAAAAAAGGCTCACATGCCCAAGTTAATTACATCTCTCATCACTGAAATCCCTCAGGGTTAAATAAGGCTCAGAATACTTAGCCTGTCCAATTCCCCTGATAGGACACTTGCAATAGTCTACAGGTACAGTCCACTTTACAATTTTTTTTTTAATTTTTGTTTTCTAGGGGAAAGATGCTTTATAAATTCTTAGATATTACCATCAATACATCATTCTTTTTCCTTGACTTGCATTTTTGACGATGGTCAAATTAAAACCCATTATTCCACAACTATGGGAAAAATAGTTGTGGAATAATGGGTTTTAACTAACTGTATAACTAAGATTTTATAGTTTTTTATTTTTTTGCTTTTCCAAAATGAACAGCTTCCTGTAACAGGAAGAGACTTACCCAGAACAAACCAGTTGTATATTGAGGAGTTTCCATCAATTTTGTTAGTGTTATTATTAATCTAAGAATTTTTATGCTTCTCAAAAGCTGATCAGCTAAATCGTTCAAAGGTATCTACATTTCTTTAAGTGTAGAATAATTTTAAAATTGAAAAAGAAAAGCAAGTTTGGTCCACTTTAATATGGAACATGAACAAAGCTTTCTTTCAAATCTGAACAGAAATTTCCAATAAACAGCAATATTTTATACCAAATATTTGAAGACTTTTAGATGCAAAAAACACCTTCAAAAAGGTTTCAAAACTTTTGCAGTTAATTAGATCAATTATACCTTAATAACACCCTAGACCAGCTCTCCTCACAATACCCAGCTATCTTCAAACCATCCTAGCACACAAATGTAGGTTTGACGCTTGCATGAAATCATTAAAAGAGAAATAAAACAGGTACAACCTTGATCTAGCCTAAACACTCTGCAGTTTCATGCTTCTTTTGAAGCAAAATCTTATCATGTAAAAGAAACCTTACAAATACTTAATTACTTAAATCAGCTAGAACACAGTCTTTAAATACAGAATCCACAACATAACCATTTTTCTAACTTTTTTTATGTGGTCACAAAGTCCTTCTGACACAAAGAAATTTGACAGCCACATGAAAAATAGCTGTAAGAAATGAAGTTCAGGGCAAACGTAAATGATGCTAATCAAACACACCAAAACTGTTAGTTTCACCAGCCCACCTTGGGCAGTACATGCTCTAAACTGGTCAGAGGTGAAAAATCCTGCACTGGACTAGACTAACTCAGTGTCTGAATAACCATCCCAGCAGCTGTTGATCAAACCTGGCTTCCTTATCATTTAGGAAATCCAAAAGGCTTCACTCAATCCTCTTGGAGCAGCTCTGACCACAATTATCTCCAGGCCTGTCACTTTCAAGTCACTGAAACTAGCTGTCTAACCAAGAAACTCAACATGTTGCAGCCAACAGGCAAGTTAGCCCCGTGTTCTTTTAGCAGTGCACTGACATTTTTCTTCAGCAAAAGACATGGGAAGATTTGATCTCAAACCTGAACAGCAGCACACTCCACTCAGGACTTTGTAGAGGAGAACAGAGCATGTACATTATATACCTTACACATATGATGCTTCTGTCAAGTGATCCCATTATATTAATTGCTTTTTAAAATAAAGTCAGACTTCATATTCTTACTAAATGCACAATAACATACATTCCTTTTATTTCAAATCCCATCTCCCCAGCAAATTATAAGAGCTAGACAAGAGTTCAGCTTCACCACCAGAATAGAAGACCCAAAGCAGGAGTCAATGTGGTTTACTAAAACACTAATGCAAGATCAGTGAGTACCATCTCAAGGAAAAGTAGATTTATTACTGTCCTCCCCTCCAGATCACTGTGTAAATAAAACTTTTTTATCACAGAAAAAAGAAAATTCCTCCAGAAATTAGCAAGTACATCATTCTATACATACAACAACAGAGAATTGGCACAATTTTCAAATACAGCCACCTGCAATCAAAATTGTGTAAATGTAAATATGATGTAAATTACATTGTATTTATGTTTCTACAAGCTATACTGTAGCAATATACACTCTTGTAGTTCAAGTAGATGATGAACGAAAAACAAAGACGTGAAAAAGAAAGACAAACAAGCAATCAGGCTGCTAACAAACAAACTACACCAGGTGTTTCCAGAAATGGCCCTTAATAAGGTAAGATTCAAAGAAAGAAAAAGCCACCACTGACTTTCAGAGCACTGTGTTAATCCACAAAAGTGAAAAGAAATAATCCAAAGGAAGAAACTTCTCCAGGATCCCACATACATTTGGGACCCATCTGATTATGTAAAGAATGGCAACACGTAGTGGTGGCTTTTAAATGCATATTTCTCAAACAGGGACAATCCTGAACAGTAAAGTTTACTTTTCAGATGTTCCAACCCTAAATAATGTTTAAAAGTTGACTGTTACTTAAGACTTATCATCCCTGGCAGAGTACCTCTCAGTTACTGAAGTTTTTCTGCCTTGACAGGGGAATTCCATTTCTAGGATTCATGCAGAGAAAATGTTTCAGTATAAATCATGGCTATTCTAAGCCAGGAAAATGTCCCACGGATTGCTAAGTTACCATCGTTCAGGCAAGTTCCCTGTAATTAAGGTATCAATTATAATTTCACAGGCATGTTTTGTTTTATAAATAAACTCTGTTTCCACAATTTGAGCTGTGGGAAAGAATGTCTGCGTCAATGCATCAACCCTTGCAGCACGGCAAGTTTTGAACAGAACACCAGCTCTAAATGTTGTAACGGATTCTAGCATGGAAAAAATAGAAGGAAGACTTCCCTCTCACCCCCAAATTCCCACAAGCCTTCTGAATTTTTTTATTCCTGTCATGGCACCTCCGTGACATCTGCTCTTTGCTGCTCTAGAGCCAAATACTACAAATTTAACTCAATCTGCTGCTAAACACACCAAAAGTAAAAACTGCAGCCTGCACTAAACGGAGAGAAAAGGGCATTTAAGTGGGAATGAGAAAAAGTCGATTCTGCAGTCTTTTCCTGTTGAACACTGCTTCTGATGCTTTTATCACACAGTTTTATATTTGAGTTTGATAGAGACTGAAAGCAAACAGTTTCTAGGACTTGAACCATGCCAAGAGGAAAGACTGGCAAAGCGACAAGCATGCTCATTTAATTAAGATACCCCCACTGCTATTTTTATGACTTTTTACATACTTGCTGGGAGTTGGCAGGCTGACACAGAAGGCCAGCGTTAGCTCATTTCATCCTCCCAAAATATTCCATCACTCTAGGTACAGAACAAACTTGTGTACTGACTCAAATGAAATTACTGCAGGAACACCAAGTTAATGCATGAGCCCAGGCAATAGAAAAATCAAAGCTGAAGAGAACAGTGTTTCAGGAGTAAGGAGTCACAAAAACAACTGGCCGAAGTAAATTCTTTCCAATTTTAGGAGGACCCTGATGTTAATCCCCAAAACCTCTTCTCCAATATCCACATCTACAAGAGAAACAAAGTAAATCAGTGCATCCTACCAAGGGAACTAGACATATTACCTAGTGGGTATCTCACCTAGATATAACCCAATACAGGGAAAGAGAACAAATTAGTGAGATGCTGTAACTCTTTCTCTCATAAACAAACTAGGGATAGACTTAATTCTTTTACTCACACCATCAACACATGCTTTTTAGATAAGCTTTATTAAAAATCATGATGAAAAAATAATCTTGCAAGTGACAAAAAGATGAGGGATTATATTCTTTCAGGAGAAAAGGTAACCTGAGCCTGTGTAAATATTCTTGCACTCTAACTTACCCAATTTCTATTAGAATTTTTCTAAATTAAAATTATCCCTAGACTGCAGAGCTCAGTCTTACCAGTTTATTAAGAAACAGATCCTCTCAAGTTTCCTTTCTCACTTTGTCACCCTAATTTCACAGAATGTCCCCTTATAGCATGAACCAACAATACAAAAGCTTTTGAGTTACTCTCAAACAATTCATCTTCCTGTGTACTTGTGTCATACTTCTCCATATTCACTGCCTTTCAAAGGCTAAACAATCTCTTCTTTTTTTCCAAATTCTCTTTATAAAAGCAAATTTCCATCCCCAGATTCCTTTTTTAGACTCTTCCCTGATTCCCTTCTTCTCTACATCCTTTTTAGAGGCATTCAGCACCACATCCACTGTGATGGCATGCTGTATGACAATAAGATAGTAATTTTTACCATAGCATTTTATACTCCATCACACTTTGTTTAGTTTGATTGCAAGTATGAACACAGGTATCAGAAGTAAAGCAAAGAAACAAGATTTTTAACACAGAGTCCCCTACTTTGGGTATATAGCATTACTAACATGCCAAGACATCATTTGGGGCTAGGTAGTCTTTGCTTTTTTGTCCTCCAGCATAATTTACTCTTTGTATCACACCCATTACAGTCTGCAAATCTTTGTTATTTGCCTATCAGGGTAGAAAATCACTGGTTTACAGGAGAACACAAACACACACTAAGCAAAGGTAACTGCCCAGGACTTCTTGCTTTTAGGTCTTCAGTGAGGACCCAAGTGTGCTTTAGCACAAAAACAAGTCAGTAAAAAATACAGCAGACCTGCCCTTTGAAAAATAAAGACTGTAATAAAAAAGATAATTCATACTATATGGAGGACAAGAATATTCTGTATCCTACTTATTCTACCAGAACTATGGAAAATATAAAACATCTCTACATTAACTTACTAAATATCATAAAATATACTAGATACTATATTGGCCCTTACAAGGTACAATCCAGACAAAACTTCAAGAAGTTTCCAAAAACACAGTGCATTACATTTATAATTTGAAGATTTGAAATCACAACAGCCTATCACTATTTTTCTCTGGAAGCTAAAAAAAACAAGAGAATCTAGAAGACTTTTTTTTCCCCTCAATGATGAACAATATTATAAAGTTTGCTTAATATTGTCGTTCAGGGAAAAACATAATAGAGCAATTGACCCCACTCTCTGTTCTTAAACACTCTGCTAAAAGAACAAACTATTTGTGAATTTAACAAAAACCAGCTGAAGGCATTTGGGTGGTCTCCGTTTGAGTCCTCTAATATAGAACAGTTCCTCTTTTCTAAATCCAATACTGATTTGTTTTCCTGCTTCAGTAAAGCCTCAAAATCTGTTGATGACAAAAGCAACACAACTCACTGAACATCCATATTATTTTACTGGCAGGCTGCTAACTTCCAAGTGCTTGATCCATCACACACAGATGTGTGTACTACACTTACATACACAACAGGACTAGGCAGGTTTCTATAGACTGATCCTTTTTAATTCCCTAACAGTATTTTGAGGGGTCGTATAGTTTTATCTTTAGGACACTGCACATAATTAGCAGAGACCAACATTGGGTAGTTCAGTCTTACTGCCCTGCTTCCTAAAAACATGGATCTATCTTATTTCTTCACCAGCAGTTCTGTTTTGATTGAGCTGAGGAAGAGCAAAAACTGTCAGAACTTCATGTCTTGGTGTATGTAGCACTCTTTGGCAGGACAGCCTGATATAAATCTGAGATCACACACCCTCACAATCAGCAGACTGTAGTCTCCCTTAGGGAAGCCAACCAGTCATGGCCAAAAAAATCCACCAGAATTAAGTTCTATGTCATTCAGCAGAAGACTGAAGTGTGCTGAAAACTATAAAAACAAGTAACATTTTTGTAAAATCCCTACTTTCTACATTTCATCCCAAATAACCACAAACATACATATAAGAGAAGTGAAGTGGCAAAGAAGCACAGGTATAACAGCAATGACATCAGTCTAAGCTGTAATTTGTCACCATCCATTTTCATAGTGCTGGCCCAAGAGAAAGATCCTTTGAAGAAGAGACACAGACCCTTGCAATTGTCCTTAACAGCTGAATAATGCAGCAAAAATTAAGACAATGCACCTTTGAGGTTTTTTTTGATTTGGTTTCTGCTCTGGGTTCACGTAAAACCATTAAATAATTCCTACAGATATTTCAGCATTCTGGTAATGAAGGGCTTCATGAAAAAGACTGAGTATAGGAACATAGCTCTGACTGCTCTGCCACCCACACTTGAACAGCAAAAATTTTCCCTGGAACTGTAACTTACAACCAAGCTAATAGCCCAAACCAATTTCAGTGATAGATCCTAGTAAGTCTCCCAGAAGTTGTTTCTTTCCCCCACAACTCCTTTACCTATCAAACAAATTTTCCAAGCTGCTTTTCCATCTCTTTAGCACCTGCTCCTCCTGGCAAATACCCAAGTGAGTCACAAGAATACTTCTGTCTCCCCAGTGACTTGCTGTGACAGAGGCTCTTCAGCAGGGCTGACATAGCCCAGCTCTGAAGCTCAACACATGACCTCTTCTTGGCATTAACCATGACACTTTTTCTAAACCAACAATCCTGGATTTAGACTTTCTGAAAAACAATAAACTGCTAAGCCACAGAATGAAACATGATGCATACACAGAAATTAACATCCTATAGCAGCCTCTAAAAGTCACACTTCAAAAAAAAACCCCATATTTATGATTCAGTACTCCATAATTTTACTCTTTATATGATTCCATGAAAAAAAAAATCTCATTATTCTGCAAAAAATAAAAGTTTAACCATAAATGAAGTGACCACAATGAATTACAATTCTGAAAGATGGACTGAGCTATTGATTACATTCCTTCCTTCCCATTTGTGCAACAATTAGGTGTACTAACAGCTAAGTACTAAACTTCTTCTGGTATGAGGACACCAGCCAGCCTCCCTTCAAGCAAGGCTTTCAGTACTGTATAGCCTTCAAAAAGATGCAAGAAAAGAACCAAAGAGAAAAAGAACAGTTCACAGTTTAGGTGAGGAAACCATTATTTCCTAAAATAGTAAAAGTGAAGTGACAAAGCAAAGATAGTCTCTCCTTAATTGATGCCCTTTCACATCCTTGTTCAGTACACAGTACAGCTCTACCACAGTGAGGTTTATGGTGTTTTAATTATGTTCTTGATATTAAGTGGAAGAGTTATCAGATTGCAACGTATTGCTACACAAACCATGCTAACTTTCCTACAACATTCAATTACACTATAAATACTCATTAAATCAGTCCTTTAAAAAAAGTAATGCTTGAATACTACTGACACTAGGTTTAATCAGCCAATTAGGGACAAACCAATACCAGCAAATACAGTAAGTCAAAGACACACTTAATTAGCAAATATCACAATTCATGATATTTGAATAGGATAGTTTTGACCCAGTTGTTCTGTAGTTTCATGAGGTGACAAGACCAACAGTGATAGAGCAAATACAATACAAAGACAATAGCATTCTCAAAATGCCATTTTAAGTTGGTAGTAAGAATCTCTTTATTGCATCAGCACAAGACAGAATGAAATTTTAAAAACAACCCACAACTTTTTATTTTTGAAATTAAAAAAATTTTAAAAAATAAAAAATAAAGATCTGTCACATAATTTAATGGTGGTTACATTATGAAGAAGTCTGTAATTCATTTAACTTTGACAATAACATGCAAATATACTGCATGAGAAAGGGCTCAATTATTACTCAAGCAGCACTGTTTCTCTTATTTGCCAATGATAGTCTTGTAAAAATATATGGTCATGTTTTAAATTTCTTTTTTAAAAAAATCTTTTTAAGTAAAACATGTTCTGGATCTCTGTAAGTGAATTAAAACGCTAACATGAAGTATTAAGTCTTAGCAAATAAGGCTCATGTCTTGTCTTGACTGCAAATAAGGATGAGCATCAAAACATACTTTCCTGCTGCTGAACCACTAATATCTTTTATGGAAATTATGAAAACAATTCGTTTCACTGGAGTACAAGCCCAATGGAGTACACCCTCAAGGACCTTAAAGAATTTTAAACGGGCAAATAAACAGTAACTCAAACACAGAGGCAAAAATTGTTTTTGTGTTCAGATGGACACAGAATATCAAAATCGAAAACATTCTGCAAAGATATTAACTGTAATCTTTCAACATACCTACCTTATTCATCTGGCTGCTGCTACGACCAATGAAACATTTCATCCATCTTAATTCCTATTTCCTATCCTAGGAAATAAAAAAACAAACAAACAAAAACAACAGAAAGTTCCAATATCTCAGGAAATACATTTAGCAAAGGACAGAAAATCGTATTTAATAGAAGAGATAAACATTTTAGGAAGCGGTAAATAAACAAGAATTCTAATAAAACATGTTCACCCACAATACAACAGCATCTCCTGAGGCATACCATACATTAACAGGACTTTAGACTAGAGATTACAATAATAAATATTTGAATAAATAGTGTTAAAATAACTGATGAAAGTCCATACATTTCTGATTTTTCCATGCACTTTTAAAACTCCGAAGTTTCTTTAATTGCAACTGCAGTAATATTTCCAGTCAGCTTCCAATCCAAGTTCTACATTCAACATTAGGCTATTTCACTTTGACCTGACACCATCTACCTCCTTAGGTGCAAATAAATACATAAAACCATCACCAGTTTCATACAGACATTTAAAACATTAAACCACTTCTATAAATGTTTTACCTGTGCACATAAAAATGCTTGAAACAGTCCAAGTCACTGATGAAGAACACTCCTCCCACCTAGCACAACATAATCCTTGAACCTGTACATCAAAAACATATGTGTGACAATCACTACAAATTTCTAAGGCTTCACACGCGAAAGTCAGAAATATCCCATATATGCTCTTCCTGTCATTGCTAGTTCTGATATTCTCACTCACAAATGAGATGCAGGAAACATAAGAAACTAGTATTTTCTTCATTAAATGCTTTGAAAAACACTTCACTTACAACTTCAGCTACCCCACAATGCATTTCTTTGACAGCCTGCCCAAAAGCTAAAAACATTTGCGTAGTGCTGGATTTCTTCTGATCCTCCAGTTATCATTACCCAAGAATATCTTTAGAATTAAATACTAAGAACATTAGATCATTACGAAAAATATTTTAAATATATGACTTGTCATGCATTTTATTTCTCCCTTTTCCTTTCTGTCTTTTGACAAACACTAAGTTGGAAAAAATCCAATTCTTCCAGCTACTGAAGCAGAAAAAAATATGCACTCATCCCTGATGTATTTTGTTTACATAAAAGTAACTTTGAAAAAAATTAACTTAAACTATTACTAAAAATAACTAGCTACAATCAAGTTATTGAAAAAACAAAAAAACAAAAGAACAACAACTCAGTATTTTGATTGCTGAATAGTTCTGTGGGGAAAAAAACTGCACATAAACTATTGTGATCCAAAGGAACTGTGCATTTACCCTATGTTATCCTCCTCTTTCCTTTTTATTAAGTAATAATAACATGAAAGACCACTTTTAATGGCATATTACAGGTTCAAATAAATTAGTATGAGAAAATTCAAGACTATAATTAGCTTAACTATACAGCATTTAAGGGCTAGGCTGACTGAGACTTTAACACACATTAAAAAGCTTCAACAACAGTTATGTCAGAGAAGAAAGGAATTAAGCACAAGACAGACCACATCGATTTTATATTAGGTGTAGAACTAGGTACATCTTTTAATAGACCATGACTTTTGGGCAAAATAAATTGAAACAAGGCAATCTTTCATATTGTTACAAATCCGCCATGCTGCAGACATTTGCAGTCTTTTGAAAACTCTTTTATGTGGCTTTAAAATGCTTCCCTCCTTGTATCATCTATGCCAGACACATCTGATCACTTGGAACCTGGGATATGCTCCTGATGTCATTATTAAAAGTTCCAGTGGATTCATAAGCTGACAGGCCTCACTAAGTTACACACAAACACTACACCCATTTACTGCATCCATTTCTGCAGCCACAGGACAAAACGCCTTTGGCTGTCAGTTCCTTCCAAACCGTAAGGAGCCCGAGAGGACTGCGCATCGTATTTGTACTTTTATGGAAGCAGCAGCAAGGTTATGAAACATCGCTCAGGCCTCGGAGTCAAGCGCTCGGCGCACAGCTCTGACTCACGCTGGCAGGGTCCGCGCAGGAGCCAAACGCTGCCACAGAACCTGGAGGCACCCGCTGCCACCCCTCACAGAGGTCACGCTCTATGGCCACCACAGAAAAAAAGCGTGAGCTGTACAAGCAACCATCGTGACTTGTAGGAACCGGTCATACACGGCCTTTCTGCAGGTCTTTATTATAACATCAGAACCGGCAACGGCAGTCACACCCTCTCGCAGTCTCCGCACCCGCGGGGTTGATACCCCGGGCCGGGCTGTGACACCCCCGGGCCGGGGCTCGGGTGGCCGTGCTGGCTCTGAGCTCACGCGGCGCCCCCGGCC